>OZ004707.1:23114495-23496995 GCA_963924515.1 Vespertilio murinus
AATTTTGCATTTTGATAATTTCTAGTAGAGCATTGGTGCCTTATTTTCTGCTTTACTGATAAGCTTGAGGGAGTGTTACTTAAATCACTTGACCAAAAATATTTTTTGAGCAGGGGTTGAATGTAGACTTGTTTTTTAAAAAAAAAAAAAAAAAAAAAAAAAGATTACTTGGACTCAAATCCCTGTTCAATGACTTGATAGTTGCGACAGGGACATGACATAAATTTCTCTCAGGCTGTTAGAGCCTCTATTTCCTTATTCATAGCATGAAAACTCAACACCTATCTTGCAAGGCGTTTGCAGATTATTTTAAAAATACATAATATAAGAAACAGATAACATGTGTAATATATAAAATACATATTACATATATAACCTACATGTATGTTATATTATACATAATATATATTAGTATAAGGGGTAAAAACATGGACTTTTATTTGTTCCTTAATGACTCAACCTCAGCTTCCATTTCAACCAAATGGAGAAGAGTGGGTCCTAACACACAGTGTTGTTGGAAGGGTTAAATGACTGAACACATATAAAGCACTTCCAGCCTGTCTGGCAAATAGTAAGAGTCAAAAAACGCTGTCTAATGTCACTGTATGGCCAGGTCCCAGTGACACAGTCATTCTCTGTAAGTGGTATGCATTACGGCTGTTGTTCATTCGTTTCAGTGACTGTCCAAAAGCACACAGGCAGAGGTGTGGTGGGATTTTAGAAGAAATTCCATGGATTTTGCACAATACATCGAAGAGAAAATAACACATACCCCATGAAGGTTGAGTGGTTACTTGGATTCAAATCCCTTTTCAGAGAGAAGCTAGGGTTCAGAGAGAACATCAGCAGTAGGCACTCTTTCTGCTCTCTAAACTGAGATGGCCTCAATGCCTGGCTTTGTATTTTACAAAGATGGCAAAGGTCTTCTTCAGAGAGGAGGAGATGACAACGCAATGGCTGAGGAAAGTGTAGGACTGGGAGTGGAGAAACATGAGTTCTACCAGCAACATCATCACCCCATCAATTCCTAGCTCTGTTCCCATACTTATTTAATGAAGATTTATCTAGTTTTAGACAAGTGTACAATGCAATGACTCTCCAAAAAAATATTGTTTTTGAATTTGATTCCAAGATCTTTTCCTATAAAGGGAGAGTTGGAGGTAGGAAGAAAGCAAGAGAGAATAAAGACAAGAGAGAATGACGATTCATATAAAAGTGAGAGAGACACAGAGGATCCTTCTCCTGGGCCTCAAGAAAAGAATTCCATTGATCCTGGGAAAATTCCCTGAAGTTTTATCCATGAAAACTTCTTACTGCAGGTTTGCCGAATCAGCATATCTGGAAAAAAAAAAAACACAGAGCGAATGGGCCACAGGGCACACATTCAAGCCCAGTGAGCTTCAAGGCTGCTGCACCGATAGGTTTGAGGGCAAACAGCTCACTCCAGAGTACTGATTGATTCCGCAGTCACAGCAATGGGCATTCAGCTTATAAAGAAGCATCTGTCTGTGATCAGCCATCCCACCCTGTCAAGACAGAGAGGATGAACAGATGCAGCTGACTGCGTGGTCCCTGGTACACGACTCCAGACCCGGCCAGGAGCCCTTTATTGCCTGAAAATTAGCATTTAATAGTCCTGATGCTCAATCTCAGGATTCAGCTGTGAAATTACTAAAGCCATTACCAGGGGCCAGAGTAGTCAGTTGTGTTTGAAATGTCAGTGCACTTTTCCTGACACTACCTTCCCCCTTCCCACCATCCCTTCCAGTGAGAGGTCCTGATATTTATTAATGTTTCACAAGGGCAGGAAGTCATCCTTCAGTACTGGAATCAGGGACCTTGTAACATCCATGAAGTCATCTACAACTTTGCCCTGTACCTGGGGAAATAAGCCAGCATTAGAGATGGGGCAGGAGTTGGGACCTGGGTGACACACATGTGAGTTCTGAAGCAGGTACTAACTCCTTCTCCCAGAGGGTCGTCCATGCCCTGCCAAAGGGGGAGTGAGAAGTGTATTTACACTTGTAATTCACAAGGAAGGAGCTTGAAACACTGGACAAAGGCAATCAAATACTGAGAATTCACAATGACAGACTAGGGAAATACTTAGGAATGCGCTTGAAACACTAGGAATACATGGTCATAGAGCCTTAATGCCTGTTGGAGAAGACAAGGGGGGTCATCAGGAGAGAGAAAGAGCCTGGGAATAGCATGTGGGAAGACCCACCAACCTCAATGTCTCTAAAAGCATAAGAGAATACCAAATGACAATTATCTGCTATTGGCAAATGATTGCAGGGATGTAACCCTCTGTGTTCTAAAGACCTGAGAGTAAATTGGTAGCTAACTCATACCCACTGTTCTTCCCACAGCCCCCTTGTATCTAGCTGGAGCCATGTGATATGTTCTCATCAGTGGACTATGAACAGAAGTGGTAGGTGTCACCTCTGAGCTGAGGAGGTCAAGAGTGGCTGTGTCTTCTCCAGCCTCCCTTCCCTTTCTTCCAGATCAGAGGACCCAGTGCAGGCCTCTGAGGACATGAGGAGAGTGGATCCACAATATGCAAAGAGCCTGAACCCCTGATAACTGCAAACAACAGAGCTCCCCTACTCTCAACCCTAGGCAGTAAACTGAACAAAAATATAAACCTTTCACCTGCTAAGCCACTGAGATTTTAAGGTGTTTGTTTTTTTTTTTGTTACAATTGGCATTGATTGCTTTGACAAAATGACATACTCAGAATTACAGACAACAGTATTGATCATGGATATATTTAAAAATAAAAACTTGAAATTATACACAAGTAGGGAATTGATTAAATAAATTATGATACATGACATAGCCATTAAAACACAGATATTTAAAACAGTGCTTAATAACATGGAGATCTGACACAAAGTTAAGTGAATGTAGCTCTCTTTTTTTTATTGCAGAGTCTAGAAACTAAAAAGTAAAAGAACTCAAATGCCTTCCTTAGACCAATAAGGGCTTAATCACAAGGAACAACAACAGCCTGTAATTATTGGAATCTCTTGCTCTCCCCTCTGCTCCTTCACCAGCAGCCCAAGATGAGAGTGCCAGCATGGTCAGGTTGCTTTTGTTCCAGCCCTCCGGTCCAGTTTTAAGAACCCATTGTGGCCCTCGAGTCAAAAAGTTTGCCCATCCCTGGTCTTTGAAGGGATCTAGAGATCACAAAATTATTTTTTAAATTCCCCCTTTCTCTTCTGTCCAACTCTTCCTACCAAATTGCTGCTTGCATACTCATCTCTTAAAAATTTTTTGCACAAACTCTCCCCCATCAGCCTACTCACCTCTAGCTCTTCTTTTCCTTTTTTTCCCCCAATACTGCACCCAAACCTACAGGGCACAAAAAGATGGAAGAGCAGGATGGAAGCAAAGACTGGTAACAGTCATATGTCAACAATGTTCACCTATCACTCACACTTTTGGCAGAAGGAACTTCCTTTTTCTACATTTTCCAACATCAGAATCTTGCTCACCTCCTCCTCCAGGTCAGAGAGAATTCATGGTTAGCCTCCTAAAGGCCTCAGACATGACATGAAAACAAAAGGGGTCAAATTTATATTAAGATGAATAATAAAAGAGTTCTCTTATTTTTTAAAAAAATAAAATTTTGGCAATCATTTCCCCACCTACTGAGGAAGGATGCCCTAACTCTGGGTTATCACATGTTCTGGAGCTAAAGTAAGTGGCAGAGTTGTGTTAGTTACCATATGGCTTAAACTTGAAAATGTAAAGACATAGGAAAGGAACTGATGGGATGATATTGGATCATTTTTCAGGGAAGGAAGATACATCCTAGAAATAAGGATATTGAAGCAATTAAAGAAACCTAATATTTAAAGTCAGAGAATAAGAAAAAAAACATTAGGAAAGGGGGTATAAATGCCTAGACAACCTTGGTTGGGTTGAAGAGAGTGAAATAGTTTGATCATTGATCCAGTACTGGGCCAGCCACCAAAAATCACTCATTAAAAATTGCTTAAACTTTCATTGGGTCTCATATGCATTCAGGTTTAGGAAAATGGCAATGGGTTTTTGGTCATGAGCAAGCAATAGTATTATCTTCCTTTTGGAGACTGGGTGGCAAGAACTATTTTCTGGAAGACAGCCAACCAAATAAAGAACTCTGCCTTTCCCAATTCACCAGATGGTAGCGAGAGGCACACCCTATGGGACACCCCATTTCCCTAAGAAAAACATGGCCCACTATACAGTTTTCTGTATGTTTTTCATATACATGGTGACCTAGCCAGCGAAAGAGTAAACACACAATAATACTAAAAGTGTTTACTTCTGTGTGATGGGATTAGGGTGAGATTGTTTCCTTTATATTCTCTGAATTCCCTACAATACAAATAAATTATTTCATACAAAGAAGAAAATAAACATTCTTTATATAATAAAACCTCTGTAATCCTATTGTAAGTGAACATCTTCTGAAAAGGTAGCATCAAAGAGAATTCAAAAAAAATATTTTTTTCTCAAATGAGTTAAGAAGAGCAAAATTTATCCTAGGTATTATTCCACTTATTTTTAGGACTTCATGGCATCCCTGGGAAGCAGAAAGTTAGTGGGTATCACCCCATTTTAGAGATGACTGTCAGAGTCAGAAAGGCACCTCGTGTTTTAATGAAAGGATTCCAGCTGGAATCCCAAGCATTAACTTGGAGCTTACTGAAAAGGGGAGTTTCCCCATCTGCAACTTGCATACATACGCACAAATCTCACATACACACATGAGCTGACAGTTATACATGACCAACAGTCTGCATCTGAGACTCAAACAGGAGGAGTAAAGAAGACACGGTGTGACCCCAACATGATATTCCTTCTCCTCTTAGTTCCTCTCCAAGAGAGAGTGGGGTGGGTGGGGATCTCATCTTTAGATGGTCAATGCCAGAAGCCGTGCGGCAGGGCCGCCCTAGTCCATTCACTGTTTCATTACATTAGTGGCATAACATTTTTATAAGACTGAATGTCTTAGCAAGTCAGGAACTCATCCTCAGACACTAATAAATAATAAAATGCCTCCCCACAGTAGCCCTCATCCTCTGTATCTTCCACTTATTTCTAATCACTGTGGCTAGTGAAAATGTGTTTTTCCTCCACATAAGTCAGATGGGTTAAGAATGTGTCACTATGTGCCCTGGCCAGTTTGGCTCACTGGATAGAGCGTCGGCCTGCGGACTGAAGGGTCTTAGGTTTGATTCCGGTCAAGAGCATGTTACCTTGGTTGCGGGCACATACCCAGTAGGGAGTGTGCAGGAGGCAGCTGATAGATGTTTCTCTCTCATCAGTGTTTCTAACTCTCAACCCCTCTCCCAGTATTTATACATAAAAAAGGCAGATTTCCAGTTACCTCAGCCTTCCCACATGTTCTGGGCACCCATTCAGAGCTCATAACTGATCCCATTAGCTGGGCTTCCACAGATGATAAGTGTGAATTACTTGAGTAATAAAACTCCAGGCTGTGTCAGCCAGAGAGGGTAATTACTAACATCTCATAGGATATGTATTTTGCCCATATTTTACATTTTTGCACAGTGGTGGATTCTTTTCAATGCTGACCCATCTGAAAGGCATTTTATCCCACCAAGAGAATATGGGTCCCTGAGCAAACACAGAGAGACCTCAAAAAGGGAAAAAGAAAAGAGCTGTAACCCAAGGCTTAACAGAGGAAAGAAACAGGCATTTCACAGAGAGCACAATGGGAAAGCCATGTTTCACCTTCACTGACGATGACTCACCTACTTTGAGCTACTTACAGCTACAAGAACTAGAATTCTTTCTAATTGGTAGACACATAGTTTGCACAATCTCAACAGAATAATGTGAGATAAAAGCAAGTGATAAGGTACTGAAGATCAATAGAGCTTGATATTTTTTTAAATACATTTTTATTTATTTCAGAGAGAGGAAAAGAGAGGGAGAAAGAGATAGAAACATCAATGATGAGAGAGAATTATTGACCTGCTGCCTCCTGCATGCCCCCTACTGGGGATCAAGACCCACAACGTGGGTATGTGCCCTGACTGGAAATTGGACTGTGACCTCCTGGTTCAACCACTGAGCAATACTGGCCAGGCAAGAGCCTGGGTTTTGAAAGAGGAAAACTCCGAGCTGGATGAGAATGATGATTGCACTAGATACAAAAACCTAAGAGTGCCATCCATCTTTGTGAAGAAGACCAGAGGTTAATATTAAGAACTTAGGTAAAAGTGGCTTAGATTTTCCAATTAATACTTTTGTTGTCTTCATAAAAGCAAAGGTGGGGAGAATAACCTTAGTCATTGTTATGGACCAATATTTAAACCAGGGTGTGTGTTATTGGCAACTGTAGACAGTAATATTATAACCATTCATTGAGTATTACAGTGGGCTGGTCCCTGTGAGAGCTAGTTTCAAATATTATCACTAAGCTGCTCAACTACACCACAACCAATGTAGGTATGATAAGTCTCATTTTTTAATTTTGAATTTATTGGGGTGATACTAGCTAACAGAATTATACAGGTTTCAGGTGCACAATTTCATAACACATCATCTGTACACTGTATTGTGTGTTCCCCACCCCAAGTCAACTCTCTGTCCATCACCATGTATCCCCCCTCCTAAGCCCTCCCCACAATGACCACACTGTTGTCCATGTCCATGAGGTTTTTTTTTCTTCTTTTTTGCTCAATTCCTCCACTCCCCGCCACCAAGTCTCCCAACTCCCCTTCCCCCACACATATCAGGCTGCTCTCTATGAGTCAGTCTCTATTTTGCTTTAGTTCATTTTGTTCATTGAATTCCACATATAAGCGAAATCATATTGCACTAGTCTTTCTCTGGCTGGCTTACTTCACTTAGCATAATGCTCTCCAGGTCCGTTCATGTTGCCACAAAGAAACTTCATTTGACAGAGCAGTAAACTGAGGCTCAGAGAGGATATGAGACACTGTATTGTAAACACCAAATACAGAAAAAAAAAAATATAAAGAAAAAACGGCCCCATAATCAAATCCCCACTGTTATTTTAATCATTTTCTCTCCATTTGTATTATTAAAGTTTTAACAAAATTTAAATACTCCATCTGGCATTTTGTGCCTTGCTTTTCTCATTTCTTCCCATTATTAAATATTCTTTGAGAAAATTATTTTTAATGAATGAACTGCTTAACATTCTTTAGTTGTGCCATCAATTATTTAACCAACCCCCTATTGTTGTATTTTCTAATATCTTTTCTATTATACTAATGACTGAAACAAATACTTTTGACCATAAATCTTGTGCATAAATTTGATTATAGCCTTAGGACAAAATGCTACAAGTAAAACTACTAGCTCAAAGTGTATGAAAATGTTAAGGCTGTTGATACACAAATTGCTGGATTACCCCTCCAGAAGGTTTGCACCAATTTCCATCCCCACCAGCAAAAACAGATGAAAACAACTTTTCCCTACATCCTTAGCAGCAAATTTTGTGGGAGTTTTTTAAACTTTCCACCAATGAAATGTGCCAAAAAACTTTTTTTTACAGATTTATGACTTGTATTTATTTAATGGATAGTGCAATTGAACATATTTTCCTGTTTATTGAGCATAAGTTTCTGTTCTATTGTGAATATCCAATCATGTCCTCTACCCATTCATTTACATGTGAAAAAAAATAGAGACTCGTGAGTTAAGAACCTGCCAAAGACCAGTAAGTGCTGGAGGCAGAGTCCAAACCTAAGTGTGCCAGATGCGCACTTTAGCAGCAACCACTATAGTCTTTCCTCGGTGTTCAGTTCTCCTAGAGCAGGGGTAGGCAAACTTTTGACTCGAGGGCCACCATGGGTGCTTAAACTGGACCGGAGAACCGGAACAAAAGCAACCTGACCATGCTGGCACTCTCATCTTGGGCTGCTGGTGGAGGAGCGGAGGGGAGAGCAAGAGAACCCTCCGCTCTTTCCACTCCGCGGGCCGGATAGAACAGCCGAATTGGCCAGATCTGGCCCGCGGGCCGTAGTTTGCCCAGGCCTGCCCTAGAGTCACCTCGTCAAGCATGTTCACAATAAGGCATTCTCTTCTCATAAAACTCTCTATTTCTGTCTTCTGGAAACAAGTAGCTCCCATGGGCCATGGCAGACCAGTGTACACACCTCTGGAGCAGTTAGAGGAGGGGGAAATGGTGAGGTTGAGGCTTTATTTGTGCCACGTATCCTGCCTCTTCTATCTCTTGTAGTCAAGCTGCTGAACTGTCTGCAACTGGGTCTCCTTGCCATGCACACTGCTCAGGCTTCTGCATTAGTTATGAGACAATGAAAAGAGCAGGAAATCCATCTCCTTAATTGTAACTCAGCGGGGTTCCATGGGACCTTTCCACCTCAGCCAAGGGAGCCCTGCTTGGCAGCCCTGCCATCCAGTCATTACGCCAAGGTACCTGTCCCTTTCCGTCAGATCACGCTCGCTGTCCAACCAAGACTGCAGGTGGCAGCCAGCGGAGGTTCCCCTGTTGAGATCTACATTCAAGGGCACCCAACAGCACATGCTCCCTCCACCCAGCCGCCCACCAGGACAGAGGCTGGGGGCATGAGTGCAGCAGGGACGGGGCTTTAAGAGCACACGTAAAGATAGCCTGGGCTTACTCCTCAGGCAGCACTGACTCTACCCCCAGCTCTCTCCCAAGAGCCAAGCCCACGCATGTGCTCAGGTGTTGCAGCCACAGAGAACTCAAGCTGTTTCCCTTGTACGCTGCTGCCTCCCGGGCGCGTCCCTGCGGCCTCAGGAAGAAATTTCATCAGAAGAATATCAATCTGTTGATATGGGTCCTGACAGCCTTTCTGGACAGAATACCAAAGCTGCAAGCCCGCTCTCTGTCTCCTGCAGCACACCCTCCCGACTGCCTCTGGGCTTGATTTTCCTGATGCTATTGACCTGAGCCTTGGGCTGAACTTCAAGGTTTCGGGGTCTTGATTCATCCAGAGTAGGAGGTGTGCAAAGGCAGTGTGTGCATAGAAAAGGGTTGAAGACAGGCCAAAAAAATAAATAAAATAAAGGAAAACTGGAGGGAAGGCAGCAATGCCTCCAGCATCCCTGCTGTGGTTGCTACTTTTGAAACTTCATTTCTCCTCCTGCCTCTGACCATTCCGTATTCCTGGAAGTCTTGTTGCCCTCCATTTCACAAATTGACCTGAATGCTCACAGACAGGCTGACAGGCTGGGCCCATCACCTGCTGCTGCTGTTGTCACAGCATCTCTTCGAGCGCTCCCATTTCCTCTATCCACTTTCTACTTTTTGCCCTACTCGTTAGTCTGTGAGTTCCACGTGAGTGCCTGGGATACTAAACGTTGTCCTGGGGGTTGGAGGGGCAGTGCATGTGAAGGGTAGTGAGTAATATAATCACAAAGTAGGGAAAGCTGGGCTAGGAAAGATAAACATGTTTCTTTACCGCGGGACTTCCCAGAGACTATAATTGGAATTGTTTAGATTATGAATTCCCAAGGTGGAGAAAAGGAATAGCAGAGTTCTCTAACTTATTTTACAAGAAAGCATATTTTCAAGGCACTCAGCTTTAGATGAGGGCTTCAAAGACTTAGTTTGTGAAATGTCACCGTTGGCATAAAAATTGGCCTGAGGCCTGGGGAGGAATCGGAGAAAGTGGGCAACACTACATGTCTAGTGAGACAGGGCATCCCCTTTTAGAGAAGCAAGGTACCTGGGCCTTTCAGGACCCTGACACCACAGCACTGCTCTGCAAGGAGTTACCATGTGTTTAAAAGCAAGGATGGCCGAGACCGGTTTGGCTCAGTGGATAGAGTGTCGGCCTGCGGACTGAAAGGTCCTGGGTTCGATTCTGGTCAAGGGCACGTACCTTGGTTGTGGGCACATCTCTGGTGGGGAGTGTGCAAAAGGCAGCTGGTCGATGTATCTCTCTCATCGACGTTTCTAACTCTCTATCCCTCTCAATTCATCTCTGTGTAAAATCAATAAAATATATATTTTTTTAAAATAAAAATTAAAAAATAAAAGCAAGGATGGGGGAGGGGTGTCGGGGGGAGGTGGACTCTCATAAAGGTGTGCATGAGGTGGGCACCTATAGAGGACAAGGACAACAAGAGGAGGGTGGGGCAGCTGGAGACGTGGCACAATGACTCAACTGCCTCTTGAGATGTGTCCAGAGACCCCTCCCCCCTCATCTCCTCATATCTCAGCCTTGGGAAGAGTGGGAACAGGAGTGAGAAGAGATCTAGAGAAAATGAAAGACTGAGGGTTTGCTCCAAAGTTTAAGTTTTCTTTTCAATTCTGTTAAGTGAATGCATGGCAGTGAAGCATTTTTATGCCTTTTCATTTATTTCAACCAGTACTTACTGAGTGACTATCATAAGGCCAGCACCGAGTCAGGGACTACAAGAAATGAGAACGTGAAACCCAGTTGTCTCTTTCAAAGTGTTAGCAGCGTTAGAGAAGTGACAAGACCACATGGACCAGTGATTATTGAACAGAGGAGACTTCACCAGGAACAAAGAGGGAGGAGTGAGATGTCAGTGGCGGCATAGTCAGAGGATGAGAGCCGTGTGAAGGGAGACTAGAGGCAGAGAGCCTTGGAGGGCTGACATTTACAAAGATGTTGGGAGGAGGGAGGCCATCCCTGCAGGAGGACATTCAAGAGGCACCCTCAGCAACTCAATCTGTCAGGATGTCTGCATGGACCACGTGGGGAGTGGTTGGAGGGGGGCTGAGATGTCAGGTGAGTGTTGTCATCCAAAGACCCCTGGGAAGGATTCTGTCCTTTATCACAGTTAGTGAGGAGCCAAGGAAGGTTGCTAAGAGGTATTCCAGAGGCAGTATGAAGAGAGCCCAGGGGAGTAAGCAGATTAGAAGTCTATTTCTGGACCCTTTGGGAACCTACGGCACATGCATGCCCCATGCAATGAAGATGTAGGTATACAGCTGAGGAAAGGGACTGGAGTTTGTGTTGAGGGATAGGAGTAAATCAGTATATACAGCAAAAAGAAAAGGCAATTAGGGCTGGAAGCCCAGCTGGGCCAAATATTTAATCTTTCTATACTTCAGTTTATTCATTTGTAAATGTGGGAGGAAAGGTTTTTTTATTCTCACATTGTAAGAATGAAATAAAATAATGTGTGACAAGCTCTCAACATGGCCTGACAGATACACTCAATGACATCAGCTCTCACTGCTGTCACTAGTTCTAGAAAGACAGGGTGGAGGCCAGGTCACCCTGATAAAGTAAAGTCTTGTCTAAAATGAATAAAGACATCAAAGTTCATTGACAACATATTTTCCTTGATGCCACATTTATGGAGCTATGGGTTTAGCACAAGTTCAGTCATCCCTGAGTGGGGAAAGAATTGGTTCTAAAGCCATAAGGAGAGTGCGAAGCAGCCTCAACCATGAGGAGTATAGGGAAACAGGAGCAGGGAGCCAAGTAGGTTATTAGGATGGCAGGGCTGCCAAGGGTGAGCCCAGAGAGAGCAGAAGCTTTGAGAACCTTCACACTTGGGCATGAAAAAGAAAGAAGAAGACATGGAATTCAAAAGAGCTGTCAAGAAAAGAAGGAAATTAAAAAAATAAAAATCACTCTCATGTAATCAAAAGAGGCAAGTTTCAGTGAGTAATAGGAGCTTCAGATTATCCATGGACAACAGGTAGAATGAGAGCCGCGCCAAGAAAGATTATGGAGGCTACAGGTGAGAGTTCCTTGCTGCCTGAGGAGGCACTGTCTGTGGGATGCAGAGACGGAAGGAAACTACATGTGTGTGGGAACTCCGTGGCCACTGCAGAATTAGAGACTGTGAACACAGAACCTGTTTTAAGGAAAGATGGCTCAGATTGTAAGCATTAGGAGATGGCTGAACTAAAGAAACAGTTACTTCAGATGGCATTTGTGCCTTCCTTTATGGTGGTGGAAAAGAGAAGAGCCAGTGTCTTCGGAGAAAGAGAATCAAAATGGCAGCCTCAACACGGTCCCATGGTAGAAAGAAAGAATGGAATCTAAGACTCCCTAGGGTAAGGACCCTTTGAAAGAGTTTAAGAGTAGTGGGCAAGGAAGAAAATCCTGAGGGAGTAAGAAGAGAAGCAGAAGCAGCCTACATCTTCCAGGTTCATTTTGGTAAGCTGGGTCATTTACCCAAGAGGTCTGGGTGAGGGGAGGAAGCTGAGACTTGAGAATGAAAAGAGGGGGGAAAAAGTTAGCAAGTCTGCTACAGGAAAGGAAAATGGACACAAAGAAAGAAGTTCAAGTCTGTTTTAATATGGTTTCTGCAGTAGCGGGTCCTGAGATAACAATTTGCAAGTAGTATATATAGGAGAAAACCCCCAAAAACGTGTGGGAAGTGGAGAATTGAGACAGGCAAGGGAGAAAAACTAGTAAAAGGCACAGTCACTGCTCTAGGAAAGGGGGCTGCAATTTCTCTGGGCACACTTGGTGAGAATGGGTTCTCACTAAGAGAGCAAGAAGCTAGGGTACTTATCCACCAGCTTCCTTCCCTTATTGGCTGAATTTGTCCCCTGGGGAGGGGGGATGTTAAATTATTTGCATTCAGTGTATCCCCAATGCTCCTGTAAATAGAGAAATTCCTCAGGCAAAGATACCTAGAACGTGAGGTGAGAAACAATGGTAGTCAGAATTCTAAAATAGTCCCCAAGAATTCTACCTCCTGATGCACACATCCTATCTAATCCCATCTCCTTGCACACGAGTTAGAATATGAATACAATGGATATTACTTGTATGATTAAGTTACATTATGTAGCACAGAGATATGTATATGTACTTAAGGTCCCTGATCAGTTGAATCTGCATTCATAAAAATGAATATTATCCTGTTGGTGCTGACTTAATTAGGTGAGTCCTTGAAAAAGACAAGAAGTAGCAGTAGATATTCTTCTATTGGCTTGAGAAAGCAAACTGCCATGTTGTGGAGAAGGTCGCATGGCAGCCTCCAGGAACTAAAAGTGACCTCCAGCCGACAACCAGCAAGAAAATGGGGACTTCAGTCCTACAACCACAAGGAATTAGATTCTGCCAGCAACCAATAAGTTTGGAAGAGGACCCCAAGCCTCAGATGAGATCATAATCCCAGCTGACACCTTGACTGCAGCCTGAGAGATCCTGAGCAGAGGACCCAGCTCAACTACGCTGACCCAAGGCCTACAGAAACTGTAAGATAATTAATGTGTGTTGCTTTAAGCTGCTGCACTTGTGATAATTTGCTGTGCAGGCATGGAAAACTGATGCAGAAGTCATCAACACATATAAGACATGTCAACCAAAGCTGTAGGTGATCATCAGGATGGGATAAGGGGAGATGGATGGAGTACCTCCAGCTTCCTTCCTCATTCTGAGGTTACCTTTAGACCTAAAGGCTCAAATCCAAATTCAAACACAGGAAGAGGCAGCATGAGTCCCTCCTCTCCAGGGATCAGCTGACCCATATGTAAGATATGAATTCCTCGGGGCTCTGGAGCTGTGAGGGTCTAGAGACTGGAAAAGGCACAGGACTTGGAGTTGAAGGCCCTGCCAGGCTTGGATATGGAGCTGTTCTGAGGCTGCCGCAGTTGCCAGGCACAAGCCAAGTAATTTGCCTCTGTCTCTCCTTGAGTTCTCCCATTGCTCTTCGGCATCTGGGTCATGATGAGAAGCACTGACTTGATGCTCCTCTTTGCATCTGGACATGCTGCATTTCCCACTGCTGGGTGGCAGATGCTTGCACTCCCCTTTGCAACTTTGGCTGCCCAGCCCTCACTTTGCCTGCTACTCAGCAGAGTGGAAATGAAAGCCGACAGAGGCAATTTTTACAAGCAGACCAAGAAAAGGTATTTGAAATTCAACACAATTCCACATTTAGATGTCTGGGATCCCCCACATGGCTAGACTCTGCGCTTAATCATTTTGAAGTGTAGCTCCGAACACATTATCACAGACTTTCCTTATCTAATTGAGGCTCTTACATCCAATGCAAAAGTTCAATGAAAATTGACGTTCTGAAGGTTAACCAGAAGCATGATTCTGTTCTAGGCTGTGCTTTCTGTCTGTTTTTATGTGGTGAGTTACCAAAGGAAAGGTTCTGTCTAGGTCTCAATTTTACAGATTTATAAATTAAATTTTATTGGTTCATCTAAGAATGAGCCCATATTTGGGGATGAATGCATACTAATCAAGTTCACAAGGCACTGGCAGGTGATTCTCACAGTGGTAGAGGCATACCCAGCAGAATAACCCATTCAGTTCAAATTACTCAGGTTTAATTTTTGGTAGATAGGTTCACCTCCCCCAAAACAAACTTAAAATTCTGCTCAGCATGTATCTTCTGAGTTCTTATGTGTAGGGCACCAAGCCAGGGGCTCTGGTCATGCCCTTGAGGAGCCTCCTTGCACATACATATGATTAAATTAAGAACATGCGATAAGAAAGGTGCAGAAAATCTGCTAGGGAGTGCTGGCGAGGAAGGGATCCTTCCAGTAGTGGTGGGGGTTGTAAGGAGGAAACCAGAAAGAACCAAGGGAGGCAAGTATTTGAGCTGGGTCTTTTTTTAACATGCTTTTTCATTATTGATTAAAGTATTACATATGTGTCCTTATCTCCCCATTTCCTCCCTATCCCCTCCACTCATGCCCTCACCCCCCTGTTGTCTGTATCCATTGGTTAGGTTTATATACATGCCTACACATCCTTTGGTTGATTTCTCCCCCTTACTCCCGCCCTCCCCTACTTTCCCTCTGAGGTTTGATGATCTGATTAATGCTTCTCTGTCTCTGGATTTGTTTTTGTTCATCAGTTTATGTTGTCCATTATATTCCACAAATTAAGTGGGAGTCTGTGATATTTATCTTTCTCTGACTGGCTTATTTCGCTTAACATAATGCTCTCTGGTTCTACCCCTGCTGTTAAAAATGGTAATAATTCCTTCTTTTTTACTGCAGCATAGTATTCCATTGTGTAGATGTACCACAGTTCTTTCATCCACTCATCTACTGATAGACACTTAGGTTGTTTCCAAATCATAGCTATTGTAAATTGTGCTGTTATGAACATAAGGGTGCATGTATCCTTTCTGATTGATGTTTCTAGTTTCTTGGGATATATTCCTAGACGTTGGATCACTGGGTCAAATAGGAATTCCATTTTTAGTTTTTTGAGGAAACTCCATACTGTTCTCCACAGTGGCTGATCCAGTCTGCATTCCCACCAGCAGTGCATGAGGGTTCCTTTTTCTCAGCATCCTCGCCAGCACTTGTCCTCTGTTGATTTATTAATGACAGTCATTCTGACAAGTGTGAGATGGTACTGCATTGTCATTTTGATTTTCATGTCTCAGATAATTAGTGACTTTGAGCATGTCACTTCATATGTCTCTTGGCCTTCCTTATGGCCTCTTTCGAACAGTATCTATCTATTTAGGGCCGTTGCTCTTTTTTTTTTTTTTTTTTTTTTTTTCGAGCTGGGTCTTGTAGGAAATATGAAGAGTTGTATCCAAGAGGGTAGGAATGATCATTCCAAGGAGAGCAGTGGGTGAGCAAAGACACAGAGGATGGGAAAAGAGTAACAAACATGTTTCGTGTACTGCAGGGGAAAAAGCTGGAAAGAAAGAAGGACCAGGTTGTGCTTCCTGATCTCAGAACCCCTGGAGATGGAGCTCTTAAGGAATGTGTCAATCCAGATAGGAAAGCTTAATGAAGTCCCCTTTTCCAGGGTATGGAGCTTTCTGTCTACATAATCAGTACTGGCTGCTCAAAATTGTCTTCCACCAATTGGGGGAGACACCTTGTCATGCTGCAGTCTCCCTCTGATTCTTTCTTAGTCATTAAAGTCTTCTGCTATTGCGATAGGACTGGTGATAGCCCATGATAGTGTAGCTTATTTTGCATTACTTACTCTCTGTGTTAGTGTCATGCTGACAGCATTCTCGAGAGTGCCTAGGGTCTTGGTCTATCCAGCATTGCAGAGACCAATTGCTCCTTCAGGCATACCATTCTCATAGGTAGAGCTCTTGAATTTTTGTCAGGATTCGATTTGCTCCCACAGCACAGAGTGACATTTCCTGATGTTACCTCCATCCTCAGAGGTTACCCTGCAGGCTTCCATATTCCCTGCTCACTGAACTGAGGCTGGGGCTAGGGCTGGGGCTGAAGAGGACATGGGGTGAACTGAAGGTGGAAATCTGGCCTATGGGGCCATTTCAGTGAGCTATGTGAGTTTCTGCTGCAGAGACCAGATATGAGAAATGGCAGAGGACATGTCCACACCACCTGATTGTCCAGAGTTCCAGAAAAGCCTAAACCTTGTGTTTAATGATTCGTACTGTGGCTAGAAAGGCAAATTCTGGAATCAAACAGAATCAGCCTCAAAGCCAAGCTCTATTACTTGTCAGCTGTATCACTTTGGACAGGTTATTTAATCCAGGCCTCAGTTTCCTTGTGTGTAAAGTGGAAATAAAGACCATCGTTGCCTCCCAGGGTTGCTGTGGAAATGAGGTCTGTACAACAGCTAGAATAGCACCTGCCATATATATATATATATATATATATATATATATATATATATATATATATTAACCATCATTACCACAGACCTCTGGGGACTTGCCTGGGTAATACACGAAAATTTCCCACCAGATATGAGCTAGAAAGTCAATCCCTCAGTTCCTGAGGAGACTGCAGTGATTTCTGACCCACCTGGAACAGGAGAAATCCAGACTCCTGGCCATCTGGGGTGCAGCAGGGGAAGATAGCAGTTTCATTGTCACTGATGGTAAAAGGCAGGATGGCAACTTGTGTTTCTGAGCTTCCAGAGACAACAGGACCAGTGATGTGCTGGGGAGGATGGCCACCACTTGTATGACTCTATGGCTAAGTCTTCAGGAACTGTGCTAGCTGCTTGGCATTCATTGGTAGCATTTGGATGTGTCATGGGGAAAGTACTAACACCACAAAAATCAGCAGATGTTACCGATCAAGGTTCCTTCCCACCACCTCCAAGAATTAATCACATACCAGTAAGAAAGGGCAAGATCTTTCTCACTCTCACTCTCACCTTGCCTCAGGTGCATCTAACTGTCCCCTCACATGGCATACTGCAGAGGACCCAACTGAATCTCAAGTCATCCTGAAATAAACTGCCCAGAGCAGACCAATGGGAATCGTTTGAGATGGAGACAGAGTGCTCCTCTGGGCCAATGTGAACACCAGCTCTTTCCTTTCACTTGCCAGCATTCCTTCTCAGGAAGAAGTTAGTCAGCAGGTATTTAGATACAGTAAGTCCCCTTTTCCACAGATCCACTTTCTTTGCGTTCAGCAACCCTCCATCAACTAGGATCTGAAAATATTCACTGGGAAATTCAATAAATAAACAATTTATGAATTTTACATGATGCACTGTTCTGAGTCGTGTGATGAAATATCACATCATCCCTGGCTGGGATGTGAATCACCCCTTTGTCCCGTGTCTCCACACTGCAGATTCTTCCTGCCTGATAGTCACTGAGAAGTCGCCTTGGTATCAGATCAGCTGTCACAGTATCACAGAGCTTATGTTCAAGTGACATTAATTTTACTTAATAGCTCCAGAGCACAAGAGAAGTGATACTGGCAATTTAGATATGCCAACAAGAAGCAGTAAAGTGCTTCCTTTAAGTGAAAAGTTTGAAAGTTCTCAATAAGGAAAGAGAAAAAAATAATATGCTGACGTTGCTAAGATCTACAGTAAGAACAAATCTTCTGTCCATGAAATTGCCCAATTTATAAGTTAAACTATATCATAAGTATGTGAATATAGGAGAAAACAGTCTATCTAGGATTTGGGACTATCCATGGATAAAAGGAGACTACTGTTCAAGGACTCGTTGCCCCCTATAAGTAGTGAAAGATCTGCATGCCAGTTCTCTGAGGTGCAGGTGGATCAAGAGGAAAACAGAGCAGTGACTCAAACCTCAGGAACATTGACCTCTAGGGGATCACACAGGGTCCCAGGGACTTTTGGACACCACCCAAAGCATAGAACAGAAGCCCCTGTGGAGAGACCTCCTGAGAAAAGGCTTATGGGTTTGTAGAAAAGGAACACTGTCCAGTGTAATCACAGATCAGGGAGCCCAGGCAAGGCCTCAGCCTTTCTCAGGCCAAATCTGCATGGCCCAAAGCAGCAACCTCAGGGCTGAGAGAGGTGGCGTATCCCCAACCCTCACAAATGGACCCCCCCTGCAATCCTGCTACACTAGGAGCATCACATAGCAGTAGCATTTCTGAGGATCCAGAAGCCCTAAATCCTGGGAGTGGCACCATGAAGCCACCAATGGATGTCCCACCCCTCCCTTCTCTCTCCCTCCCTCCCCCTGCAAGAGCCAGTTCCCTCTGCAGCAGTAGGTTCCTCCCTGAACTTTATCCTTAAGTATATCTGCATTCACTCCTACAATATTTATGCCCTACATCAATTTTTTATCCAGCCCATCACTCAACTTCTTAGGCAAGTTTGGAAACTCTGCATTCTCTTTCTCCTTAGAGGGAGATGGAGGCTGGAGGAAAGTACCAGGGACCTGACCACCACATTCGCTGTGCCATCCTCCCACTCAGGAATCCAGTGTCTGTCACATCAACTCCCGGCTTGTCTGCCTCACTTTCTAAGCGTTTCACAATCTCTTTGCACCTCAAATACCCGACCTTACTCCTGCCACTTCTCCCCTGCCTTCATCTCACAGTGATCTGCAAACACAAAGTTCCTCCCCTCTCCCCAGGGGGCCCCTGCTGCTTCCCTCACCTGGTGGACCCTTCCTTCCTTTGGTGAGCCTGGAACTGCCTCTTCCACAAGCCCAGACCAATTCCACATCTTCCACGAAGCCACACTATCCCTACCTAATCTAACCCCCTCAGCTTCTCCCTGCTCATCTTTAGTCATTAACTCATGATTCAGGATTTAGTAGGCCCTTAATTGTTTTCCCTGGATGAACTGTAAGCTCCCTAGAGACACGGTCTATACATGCAGGCTTCCGGGTTCCTGCGGGGCTTAGGTAGGTAGTGCTGGCTATGTAGTATGTGCTTAAGCAATAACTAGATAAATTAGTAAATAAAAAATAAAATTACAATAAAAGCCTAACCAACCGTTATGGTGGAACAACCAGAACAACCAGTGGCTATGATGCACACTTACACCAGTGGGCAGATGCTCAAAACAGGAGCTGCCCCCTGGTGGTCAGTGTGCTCCCACAGGGGGAGCGCCGCTCAGCCAACAGCCAGTCTGATGCCTGACTAGCACAGCGGTGATGGCTGGAGCCTCTCCTGCCTCCGTGGCAAAATTAAGAAGCAGCAAGCAGGTGGGCGGTAAGGATCAAGGGGTTCCAGACTGAGAGGGGTGTCCAACTGTCGGCTTAGGCACATTTCTAAGCTGATAAGTGGACATTCCCTGAGGGGTCTTGGACTGCAAGAGAGCACAGGCTGAGCTGAGGGGACACCCCCCTCTCCCCTGTGCATGAATTTTGTACACAAGGCCTCTAGTAATCAAATAAAGAATAATAAAATTCTAAATAAATAATTTCCTAAATTGGTTCATATTAATAGGGTCTATTCTCTGTAAAAAGTGGGTCTCTTTTTTATCTGGTCTAATTTCAGTTGTAGTGACGACAATACTTGCAGAGATGTTCTTATATCTGAGAAAGATGTTAATGTTAATTGTGTTAGTAGTAACAATTGCTCCAATTTCTTGAGCACTTACTCTGTGCTCAGAACAGTAAAGTGTTTTATAGGCATTATTTTATTTACCTTTTAGGTAAGTACTATTATAATCCCCGTTTCACATGTGAGGAACCTGAGACATAAAGAAGATGCAACTTGTGCAAGGACATACAGCTAATCTGTGGTAGAGACAATATTCAAGTGCAGCAGTCTAGCCCAGGGCTCACACACTTCAATATCACCTCATTTCTGCTCTTGCTAGCATCCCCGCAGGCATTCTGCAGGAGGGCTTTCTGAAGTGTGGATTACAGCAGTAGCCACCAACTGCTGGTGCAAACCAGCTGACAAAAGAGGGGAATCTATGGGTAAATATGTGGAATGAACACACCCATGTACGTCTGCTTCGTCCTGAAATGGCAGTAATGTTGTAATAACAAAGGAGTAAGCCCACAAATACAATGAGAGGAGAAAAAACTGTAGCTGAGGAGACACATCAGCAAAATTCTACAAGCCAGAGAGTGGGTGGAAGAATGATAATAGCTGTGCAGGACAGACAATGCTGAACAGCTAATCAGTCCACCTGAAGGACTCTGGAGTCCCAGAATGAAGGTGTTGAGTTCTGGGGAAGGAAGGGCAAAAAGAGAAACTGAAATAGAACTGTCCAAGAGCTTCTGCACAGTCAAGAAATTGCTCCTTTTCTCCACCAGCTCAGGCTGCCAAAACAAATACTATAAATTGAATGGCTTAGACAGCAAATATTTATTTCTCACAATTCTGGAGGCTGGGAACCCCAAGATCAAGGTGCTGACCAATTCCGTTTCTGGTGTGAGCTCTCCTGCAGATGGCTGCCTTCTCCTCTATCCTCACATGGTAGGAGAGAGGGGAGAAAGCTCTCTGGTGTCTCTCCTCACAAAGGCACTGATGCCAACGTGTGGATTCTACCTTATTACTTCATCTAACCCTAATTGCCTCCCCAAAGGCCTCTACCTCCACACACCACATGTCGAATCATGGCTTTAGCATACAGATTGCTACAAGCTTCCTAGAAGATGAGTTTCAGCAATAAATAAATACCTGCATATAGACATACAACTAAAAGAAAGAGAAAAGGAGGAATTAAACCAAGAAAGAGAAAGACTGGATCTAGGAAGCCATATATACATCAGAGAAACAGTGAGAAGAAGCCCACGATGACAGTTAGAGGCCATACCTAAAGAAGAAACCAGAAAAACAGAAAGTGTCAGCAGAAAGATATCCAGGAATAAGAGTAGAACTAGCCAAAACCGGTTTGGCTCAGTGGAGAGAGCATCGGTCTGCAGACTGAAGGGTCCCAGGTTTGATTCTGGTCAAGGGCATGTACATTGGTTGCGGGCACATCCCCAGTGGAGGGTATATAGGAGGCAGCTGGTCAATGATTCTCTCTCATCGATGTTTCTAACTCTCTATCTCTCTCCCTTCCTCTCTGTAAAAAATCAATAAAATATATATTTTTTAAAAAGAGTAGAACTAATTACACACATACACACACACTGGGGGGTTCTGTTCTAATAAAAAAAATAACTGAAGGGAGAAAAATTGCTGTGCAAAAGCAAAAATATACTATGGCATACTACATGGCTTAGCAATGAACAATATATCCATAAGCTTAATAATATAACAAGCAACTACTAGTTTAACCAATCTGTGTGATATAACTGTATTGAAAAGATCAAAGAAACACGCAACATGCCAGTAGAAAGAGTAAAAAATTTAAATCCTCAACCAATCTTATTCCTACCTCTGGGCTCTTACTCTGGCAGTTCCCCAGGCGGGACATGCCCACTTCCTTATTTTATTCAAGTCTCTGCTTAAATGTCACTTCTTTTGTTCAAGATATCTAAAATAATTATCCCCCAATCTAGCACTCTTATCATCTTACTCTGCTTTGCTTTCCTTACAACATTTCCTAACCACATGTAATATAAGCTTATAGAATAGTGCTTGCCACATAGTAGATAGCTAATTAAGTTTAATAAAATAATAAATGAATCATCGTGATGGGAAATCAATGTCTGTCATAGCTTGAGTTTCCCCAGAAACAGGCCCTGAGACAAGGGTTAATGCAAAAGTTTATGTGGTGTGGTTACCAAGGGGCTGGGGAAAGGGTATAATAGATGTTGTTCAATGGGTATAGAGTTTCTGTTTGATATTATTAAAATCCTAGAAATGAGTAGCGATGCTGGTTATACAACAACATGAATGTACTAACTGCTGCTGAATTGCACATTTAAAACTAGTTAATGTGATAAATGCTATGTTATGTATATTTACTACAATAAAAAAAAATGGGGTGTGTGTGTGTGTGTGTGTTTTGGTGGGTTTTTTTGTTTTTGTTTTTTAAGGAGCTTACCTGGGAGATACAGAAAATACTATAGAGAGTATGTAGGACAGGGCCACCAATAAGCATGCACAGCCAGAACCGACTTGGAGCAGCTAGATCTTACATGCACAGGAATACTCTGGGGAATGGTGCAGTGCATGCCTCAGAGTTAGTCCATCAACAGGAGGAAGGGATTTATGTCGCAGGTTCCATTAGGTTGGGGACTACTTCCAGGGGAATTCCTCAGTTCTGCCAGCCTGCCCTGTTCACAGCAGAGCAGACTTTGCAGAAAGTCCTCAGGCGCACCCACATTGGCTCCTAGCAGCCGGACAGCCTCACTGCAGTGGCGCCAAGAGATGTGGTGAAGCACGGACAAATCTGTGACAATGCCTAACATTGAAAATGTACACAGGTTACTCAGAAACATGGAGCCGATGCCACAAAGCCCAGCCAGAGCGTCAAGAGGCAGAACTGGAGAGCAGACTGAGAAATGGGAAGGAGGTTGCTTTATTTTGTCATAAATTATCCTAATTGTTTAAAGTATTATTTCTCTTTGAAACTATGTCCATGTCTTATTTGGGGGAGAAAAAGAAAAGATGAATTTTAAATGAGTATGAATATCACCAGGAAGTCATCCCACACTGATTTGGTTCTAATTTTTCATGAGAAAATGTCACAAAATGATTAACCAGCCCTGTGGAAAAGGAATTCAGTGAATGTTAATTGAGCAGAACTGTAGCCAAACACACTGGAAGTCAGTAAGCAGTTGTATTCAGTTCTGAAAACTTTTTGTTAAGCTCTTAGTATGTGCCAGATATTTTGCCTCATGTTAGCAAGGTGAAGAGGTAAGGCCCTTGAACTGGGGTGAATAATGTCCCTCCAAAGTCCATGTCCACCTGAAACCTTATTTGGATATTGGGTCTTTCCAAAAATAACTAGTTAAGTTGAGATGAGATCCTACTGAAGTAGAGTGGGCCGTGAATCCTATGGCTGGTGTCCTCATAGGACGACCATGGGAAGACACAGAGAGCAGAAGGCCCTATGAAGGTGGATGCAGAGAGTGGAGTGATGTGGCGTGCCACACCAAGGACTGTCCAAAACCACTGTATCTAGGAGAAAGGCATGGAACAGATCCTCTCCTGGAGCCTTCAGAGGAGTATGGCCCTTCCAACACCTTGATCTCAGACTTCTGCCCTCCATAACAGTGAGGAGATAAATGTATGCTGTTTTAAGCCACCAGTTTGTGGTCATTTGTTACAGTAGCCCTAGAAAGCTACTACAACCTGGTTCTCAAAAGTTTGTGATCTGTGGAGATGGCCTCAGACTGAGAACATGCATCAGTCACCCTCCTTTTCTCCTCCCTGCTGGTTGGAATGTGAGCCCAGTGGGCTGAGCTAAAACTTCCAGCCTGGACCATGAGCAGAAGCTGTGTGTTGAGGGAGATGGATCACCCAGGTAAAGGGCTCTGGCAGCCATGCCAACCCAGGCCTGAGTTCAAATGTGACTGTGAAATAAGCACCTAAGTTGTTTATACTACTGTCATTTTGGGTTTCCTGTCACTTGCTGCTAATCATAACCCTAATTCATATTGTGAGACAGATTTACCAATGAAAATGTGCAATTCAGTGAGATAGATTCTATGAGAGAGACAAGCCATGATTGAGCCACAAAGGAATGAGTGATTAACATGCCCTGGAGAGATCAAGGAAAGCTTCTCCATAAAAGCAACTGTAACTGGATTTAAGAGCATGAAAAGGGGTTTGCCAGGCAGCCAGCATATAGTTGACAAGTAGGCTTTTCAGAGAGACGTAGATGGAGTGAAAGAACTGTTCCATGGCATCCTCTGTGGTTCTGCGTGGGTGAAGTATGAGACGCAAGGTAGACAATACCAGACTGAAGAGGAAAGCGAAGGCAAGGTGATGAAAAACTCATAATGCCATTCTTGGATCCTCACACTTTCCCATGCCACGAAGAGGAGCTATCAATGGTGTGTAGCATTATTGTCTGTGTGTGGTCTGAATCTCAGCTCTGTGGGGCCCTCTTCAGAGCTTCTCAATTCTCTAAACCTCTAAACCCGACCCTCTTCCCCTGTTCACTCATCTTTAAGGGTGGTAGCTACTTCTAGCAGGAGCCTTAAGGGCCTTCTTTTAGCCTCTTCTTTGTGCCTTTAGCCATCTAATGCCTTCTCACCAACAGCCTAAACTAAATTCACTCTAATAAGTACTGCATCCTCACTGATACAGTTGGTGGTACCCAGAGCATTCTCAGGAAATAGACCACCTACAAGATAAGATTCTAGGGGTGTTTTAGGTCACTTCCCTGAGCCTCCCGGGAAGCAGCCAGGTGGGGCTGTTGGGGAACGGCTGATTAGTCTGGAGTTCGGAAAGGAAGGTTTGTGCTCCCTCAGCATGTGTCTCACAGTTAATCCCTCAGGGGTGGTGGGAGGTGATGAGAGAAACGGCTGAGCATGAAATATTAAGGATCCCCAACGTTTAGGAGGCAGACAGAAGAAGACCTCAAGGGAGGGAGCGAACTAAAACATAAAGATCTGAATTTGGGAGAAAAATCAGTGAAATGTAATGTTTCCTCCGTGAGAGAGGAGAGTTTTGAGGGAAAAGTGGCCCTTCTACAAACGCTACGAAAATGACGAAAAAGCAAACAGTAGACTCAGCAGCAGCCACACTGACCTTGTTGAGGGTCCTTCCAACAGAGTGGAGGACACAGAGAGCAATGCGAGAAGTTGAAGGAGCTAACGGGAAATGAGACAAGGCAGACAGAGCTGAGCTGGAAGGGCCAAAGGAGAGTGTTTCTATTTTTACCTGAGGGTGACTTGAGCTTCTTCAAAAGCTGTGGGAAGGAGCCAATAGAAAGTGCAACTGATCGGCAGGAGGCAAATGGGAAGAGTGAGGTGAGCTGAAAGATAAGCCTGCAGCAGCCCGTAGACAACTTCCTCGTGGGCTACTCAGTCTCCCAACAAAGATTTCAGAGTCTCAGACGATCCAGGCACTGTTCTAGATGCTGGGGATCCCAGTAAATAAACGGGGTAAGAATCAGGGGCTGAAAACCAGGTGGCAAAAGGGGACTTAGGGTGTGAAATCTAAAGCAAAACCTCAGGTTTCTGGGCAAGAAGGGCTATGGGTTTAGGAAGCTGACTCTTGCTTTATCTATGTTCCCCCTGTCAGGTTATTTCCTGAGTGAGGCAGGGAGACTATTCCCACCTTGTGACCGGATGGTTATGCACCAGTCAAGGATGCGGAATTCACCCTGGGGTCACTCGCCTTAGAAAGAGAGGCACAGAGCATAACTTGCTAGTTCCAAATCTCCTTGCTGTGGCCTTGGGCTCCGCAGCCCGTGGGATGATTTGGGCCATTCTTTTGACTTTATAATGCATGGCAGCTTTCTTTTGCACTGGGTACTGTCACTGTAATCATAACTGATTACTGTAATTACAAAGATGACACACTAGACACATCTTAGAGGAAGGCAACAACTAAAGCATGAATCCAGAACTGCAGGCAACGCTGGAAGGTTGTCTCGCACAGCATAGCACTGTCAGGTAGAGGAGGTGAAGTGAGTAGAACAACCCCTCCTGGTCTCCATGGTTCCAATCCTCTCCCTTCCAACCCATTTGCTCAACTTGCCATCTCCCATTTAAATCCTGAGGCGTACAAAGATCTGGTCCTCGCCCACCTCTCCACAGCCTCCCGTAGGGACTCCCTCTAGCACTCTATACTCAGCCCCATGGAATGACCTGCCCTACCCTGGGTATGTCCAGCCCTCTCCTGTGTGCTGATCTTTCACTGTCTGAAACAATTTTTCACCATTTTTTAGCCAACTTCTACCTACCCTTTCAGGCTAAACCCAAGCCTCACCTCCCCAAATAATCGTCATAAAACAAGCTGTCACTAACTGCTCTCCACTTTATTCTGCACTTTGCAAACAGTTTCTTTAATACGGGCAACAACATTGCGTGACAGATATTAAAATAGGGCCAAGTGAAGCTCCTTCCCTCACCCACCACTCGGGAAAAACCTAGCAAATAAAACACAGGCCCCTGAATCAAAAATCACTTGGGGACTTATTAAAATGTAGATTCCTGGACCCTACACATATCCACAGATCCACTGATTAACTTGAGCCTGGACCTGTTCTTATTTGTTAATGCAGAAAGTCAGGAAAGAAGTGAGAGTTCTCATTATCATGACGCCAGCATCATTCACTTATAAGAAATAAAATCAGAGCTATAGTTTTGGCAATTATAAATATCAATCTCCAAATTAGCGTGTTGGAAATACCCATTTTTTAAATTCTCTTTCAGTCTGGTTTTTAAGTCCTTATCCTTCTAGGATAGCAAGAAAGTGTCTCTCTATTTCACTCCACCCTCACCCCATTCCTAACATCACTTCAGAGAGCTCAGCTTCAGGAGATGCTTGAAGATTTTGCAAGGGCCACCAGTAACACTCCATCATGGTCAGTCCTAGCATCCACATTGGCCATACTCACAGTGGACTGACTCTTGGAGATCTGAATTTTGCCTCTTGCACGCTGTCTTTAGGGCATGGGAATCTTTGCTGAGGCTAAGAAACCTTCCATCCTCTTCTTAGTTGACCGTCCATCCCCAGGAAGCTGCCACAGTTGGAGGTGCTTGCTCCTGCTAGCAGGGTCCTCCAACCATCTACCCTCCCCCAATCTCGTGAAATATTTTTCTTCTCTCTCCCCTCTATCCACAGCTCTCCTTTATCTCCCTTTATATCTCCATGTCTCTCCATCACCCATGACAATTAATATAATCTTGCAGGATTGGGAGAAAACAAAAGCCTGGAACAAAAGTCATGTGGGTGCAGAGTTCACTCTTCCCTCTCCTGGAGGGCCGTCAGTCATTGAGACCAGAGCCTACTGTTGTGTGGCAATGATGCAGTGGATGACAGAGAAGAAAAAATGTGGACTATCTAGCAATACTAGCAGCACATACCTTACAACACAGGGAAAAACCCTCCTGAAAATTTATAATTATTTTATATAGGGGTGACAGATCCCAAGATAAAGGAAGAGGGAAAAGAAATGAAAGGTGAAGGATTCTAAAAGAGGAAAGTAGAGGAATCTATACAGATCAACAAATGCCTATAGACCAACAACAACAACAAAAATCAAGAAAAAAAATTGGACAAAACTACTTGATGGAAGAAGAAACATAAATAGCCAATAAAGATAAGGAAAGATGTTGGACAGGGCATTGCAAATTAAAACCATAGAGCGGTACCGAAGCATATTGACCTAAATAGAAAAATGTGGTCATATCAAGTGTGACTCGGAGAATGCAGAGAAATGAAAATTCTTGGTAGAAGTAGAATGTGTTACAATCACTTTGGAAACAATTTGAGTTTATCTAAAAAATCTGACTATACAAATGCCTAATATCCAGCAATTTCACTCCCAAGTTCACACTGCAGAGTCGTGGTGCTAAATCAGCAGTGGTACACAAGGTTTTGACCTTGCAGGGACTCTGCAAGGTCAAAACCATTTTCATTATAATGCTTATTAGACATGATTTGCTTTTTTCACTCTGTATTCTTCACTATTATGCATTCATAGTAAGAAAAAACAATTGCCATTATTACTTAAGAATGTCCTTAAAGTAGAAAGTGTTATTCAAAGTATTCCTTTTATTAAATTTCAATTCTTAATAAACATCTTTTCAATATTTTATATAAGAAATGTACCTGAAACACATCAGCTTCATATTGAAGTATGAAGTTTGTCTTGTGAAAAAGTCCCTGAACAGTTGTTTGAATTGTGAGCTAAATTGACCAACTTTTCCTACAGAACAATTTTTATTTGAAACAAACACTGACAGATAAACCTGGTTACTCAGACTTGAATATTTGGGAGACATTTTCTCAAAAATGAATAAAGTGATCCTTTTACCTTAGAGACAACTAACATCATTTGCAGCCAATGTTAAAATTCAACTTTTCATGTAAAAGCTGGAATTTTTAAAAACCTGTATCCATCACCCTAAGTTTGACAACTTCCCAATATGTAATGACTTTTTAAATGAGATCAGTAGTGATATTAATGAGTGTGATTTCCTGATATCCTATCTAATAAAAGAGTAATATATAAATTGACCATCACTCCAAGACACAAGATGGACGCCCCATGTGGTCAAAGATGGCTGCCCCCATATGAACACAAGATGGCTTCCACAAGATGATGGCCTGCAGGAGAGGGCAGTTGTTGGCAGTTGTGGGTGATCAGGAAAGCAGGGAGGGCAGTTGGCACCTGGGGGAGACCAGGTCAGCAGTGGAGGGAGTTGGGGGGGGACCAGGTCAGCAGTGGAGGGAGTTGGGGGGAACCAGGACTGCAGGGGAGGGCAGTTGAGGGGAGCCAGGCCTACAGGGTAGGGAAGCTGGGGGCAATCAGGCCAGCAAGGAGCTGGCAGTTGGGGGAGACTAGGCAAGCAGGGGAGGATAGTTGGGGGGAACCCAGTCCTGCAGGGAAGGGCAGGTGGGGGGTGGGGAGACCAGGCCTGCAGGAGCGGACAGTTGGGTCAATTGGGCTGGCCGGGAAGCAGTTAGGCTTCAATCAGGCTGGCAGGGCAGTGGTTAGGGGATGATCAGGCAGAGGGAGGCAGGCGAGTGGTTGGGAGCCAGCAATCCTGGATTATGAAAGGGATGTCCAACTTCCTATTTAGAGTGGATTTGGGCCTAAATGAGTAGTTGGACATCCCTAAAGGGGCCCCAGATTGGGGAGGGTGCAGACTGGGCTGAGGGGCACCGCCCTCCCCGTGCACAAATTTTATGTACCGGGCCTCTAGTCTTATAATAAAATGTGTAACTATTTATAATATCTGCATAACTGAACAAACTAATTCTAAATGAACAATAACAATGTTGAAAAATTATAATGAGTAAAAGATGCACTCAAAGTATAAGATAGACAAGTAAATTTTAATATACAAGAATAAGAAAAGGTCATTGATATGGTTTCAGATTCCATATTTCAACTAACCTTTAAGAAATAGCCTCTTGTCAAGTTTTGGTATAATATCAGAGAAGAATATCCACAATTATCTGAAAAGGCTATTAAAATATCACCACCTTTTTCAACTATATATTTGAATGAGAACAAATTTCCTTCACATATGTCAACCAAAACAACAACCAATTGTATATTGCAGAAACAGAGATAAGGAGCCAGGTGTCTGCTATTAAAGATATTTTTCTAATGTAAAACAATTGCCATTCTTTAATGTTTATTTTTGTTTTGGAAAATATAGTTATTTTCATAAAGGTATATTATGTATATCAACACATAATGGGATTATTATTTTTTATCATTTCTAGAGCAAAATTGGTTCACAGCAAAATTAAAGAAAAGGTACAGAGACTACCCTATATAATAAAAGGCTAATATGCAATTTTTACCCTTGGGAGTTTGACCAACTGGGAATTCAATTGTTCACTATGGGGTGAGCACCACCAGGGGTCAGCACAGAACAAAGGAAGGCCCCGCAGGCAGCCAGCAGCCTGGGGAAGGAAGGCCCCGATCCACGCTGATTGCGGGCCAGGCCTAGGGACCCTATCCCTTGCACTAATTTCATGCACTGAGCCTCTAGTATAGACAATAAAACTCATGGAAAGCTAAGTCAACTTTGAAAATGAAGAATAAAGTGGAAGGACTTGCCGAACTAAATATACTATCAAATCATAGTAATAAAAATAGTATGGAACATGCAAGAACGAACAGTGCAAAGGAAGAGGAAAATAAGCTAAGACAGAGAGCCCTGTGTATACACGGAAACTTTGTATCTCCACAAATTAAACTGGAACAGGCTATTAATACAAGATGTTGGGAAAACTGACTCACTAAATTAAGAAAAAAAGAACTTTACCTAATCCATCATTCCAAGATAGATGCCAAATAAATTTAACTATCTAAATATGAAAGATAAAACTATAATGTAAATAGATAATAACAAAAAAATATGTGTCTGATCTAGGGCTAGAAAGGAAAGGAACTTCATAAACAAAATCTAAAAAGCCTAAGATGAAAAAAAAATTGATGAATTTTATAATATTGAAACTAAAGATTTTTGTACGATAAAAGTTAACTAACAGCAAAATGGGAAGAGATATTTACAGCATCTAAAACGCATAAGGGACTAATATAAAAAAATCTTAAAAGAACTTTCAGGAATCAAAAAAATCAACAAGAAAAAGTTAGAAGCCCCAACAGAAAATGATCAATAACCACCGTCAGTTCACACCAGGGAAATCATGAAAGTGCAACAAGCATGTAAAGAGATGCTCATGTTGATTAGTGACTAGAAAAAATGCAAATTAAATAACTAGGCTCCATCACTTAACATTGACCAACTTGACAAAAAAATAGAAAACTGAATAATGCCAGTAGTTTTCAAGGTTATGGGGATATGGGAACCCCTGTGCAGTGCTAGTGAGAGGTGGGTGGGTGCAGGCATTCTGGGGACCATTCTGGAAGTGCTTAGATTAAGCATTTAGATTAAGTACTCTATGGCCCATTAACTCTGCTCTTGGGTAGAGATCACAGAGGAATTCTCAAAGGTATTCCCAGGAGGCTGTTTCTTGCAGCATTGGTTGTAGGGGAGGGTTGGAGCCAATCTAAGTGTCCATTTCTGGGGGAAGGATGAAATTAATATGGTGGATACACATGATGTAATACTCTGCAGCAGTTATAAGTATCAGAATTACACAGACCAATAGGAAGAGCAGTTGCAAACATATTGTTGCATTTAAACAAAGAGAAGGAACAACCCAATTTTATTTATGTACATTAAAATACTGCACACAATACATAACCTATAACACAAATCAAAATGAGTGAATACATATCAAGTGCATTTGAAAGATTTCCTAAGGGATGTTAGAAAAGGGGAATGAGAATAAAAAGCAATAAATAATAAGGCATACAAACAAGATAGGTGGCAGGCAGGAACATAGAATAAGATACCCTGAAATGAGGAGCAGGAGTTTGGAAATCAGCCTGGTCCCATGTGGCTCAGTGGTTGAGTGTCAATCTATGAACCAGGAAGGTGACTCAGTCCTTATCAGGGGGTGTACAGAAGCAGCCAATTGATGATTCTCTCTCATCATTAATGTTCTCTCTCTCCCTATCTCTTCCTCTCTGAAATCAATAAAAAAATATATTTTTTAAAAAGGAATCATAACTTGGCTGCCTGGGACACTCCATGAGTACCTGCCTAAAAGGTCTCACCTACTGGGATGTGACAAGAAGACAAAGGAGCTGCTCCAGAGATCCTGTACCACTGTCCTATCTTCCAATGAAGAGCTGGTTAAACTATGTGCATTTGGATGGAAGAAATAGCAAAGATATGGCATGTTAGTCACCATTCTCTAGAGCAGTGGTGGGCAAACTCATTAGTCAACAGAGCGACAAATCGCGACTCGTGAGCTGTATGTGGCTTGCGAGCCGCAGTTTGCGGACCACTGCTCTAGAGGCGCAGAACCAGCAGGTGATGTGTGTGTGGATAGATAGATATAGATAGATAGATGATAGATAGATAGATAGATAGATAGATAGATAGATAGATAGATAGATAGATAGATAGATGAATGTATTTCATCTATATACATGGAAAGAAAGGGATGCATTCAAGGAATTGGCTCATATTATTGGTAGGGCTGGCAAGTTTGAAACCCATAGGGCAGGCCAGAAGGCTGCAAATCTCAGACAGGAGTTGATGCTGCAGTCATGAGGCAGAATTTCTTCTTTCTCTGGGAAATCTGTTTTGCTTTTAAGGCCTCCCAACTGATTGGATGAGGCCACCTACATTATCAAGAATAATCTTCTTTACTAAAAATCCCACAAGAATTTCTTCACAACACCTAGGTTTGTGTTTGATTGAATAAGCAGATGCTACAGACTTAGCCATCTGAACACATTACTATGATTTGATAGTATATTTAGTTGGGCAAGTCTTTCCACTTTATTCTTCATTTTCAAAGTTGACTTAGCTTTTCATGAGTTTTATTGTCTATACTAGAAGCCCACTACATAAAATATCACAGATGATATCCAGATCACAGGGGAATAGTCTTGGGCAATAGATTCATGATAGACAATTGGGCACTTAGGAATACTTACGCAAAAATACCATCCAGGGAAAAGAATGATATCACCCCCTCTCCCTTTTTTCCTGTCATCTCCCCTCCTCATTCCCAGCATAGCCCTATCAAACAGGTTGTAGTATTATTCTTACTTTACAAATGAGGATACTCGTTCAGAGTGCTAATTTGCATAACCTGCCACTCAAGTGTCATCTGGAGACAGCCTGATTCCTTCCACAGCTGTCACTGTGCTTCCAACATAACATACCTTCCTAAGCCCCATCCTCCGATCACGTTAACTGCTTCTCCCTGAGCTTTCATGGTAACAGCTATAGCTCTGAACCTTTCCAAACTGTGTTACTCAGTTACCTCTCTTCCCCACCCAAATCCAAACTCCTTGTGTGTTTGTTGCCTCATCTGATTCTGGCACACACACGGTATAAAAACAACAGTGCCCGGAAGTCCCCTTTTCTAGAAGAGACTGAGATACAAAGAGATGGGGGAGCTCAGTGTTCACATTTCTATGCCGACCCTACTTGTCTGGGCACAGCTCAGGGTGGACCCCTGACCCTGTTGGATCCTCTCATGGAAGTTTGAACCTGAATGAATAGAGGGTCCCAGCAGTAACAGTGACCAGGGGCCTGCTTCGTGGAAGGGCTCAGAGAGCAGATCTACTGACTCCGCTGCTTGAGGTGTCCAAAGCTGCCCCTCCCTGCCTTCCCAAGGCTGAGTTGTAAGCAATCCTCTCAATTCCCTACCCTGAATTCATAAGGTGAAGGTTAAACTGTTAAAGTGCAGTGCTCCGAGATGCAATGGCTCAAACAAAGTAGACGTTTATTCCTTGCAAAGCAACAGTCCACGGGGACAGCGCAGTTCTACACAGTCATTCATTGTCCCTGACTGCCAGCGGCTCTGTCATCCTCAGCACCATGTGCCTTCCAGTCACCCCAGGGAAGCTATGCCAGCCAGAGGGAAGAGGGGAAGATGTGCCAGAGTGAACCTTCGTGGCCTTAGCTGCTGGGCCTTAGGCGTGGCATGTGGAACTTTTGCTCATGCTCATTGGCAAGAACTTGGACACACAGTGACACCTCGCTGTGAGGGTGGGGCTGGGAAATGTTGTCTGAGCAGCCACCTCCTGCTTCAACTCCATTTCTATGGAAGAAGGCAAGAACAGCTTTGGTGGACACTAGCAGACTCCAACTATTACAAGTTTCCAATAGCTCTCCCCTCCCTGCCCCCAAACTAGTCGGAATGTTCCCATTGCTTACAGTCTAAAGAAATTTCCTCGACTTAATAGGTGCCCTGTTATCTCTGGAGAGTAAATGGTTCATTGGTTGACTCTTTAGAATGTACACCCAGGGGCTGTGGGAGAGCAACATAGACTAATTCTCATCTATGGAGGTCAGAAAAGGACAGAGATCTCGAAGTTTCATCCAATCAAGGCCTGGTGCTCAAGGGTCGGTGAGAGTTTGAACCCAATGGGGACCTCGACCCAGATAGAAGGCAGATGCCTGCCAGACAGAAAGGGCCCCAGAGCCAAAGCCTTATCAAGCTGGCCCAGTGCTGTGTATAAAGTAGGCAACGTGAGGAACCAGAGCACATTTGGGGGTTCCACTGCTTACAAGCAGACCTCACAGAAGTGACCAGGTGTACATACCTAAGGTCTTGGTTTAGGGGCTATCTCCTAAGAATCCAAACGGGTAGAAAAAGGTGTTACCTGTCCTAAGCACCCATGAATAAGACCCTTCCCGAGGCTGGCCCAAAGTCCTGCAGAAAGGGACCCCCCAAATACTTTCACAATTACTTTATAAGCAACTATTGCCTCTGTTTCTGAAAGAAGACTGAGCTCTCCCAGGCTGGAGGGATCCAAAACACACCCCGGCTGAGTGTTTGGGACAAATGCACACCAACCACACACCAGGGGGCTGCCACCTGCCTCACTGAGGAACGCCACCTCTTCCTGCCCCTCACCCGCTCCCTTTTGGAAGAGCTCCCGTGGGCTCTGCACAAAAGGGGGTATTTATAGGTCACATGTGATGAGCCGGGAAGTTTTAAGTTACATACAAGAAAATGAGAAGGAAAAAAATCTGCATGGCTAAAGGACAGTGATCCCGTATGTCGGCGAGAAGGCATTGAAAGAGGTTTCTCGCTAATCTGCAGGTGTGCATTATACATAATCTCTTATCTGTGGCTTGCACAGGCATTATTATCTCATTTGATTCTCAAAGCAACCCTGTGAGTTAAGCCAGTCAGGTGGTTTGATTCCATTGTCTGCATAAGAAAACTGAGGGAATCTTCTAGTACATATTATTTTCCTGTGTTTCTTAGTGCCGGTTTTAGTTCTGATGACCTTACCTTTTGACACAAGAGCAGCAATAGTCAACATCGTGGGCCCATGTAAGAGGCCGGGCATTCTGCCTTCACCAGCATTTAAACCCCCAGATGAGAGAGGCACTAAGTGATATTGCCATTTGACAGATAAGAAAACAGGCTCAGAACCACTGGGAGGAAGGTTACCCAGACCTTGCGATGTAAAATCTGAACTTCTCCGCATCACAATATCTCAAGGCTGGTGGTTTCAAAACCGAATCCTTCCACCTGCCTCGAGCCAGAGAGCAGTTGCAGGGATTCGAGGAGACAATTTCAGCACCTCCCTCTCGCGGCTGCTCTCCCGGGCCCTGTAGACTCTAAATCGCAATCACGGGAACTAGGCAAGCGTGGAAAATCCCCGAAGATTCATCTGTAACAAGAGCCTCCGGATAGGCCTGAACCTCATCCTCCCAGTTACACGCAGCACGTGGGGACCCTGTGCACACTTCCCATTAGGTAAGAATGCCGCAAGCCTAAATTAATTTAAAATAAAGTCAGGCGAAGCATGGATTAGTAGCTGGCCTCATGGGGAGCTCTTCCGGCTGCACGCGATCTCACTCCTGGGCCCCGCCTGGGCTTCCGGGATTGCCAAATGGCAGGTGCGTGTCCTGGGTGTCCGGGCACATGGCCAAGGACTCTCAAGGCGGGGAGTGGATTAAGAGTAAACGTCAGTGTCACACCATCAATTTCACTTAAAAGAAACCCAGGTCTCCAAAGCAGACAATCCCTCAGGAGCCCCTCTTTAAAACAGATCCCCAGTCCAAATGGATGGCCCAAGTTCGACCGTCGTCAAGCACCCAGACCAGAAAATAACTCTTCGCCTCAGACAGGGCGTAAGAAATCTCCCCAAGATAATGTTTGCCTACGAAGCTGTGTGTTTACTTGGTCCCGACAGCCGCTCGTTTCATTTGTCAGTTTTCAATTAGCCTCTGTCACCCACACTCTGCCCCTCCCAGCACAACAGGGTTTGTTTGACACTGACGGCTGGGATCAGGGATTGATCTCTGGGCTCTCTCACCCTGCCTCCGGCCTGCCTGCTGGGACCCTCCTCCCCCTCACAGGCGGCAAAGCCTAATTGCTCTTTGTCCAATGTCTATAACTGCCTTTCCATTTTTCAGTAGTTCTCAGAAGATTTTCAGTGGCCAAGTACCCTAATATTTTAAATGCTATTGTCAGGAATGTAACGCGGTCCACGCTTGCTGGGAATGCCACTCCAACTGCCCGTCGCATTTTGAATTTTCCAACTGGCTCGGAAAAGATGCCGCTTCTGAGGGGAGTCCAGGGCAAGTCCTTGCACGGAGCTCATTCTCTGCGCGCAGAAAGGCCCACGGGGAGGACGGTAAACGTGCCTCGGGGAGAAGATTGCAGCAGCAGCGGGGTGATGTGCATGAGAAACTTCGCTTAGAATTGTAATGCAGGAGAAGGAGTGTTGGGATTTTGCTAGGGTTCAAAATTTGGCAGGATTTACGGGCTGAAGCTTAAAATGTATGCAGATGTCATGACAGGTAAATTTACAAACGCAATAAGCATTTCTTACCAATTAGCTGAGCGATCCATTTTGATGATGCCAATCACACAAGCCCTATATAGCACTACCATTAAGTTTTGCCTTCAAACCTGCAATTGAAAAATAAAATATTTAATCTTTGGGACTTCAATTTGGTTTAATAGAGTGTCCGGGTTTCTTTCCCATTTCATTCCCCGGTCAACTATGGCATGGTCGGCAAACCGCACCTCGCGAGCCACATGCGGCTCTTTGGCCCCTTGTGTGTGTGGCTCTTCCACAAAATGAGTCCATTTTGAAGAAGTGGCGTTAGAAGAAGTTTTAAGTTTTAAAAATTTGGTTCTCAAAAGAAATTTCAATCGTTGTACTGTTGCTAGTTGGCTCTGTTGACTAATGAGTTTGCCAACCACTGACCTATGGGAAAGTGGGGGGACACTTGACCTCGTTTCAGTGATCCAAAAGGCTGGAGCAGAACCAAGAGAGGCTAGAAACCTAAATTTCAACATGTATGCAGTTTCTTGTAAAATATCTGACTTTACAGATACTAGGACACCTTGCAACTTAGTGGGAATCCTAAATGCTGTTTTAAAGATATATTTTGCACCATTATTAATTACTTTGCAAACAACAGTTGATTCATTGAGAACCAATATACTGAGTTGTAGCCAAGTGGGTTACCGGTGGACACCTTTTGCTCACACCGTATGGATAACAAGGCCAGATGTCAGGCAAAAGGCCGGGACTCCGATCCAACGCCTGCCTTCCCGTCTCAGCTCTCCCTCTCACAATCTGTGCAACCTTGAAGGAATGTCTTCCCTTCTCTTGACCTCATTTTTCTTGAATGAGATAGCAAAGCTCGCCTACCTGTGGTTTATAAGGTCTGTGGTTGTTGGTGATATTAGATTTGGGGGTAACACAGTAGTGGACACTGTTGGGGTTCCACCAAATTCCGTTGGACCCTTGCACTCCCTCTGTGCATCCCCCTCCCTGCATTGGTGGGCCATGCGTAGTGTTGGGGAATTTGCATCTCCTCCCACTTAGCCAATAGCTGACTTGGGAGTGGGAGCCCAGCAACCTTGCCTGAGTCAGGACGAGCTCTAAGGAGTAACTAACTCCTACTCCAGAGCTCCACTGTAGGGTGGCTGAGGTTGGCCCCTCACGTGACTTCTCTCCCCTCTCCCTTCCCCCCACCCTGCTCTCTTTCTAGTTTCTTCTTGGAGCATTTCCTTTATCTGATTCTGGGGAACCTGACTTAAAATGCACATCTAATAGGATAGCAAAAATAATCACAATAGTAGCAGTAGTAGTAGTAAAAAGCTCGCTGCATCTGAGGTGCTCCATCACTGGAAAGCAAAGAGGCGAGCACCTAAAATAAACAGACACACAGAATCGCCGCACGGCAGAGTCCCTGAATCTCCAGGTGGGAGGATGAGGGGAAGTCTTAGGGGTGCTCATTCCATTTTCAATTCTTCTGCCTTCCAATTGGTGCCGAAGAAGCATCAATTGTATGTCCTGGGTTCCATAAGCCAACATGTTGAGGGGACAGGGTAAGAAATAGTGCATTGGAGAGCAAATCTAAAGGCTGATGGTGGACAGAAACCACAGAGGGAAAAAAGGTGCTCAAAGCCAGTTTTCAGTGCCGGCTGAGTGAAGAAGAGGATGAGGCCAGGAAGCAGAGTATTATGTCATTTCTTCACCAAAGGCCCAGGTCCAGAGGGTGTTGAATATCAAATGAGCTACTACTCCCCCCCCCCCCCCCCGCCCTTATAGCCTGCCTTCTCATTCCTCCTTCTTCCCCTCTTCATATATCCTTCCTTTCCTAGGCAGGTATAAACCATTGCATGTCAAGTAGCACATCGCACCCTGTAAATGTGGAGAACAACCCACCCCCAGGTTTGTGGTTCAGGCAGGGCCAGGAGGATGTGCACTGGTGCATTGTGGGTGGTGCACCTCTCTCAGTCACAAGGGAGGAGTCTCATGGTTGTATCTAGGGGGGTAGAAACATCCTCCGAGAGGAGCATCTTGAGGTACATCTTGGAAAATGTACCTCAAGACAGCGACAGGAGGAGAGAGGGGGTCCCTTATAGAAACAGGAAACAGCATGGCTGCCCAGAGAGGAATGCCCTACAGCCAGTGTGCATGGGGGGGAAGACCAGGGAGAGGGAGTGATCCGGGGAGGAGAGCCGCAGAGGCATCAGCATGGAGGGCCTTCAGCTCCCAGCGAGGGGGTTGAGCTTTATCCTGCGGGCAGTGAGCAGGGATGGATGGGACTGCCCTTCAAATACCTTCAAGGTCACTCGTCTGCCTCTGGGTCCCTCAGCCTCCAAATCCAGGGGAATTTATTCTTGCCAGGGATGGTGCCAAAGGCAGAGGCTGCTCATTTAAACCGCCTTTGAGCTCTGCTGCAGGGCCCCGAAGTCACTTAATGAATAGGACAGCGATAACCTGTTCCTCACAAAAGAAGGAATTAGGAACTCATTTGTACCAGTGACAGGGAAGAAAGAAAACAGCAATCTCTCCAGCCCGATCCCAGAGATACCAGCCCCTGCTTCGTGGAGTCTTAATTAGATCTCCGCGCCTTTGTTTTCATTTTGTGTTTGCCTTTCTGAAAAAATACAAAGGAGGCCTCGCCAGCCCCTCACGCCACGGGGGCACACATTTGATGGAAGGAGTACAGATGACGAGGCTTCCTCCTCGGGACTCGCTGGGGCTGAGGAGGGAGGGAAAGGCGGAATCCGCTCTGCCTGAGGCGTGTGAATAATTACTTTTCCTAATGAACTCTCCTTCTAGAAGCTCCGCTACCTGCCGAGGAGGCTTCACCTGCTGCACGAAGCTGAGCCAAGGTGATTTCTGGCGGGGAAGGCGGTGGTTAGCGTGAACAGCAGACAGAAGTTGGAACCACAGTAAGCTGTACGATGAGAGATTTCCTGCGGGTCTTTTCCACGTGTGTCGGGTTTTTCTTCCTTGAGTGAAAATGTGCACAGCTCAGGACATTCCAAAGAGAGAGACAGACCGGAGAAGGTAGGGCAATGCCAGGGACAGGGGCCAGAGTCAAGAGACCTGGGTCCTGGCCTCAGATCGGCTGTGAACTAGCTGTGTGTCATTGGACAAAAGTCATTTTATCTCACTGCATTTCAGGAAAACACTAAAATTGGGTGTGGGGCCCCATCCACTCCTGATAAGCGTTAAGGCTGTGAAGAAAGGATGACACCCCAGAGGTCAAGCTGGAGGCAGGGAGAGAGGTCTGAAGAGGAAGGACAGAATGACATGCATTTCTGCCGGGGCTCTCCACTACCTCAGGTGACATCCCAAACAGGCAAAAGATATTTCACCCAAGACTCTCAAAGACACCTAAGCCAGCTGGGACCAGATGTCCCCCGGGAGCCCCGCCTCCCACTCTGGAGTTGGTTTTGTGCCAGGGAGACTCTGCATCGTCTAGTCTCAACTGACTTAGAACAAGCCTGGCTGAAGTCGCAGCCTCATCAATCTTCCCCAGAGAAAGACACTCGCTGACTCGTTACTGAGCACCCCCTCTGGGCCAGGCGCTGCGCTCCCCCACGGGGAAGAGCAAAGTAAGGCTGGTCGCTGCCCTAGAGCCTGCGGCTCACAGTCCTCGGTCTGCAGGCTCCTTGGCAAGTGAGGATGGCAACAATCCCCGTTCCCAGGTTATACAACCACCTAGGATTTATAATGTAAAACTAACCGACTCGCAAAGGACTTAAAAGTGGAGATAAGAGTGTGACTGTTAAGAAATATATAGTTATATATTTGCCATGTATTTTTTTTAAATCGATTTCCGCAGATACAGAGACAGCGACAAACGTGATGATGTCCAGTGAGGAGTTGTAGCACATGTGAGTGAGGGGCACCCTCAGGCCTTAGAACCTCCTGGCAGGATTTCTGGGAGGGATCTTGATGAGGTGCACAGCTCTGAGCATGGCTGGTTCTATTGATGGAGAAAACCATCAGTTCAATGTGCAGTTTCCCCTGATGGGCAGAGAGATGAGGCAGGACATGGAATAAGCATACGGACAGTAACAGAGCAGAAAGGGGCAAAAGGATATTTTCTATTTATTGCATGGTGGGGCTGTCATCAGTTATAGACAATGCTGTCAAATATGAGCAATGAGCCTAGCCACCATGGCTCAGTGGCTGAGCATTGACCTATAAACCAGGAGGTCTCGGTTCGATTCCTAGTCAGAGCACATGCCCGGGTTACGAGCTTGGTCCCCGGTGTGGGGCATGCAGGAGGCAGCCAATCAATGATTCTCTTTCATCATTGATGTTTCTCTCTCTTTCTCTCCTTTCTTCTCTGAAATCAATAAAAAATACATATTTTTTTTAAACCTAAGCAATGTATGTTGATCAGGTCTTTGCAGAAATAAGAACCTGATGACAACCCCCTAGTCATCCCCAGGAATTGTGGGAGATGAGATTTCCAGATCTCCACAGATCTTTCAGGGAGGAGGGGGAAGGGGTTGTCCAGTAGAGATGTGGGAAAGATTCCATGTCCTGGGAGCTCTACCTTCCAACCAGGCCCTGACTGACTTTGTCTTTGATAAAAAGAGGGAAGAGGGAAGTCTCAAATCTCTACATGATCTTCAAAGACCCTTTTCCCTTCAGCTGCCTTCAGGGCGCAGGGATGTGTGTACTAGAGGAACTCTTTGAAGCTCTGTTTTGTTGAGAGGTCAACCAGTTGTGTCATTAGAAATAAACATACAACACCAAAAAGAAGTATTGACTTGGGTCTATGTGGTCATTCATTCTAGAAAGAGGTAATTGTGAGAGATTCTAATAACTTTAATAACAGCTTGACGTTATTTCTCACTAAGTAGAGGTTGTCCAACCATCCATCAAAGTTAAACCTACGGCTCACAGAGAGGCCTTTTCCTTCTGCAGGGTGGGCCCCACAGGAGGAACTATGTGAGTGTAAATGTGTGCGTTGCCATACTGAGATCGAAGGGTGGATGCTGGGAGCAGACCCTTATGCAGACGAGCTGGTGTGTGCAGAAGCAGTCCAGCCCCTCCCCTCATGCTTCTGCACACGCCAATTTGTCTGCATACGGGTCTGTGCTGGAAACTGCCTGTTCAGTGAGGGACACCCCTGCCACAGTCTGCACATTCACGGGAACAAGTCTGAGAGCCTGTGTGTGCCTCACATCAGTGACTCCCTCGTAGAACAGGCCTCCAGCGGTGACAAACATCATTCTCAGATCTACCCCTGAACCTCGCGGCATGATTTCACTTTGCTTCCTACATCTACGTCTCCCTGAGTTCTCCTGTACTCTGAGCTACCCCCTGGACTCGGTCTCCTATTAACTCAGTCTCCTCCTGTTGCCCACTTGACCCGGGGCTCTGCCCCAGTTCCCTGACCTCACCAGCTACTGTGGGCAAACACACAGCCTGAACCAGCCCAGTCAGAAGTACTCCTGAATGTCTGCCACCAATAGGGCACCCTCGCAAACCAGGAGGCTGAGGAGGAAAGGCTTGTAAGTGTGGGATCCCCAAAGAGCCAGAAGGGAGTATGTTAATATATTGACCAGTTTGTATCCATTCATTCATCCTATATCAAATATCATTCTTTGGTTTGGGGGGATATTTTTCCATTGATTTTTAGAGAGAAGGGAAGGGAGAAGGAGGGACAGAGAGAGAAACATCGAAGTGAGAGAGACACATCAATTGGTTGCCTCCCACACACACCCCACCTGGAGCTGGCGATTGGGCTTGAAACCAAGATAGACACCCTTGACCAGAACCGAACGCAGGATCCTTCACTGTCCACTGAGCCAAACCAGCTAGGGCTAACAACAAATACTTATTGAGTGGTGACTATGAGCAGGCACTGTTCTAGGCACTTGGAATACATCACTGAATAAAATAAACAAAGATTGCTGCCTTGCAGAGCTTTGATCTGGGGGAAGAGAAAAGTCAACAATAGACATGACAAATAGATACCTATAGCATATGCATGCCTGGTGATGGGTGCTATGGGGAAAAAGAAAAGGTAGAGCAGGATAATGGGAATGGGGGTGCCAACAGGATAAGAGGCTCAGGACCCAGCCTCACTGGGGTAGTCAGGGTGGACCCAATGAAAAGATGAGATTTGGGCGAAAATCTGAAGAAGGTGAAGAGGGAGTTAACTAAGGTGCTATTGGGGGAAAGGGCATCCGGGTAGAAGAAACAAAGTGAAAACGGGCATCCCAGCCAGGAGGGTGCCTGGCGTGTTCAGGTACAACAAGCTGAGACGTGCTGGCAGAGTTGTGGATGTTCCCTCCCAGCTCCTTCCATCTTCTCAGCGAAATAGGATGGGGGAGGAGTTCGAAAATCGGGATAAAGGGGAAAGTGCCCTTAACATGTAAGAAAGCAGTGCGAGGCAAACATAACCTATCCATGCCTGCCCATGTGAAGACACATGGAGGTTCCGTGGTGTGAATTGGGGCCAGTGCTCAGGGTGTGTGTTTCTCTCCAGCCACATGCAACTGTCTGGTGGGAGAAGGCCAGGGCCGGACTTGCCTGGACCCATGGAGACCACAGGGAACAGGCTTTGGGGGGGGGAATAGGGGTGCAGTCCGAGCTGATGCTGGAACCTCAAAATTGCCTCACCACTCATTCAAAGTCCCTATTGCTCATTCTTCTGGGTTGGGCCTATAAAAGCAGAGGAACTACAACAGGTCCTCAAATAGTCATTTTCTTCCCTTTCGTTTCCTTATAAAGCCGATGAGATGCCTGGGGAACTCAACCCTTGTTTATGTCAATTAGCCAATGGCAAAACAGGTTTCATTGTCTGTGGTTTTGCTTAAAGTATCAGAACCTGTTGGCAGCGTTAAGTGAGGGCTCATTGCACTTCTGAATCCTTAGGCAGAGCTTACAATGGTGGCGTCCTATTCATATTATTCCACAGAAACCACTGCTCGGGCAAGTCTACAGAAGCAATATTTGGCCAGGCTCCTTAATTTGCAAGGCAGTGTGAGCAGCAGGCATCTGTCCAGCCAGGAGTCCAGACCCTGACCTGTGTGTGCTGAGCTAATGCTGCCCCAGCTCCTGGCATGTGTTTCCTGGCAAATTTTTCCTCCCAGCTGCCCCTCCCCTATTGGGTAATTGACCAGGGATCATTTAGGTGACCTCTGCCCCTGGTCTGTGAGGCTCTCTGTGGTCTTCTGAGTCATGCAGCTCAGAGTCCCGGGAGCAGAAACACTGCTAGAAGGCTACAGCCAGGGAACAGTGAGTTGTGATCAGGTGACCAGGTGCTGGGGACCAAGAAAATGGGAGGGAGTGAGGAACTGTCATCTTCATTGTTTAGTTTCCCATTACATGTGGGCTCATCACCTTTGCATGAGATTTCAAACCCATATAACAAAAAAGGAAATAAATTGACCAAGAACTCAAAAAAATAACACACTGATGAAAAAATATCTGCATAGAGAGAGTGTGCTCACCAAACTACTGTTCAATGCTCATCATCATAAGAGTTTCCTGACTTGTTTCTTTGCATTTTCTATTATCTTTTAGGTTGAAAGTGAAAGATTAAAAGGGGGGATTTCAGCATCTCCATAGCTCTCTATGTCTTCTCAAATATGACACCACGGTACTTTTGTTGGGAAATCGTTTCTGAGAACAATTACCCACAACTAGAAAAGAAAGCAGCCCGAGGAAACAGTGTCAGGATTTGGCAGATTGTCTTGGTGGAAGGCTGAGCTTGTGCCTGGGCGAGCTGGGGAGACCAGAGCAACACCAAAACCATGCAGACCCCATCACTGCACCAGCACGAGGGAATGACAGAAAAGCATTCTGTCATTCTCTACTTTCTGAATTACTTAAAAACAAGGCAACGCTGCAATATAAACTATGTCACAGAGAAAGAAATAATGGCACAAACACTCTTCAACTGTATCTGTCTATCCAGTTTTTTCTTTCACCTCTGCTTTCCACATCCTCCCCCAAATCCTAACATTATTTTTACCTGATCCATTATAATAAGAATCCATTGAAAGGGTTAAAGACTTCTTTGTTTCAGCTTCTTTTTCTAAATAGAAAAGACAGTAAACATCACCAAGAATGCATCCTGAGCATACATCCTCTCTAATGCATTAACAAAAGTAATTAGTATAAATTATATTTGTCGAGAAACATAATTCTTTCAAGCCACACCTCTAATCTAGGCAATGGGCAATGCGCAGTAAAGAGCCCCTTTATCAGGCAAAAACTGCCACCTTGTGGAACAAGATGGAACTGCATCCATCTATCTAAGAAAAGCCTTATCCACATGCAGACTTTCACCACAAAGGCATTCTTGAGTCAAAATCCAAAGGTCAAAATACACCTAGAAGCCCCTTTAAACAATGATCAGCGAGAAGACAATCCCATCTTCCTTTCAATCATCTTTGACAACCAAGGTGATATCTAGACTAAGAAAGGGTCTGAGTTTAAAAATCAAATCAAGCCCCTGGTTTCCAAGTTCCCCTGTCCTAGAGAGGCAGCCCTCTAGAGAAAGAACTATCAGGAGAAGGGAAGTTACAGCTCACTTCTCTCTCTCTCTCTCTCTCTCTCTCTCTCTCTCTCTCTCTCTCATCAAAAGGTAAAGAGAAAGGGCAGAGATTTCTCACTTTAGTGCTGTCCTTAAAACAAGAGTTATGAGACACAAGAACATTCCAAGTGCATGGTGACAAGAGCCCTGGTCAGGTGACTTAACCATAACCCTTGCCCTCAAACACAGGCAAATAGTCCACCACTACTGCGTTCCTCTCCAATCAGCAATGCCAAAACGGACAATTCTTCTCCCGGGACATATGCTCTCATCAGGCTAGGAAGAAGGGAATTGTTTGGTTTTGTTAATTTTCAACTTTTTTTTCCATTTCAAACCTACAAAAATATTAAAAGACTAAACCAATGAAATCAGAATGCCTTCCACTTAGATTCACTGCTTTGTTAGGGTCTAGTTTATCCTTCCTGAATTTCTTCGTTGCAAAAATAAACACACACTTCAGGATGGGGCACAAGTAGGTTTACAGCTATTTATGTGAAAAAACAATACAATAATTAATCCTATCTAGTAAAGAGGTGATATGCTAATTAACCCTCACACCCTCACAAGATGGCTGCCTATGACCAGGCAAACAGGCAGGTTAGTGAGGGACGACCAATGACTGAACAAGCAGGCTGTGAGGGGCGACCAAGCTGGTGGGGGGAGGGGAAGGGTGTGAGGGGTGATCAGGCCAGTAGTGGGGGGGGGCAGTTGGGGGTAACCAGGCCAGCAGAGAGGAGCAGTTGGGGCAACCAGGCCAGCAGGGGTGGCAGGGGGGGAAACTGGGCAGTTAGGTGTGACCAGGCTGGTGCGAGGGGGATGCAGCTGGGGGAAACCAGGCCAGCATGGGGGCCGTTGGGGGAAATTAGGCTAACAGGAGGGGCAGTGAGGGGCGATTAGGCTGGGGTGGGGGCAGTTGGGGGCAACCAGGCAGGCAGGCAGGTGAGCAATTAGGAGCCAGTGAGAGAGATGTCCAGCTGCCGGTTTAGGCCTAGTCCCCAGGATTGGGCCAAAAATGGCAGTCGGACATTCCCCAGGGGGTCCTGGATTGGAGAGGGTGCAGGCTGAGCTGAGGGGACAAATTTTGTGCACCGGCCCTCTACTAAATAATAATACAAGAATAAACTCTGCGTTTCATGTACCCACAACTGTGAGCCTACTTTGCCCAACCCTGTATATATTTTAGCTTCCCCAAGTTTCTTACACAGAAATTAACAAACAAAATAAATGTAACTGTATTGTGGTTTGTTTTTCTTTAATATATTCTGAAAATGACTTCATACCAGTTTCTGGAAATCTCCCTCAGTGTGTCTGGTGGTAACAGTGTTCTATTGTGTGGATACAGGACAGTCGACTCAACCAGTCTTACAGACAGACTCCATTACTATCACCTACAATCAATTAACTTAAATGTATTGTTTTAAATTTGGGAAAATATATTTTCAGGGGAATTTTCTAGAAGTGGGGATTGCTGCCTATTTTTGTTTGCTGTTTCCCAATTCCCTATCCACAAAGACCATCCCCTTTTGCACACTCGCCAGCACAGTTTGAGAGCATCGTTCCCCACAACCTTGCCAATGGGGTGCTGTTAGCCTTTGAATTTTTGCCAAATTCACAGGTGAATTTGGTTTTAATTTGCATTCTTTACAGTGAAGTTGAACATCCTTTAGAAGATTAGGAGCCACTTACATAATGTTTTTCTGTGAGCTGTTAGTTCATTATTTGTTCATCTTTCTATTGGGTTTTTCATCTTCTAAACCTTGGAATTCCTAAGTGTCCTTAGGGGGATGAGTCTAGTACCTCTGAAATAAATTGTAAATATTTTCTCCGAATGTGTGATGGCACCTAATACAGTATTATTAACTGTGGTTGCCATGCTCTACATTACATCCCAGGGCTTTTTTGTAATTGACAGCTTGTGCCTTTTGACTACTCTCGCCCATTTAGCACGCCTCCCACCCCCCACCTCTGGCAACCACCCATTTGTTTTTCTAGATGATAACTACTTAAGCAACAGCTTTACGGAGATATAATTCATACTTTGGAGTACACAATCTGCTGGGTTTTAGTATAATCCACAGAGTTTTACAACTATCATCACTATCTAATTCCAGAACAGATGGATTTGCCTATTCTGGACATTTCATTTAAATGGTCCTTTTGTGTCTTGCTTCTTTCGTATAACATAATGTTTAAAATAGTTGTCCAAGGTGCAGCATACATTCATCAGTTACTTCATTTCTTTTTATTTTCAAAATAATATTCCCTTGTATAAATATACAACCCATTTTGTGTATCTACTGATATAAAGTTAATTTGTATATCAGGACCCACAAAATGCAGGCCTCCCCCATTGGCCTGGCCCATGTCATTAATCTAAACCTAGGTCACTGATGGGAAACACCTGTCAAGGAAACCTACAACTCAGGTTAGCTAGCTTACTTTACCCTAGAACCGTGTTTCCCAAACTTCTCTCATGATGAGAATCACCTGGTGGAGTTGTTAAAAATACAGATTCCTGAATCCCAACTAAGAAGTGCTAAACTAGAATTTCTGGGAACATATAGGTAAAATTGTATACTTAACTAGTGTTCTAAGCTTAGTTAGGTATACAATTGTATACTTAACTAGTGCTCTAAGCCTGGAAGAAATGGAGCTGTTCAACCCCCTGCAGACCAGTCATAGTTAAGTTTCTCATTGTGAAGGGTTTCTGTTACATCACTACATGGTTATACCATGACGCTCTACCGGAGATGAGCCCATGCTTAGAGCACTAGTTAAGTATACAATTTTACCTATATGTTCCCAAAAATTCTAGTTTAGCACTTGTTAGTTGGGATTCAGGAATCTGTATTTTAACAACTCCCCCAGGTGATTCTCATCATGAGAGAAGTTTGGGAAACACTGCCCTAGAACAGTGGTCGGCAAGCTCATTAGTCAGCAGAGCGGCAAACCGCAGCTGTGGCTCTCAAGCGGCAGTTTGCCGACCACTGCCCTAGAAAATAGGACCTGCTGGCCTTATAAGGAAATCCCCAACCTCCCAGCCAGTCATGCCCTGAGTCTGCCTTGCCTCTGTCAAACTCACTCCTGCCCCGAACCCCTCGGGAACAGTGTCCCACCACTTGTAAGGCACTGTACCCCCCAACCCCTGTGTTATTTTCCCAGAATATAGGACATCTAAATTGTTTTAGCTTTGTCATTTGACACTGGTCATTAGTTGATGGACATTTGGGTTGTTTCCGATTTGGGGCTATTATGAATAATGGTCCTGTGACTATTCATGCACGAATTTTTGTGTGGACATATGTTTTCAATTCTCTCGAGTGGAATCCTATTTCAAATTCTAGTAGTGGGGAATCCTGAGTCATAGAACTCTTTGTTTACATTTTTGAGGAAGTGCCAAGCTGTTTTATAAAGTGGCTGCGTAATTTCATATTCTCACCATCAATACCTAAGGGCCCCTCTTTCTCCACATTCTCACCCAACATTTCTTATTATCTATCTCTTGGATGATGGTCATCCTATTCGGTGGGAAATGGTATGTCACTGTGGTTTTGATTGGCATTTCCCTAATGACTAATCATAAGCGACATCTTTTTATCTGCTCATCCCCTCCCGCCTTGTATCTTCTTTGGAGAAGTTTCTATTCAAATCCTATGTCCATTTTTAAGTGAAATATTTGTCTTTTTATTGTTGAGAAATAAAACTTCTTTATATATTCTGGATACTAGTCACTTATCAGATTTGCAAATTGCAAGTATTTTATCCCATTCTGTGAGTTGTCTTGGTACTTTCTTAAAGATTTCCTTTGAAGCACAAAAGTGTTTCATTGTAATTAAGTCCAAATTCACCTATTTTTATTGTTGCTGTTGCTTGTGCTTTTAGTGTCAGATCTAAGAAACAAGTGCCCAGTTCAAGCTCATGAAGGTTATGCATATGTTTCCTCTAAAACCTTTATGATTTTAGGTGTTACATTTAGGTCATGACTAATTGTGAGCTAATTTTTGTATATAATGTAAGTAAAAGGTCCAATTGTATTTTTTTGCATGTAGATATGAAATTTCTTAGTTCCATTGATTTAAAATACTACTCTTTCTCCCCCATTGAATTATCATGATATCCTTATCAGAAATCAATTGACTATAAATACATGGGTTTATTTCTAGACTCTCAGTTATATTCTCCTAATCTATATGTCTATACTTATGCAACTGTCACACTGCTTTAAGTAGTGTTGCAGTGCATTTAGAAATACAGAAATGTGAGTCCTCCAACTTTTTCTTTTTCAAAATTGTTTTGACTATTATGGATCTCTTGTATATCCATATGAATTTAAGAATCATCTTATTAAATCCTGCAAAAAAAAAAAAGGTGAGCTAGATTATGATAGGGGTTGTGTTTAATCTGTAGGTCAAGTTCAGAAGTGTTGCCATCTTACCAGTATTAAGTCTTCCAATCCATAAATATGGGATGTAAAAAAATTATCATTTAAGTATACATATATTGGATGGAGTGTTGAGTTGTGCTTTTCCTATCTTTATGATATATTTCTAATGGAGATGGGTTTACTGTGTCTTATAATGCTCTGTGGTTTCTATAGAAGCCTTAATTTTTACCTTCTACTTCCTTCTTTCCCTTTCCCATCAAACCTCTAAGGAGCACCTGCCTCTTCTAAGTCTCCTGCCAGAATTGGTGCTTTCCCAAGACTGCACCTCTGGTCCTCTACAGTTTCATACCCTTCTCTTTTGATTCCCCAGTGGCCAGGTATCTGATCACAGGTCTCAGGATTGTTTTCAAATTTCCGCCTAAGGTTTATCTCTCTTTCTAAGAGTAATGTTATCTGAGTTCTTTAGACACAAGGACACAGATGCATGTTTCTCTGTCTGCACAGTCTCCACTCTCCTTTGCAGTGAGGGCCAGACTGACTCCCTTGTTTTCTGGTGTCTCTTCCTTATTTGCACATACACTGAAGTGGGTCATGTTCCCTTTTAGTTGCGTTGCAGACATGGGTCACAGGTGCAATCACTTGCTCTCTTTCTTGTGTGATGTAGTTTTTGCAGGACATGTGCAAAAATTCCAATGTGGGTAACCATCATTAACCTAAGAGTATTTGGAAGTCCCTCAGGCTGACTTCTAAAAGTCATAACCTTCATAAGACTCCTTTTTACTTCAAAATTTTTTCTGAAAATTTTAAACTTGGCTTCACTTATAACAATGTGTTTGAGAGATAAAGAGAAAAGCTACATAGAGTGATTGAACTCGCCCATTCCCTAACCCAGAGAAAGAGATGCTTCCTGTGTGCCGAGCACCGCAGATTCCAAAGATTCCACGGGAACCCTATGTCTCTTCTCTCCTGCCTTCTCCTACCCCATAGACCTCCAAAAATTATCCTTTCATATATATATATATCGGTACCCTTACATTTATGGCAGCATTATTTACAATAGCCAAGATATGGCAACAACTTCAGTGTCCTTCAATAGATGACTGGGTAAAGAGGATGTGGTACACATATAAATGGAATATGATTCAGCCGTAATAAAACAGGTAGTGCTGCCATTTGCAACAACATGGATGGACCTTGAGAATATCATGCTAAAAGAAATGTCAGATGGGGAAAAAATAAGAACCATATGATTTCATTCAGGTGTGAAATCCTATATAATAAAAAAGAAACATGCAAATTGACTGAACCTCCACTACACCCACCAGCCAATCAGAGCAAGTATGCAAATTAATTCAATTAAGATGGCCGCGGCCATGGAGCTGGAGTGAGCAAGAGGCTTGGGTTGCCCCTGGAGATGGAGGAAGCCAAGCTTCCTGCCCCCTCTGGTCATCCCTGGCCTCCACACAAAGCTACAAAGTTTCAATTATTGAAGATAAATAAATCCCAGGTACCTGCTTCCACCCAGCCCTGGCCTCCACTCAAAGAGGTGCTGGGGGAAAAAAGAAAAAAAGGAAGGGCTGAAAGCTTGGGTTGCTGGGGGGCTGGGAGGCTGGGGGGGGGGGGGACATGGCCAGCCTGTAAACACCCCTCAGGCCCTCACCCAGACTGGCCACACCCCATGGGGTGAGGGTCCCCACTGGGGGGCTTGGCCAGCCTGAAAATAGCCATCAGGCTCACCAGGCACCCCAGCGGGGATCCCCACCCTGAAGGAAGTGTGGCCAGCTTGAAAAGAGTCCTCAGTTCCTCACCCAGGCTGGTGATGACCCACAGCAGGGACCCTCACCCCATGGGGACATGGTTGGCCTGCAAACCACCACAAGCCCCTCTCCCAGGCTCCCCAGGCCCCAAGGGAACCCCCATCCTGATCTGGGACACCTTCAGGGCAAACCATCCAGCCTCCACCCATGCACCAGGCCTCTATCTATTCTAATAAAAGGGTAATATGCTAATTAGACTGGGAAACCTTCCAGAAGACCTTCTTGACATTTTTCTGGACAAAGCCATGATGGTGGGGCCGAGGTAGAGGCTGTTAGAGACCAAGAGAGGAGGGCAGTTGTGAATGATCAGGCCAGGATGGGGCGGCAGTTGTGGGTGATCAGGCGGGGAGGTGGGGGGCAGTTGGGGGTGAGCAGGCCATCAGTGGAGGTCAGTTGCAGGAGATCAGGACAGAGGGGGGGCAGTTTAGAGTGAACAGGCCAGCAGGGGGGCAGTTGGGGGCAAGCAGGCCAGCAGTGGGGGGCAGTTGGGAGTGAGCAGGCTGGCAAGGGGGGCATTTGAGGATGAGCAGGCCAGTAGGCAGAGTAGTTAGGGGCAATCAGGCAGGCAGGCAGGCAGGCAGGCAAGTGTGCAGTTAGTAGCCAGCAGTCCCAGATTGTGAGAGGTCTGTCCGACTGCTGATTTAGGCCTGATCCCTGTAAACTGGCAGTAGGACATCCTTTGAGGGGTCCCAAATTGGAAAGGGTGTAGGCCGGGCTGAGGAACACACCCCTCCCACACCCTTGTGTACAAATTTCATGTACCAGGCCACTAGTGTAAAATAAAAAGCAACAAATAAAAAAACAGATTCATAGACACAGACAACGGTATGGTGGTTACCAAGTGAGAAGCGTGGTAGAGGGAGAATAAAGGGGCTAAAAAAGGTCAAATATATGTTATTATAAGGAGTCTAAACTAAAGGTCTCCCAGTCTAAATTTCACTGTGTGGTCAACACACAGTGAAATTTACAGATGATGCATTATAAAGTTGGACACCTGAAAATTATTTACTGTTATTAACAAATGTTACCCCAATAAATTTAATTTAAATAAAATAATAATAACAATGATAATGTACCCCTCTTTATAAGTGAGAAAACAAGTTCTGCATACAGTAGAAGTCAAATGAGTATACAGTTTCCTGAATCAATACTAAAGTCAGAACATTTAGATTCCTGCTTTTCTTCTCACTATCCCCTCCTCATCATCAAGTTACATGTCCTAGTGAAAGTCATTTCTCTCTCTGAACTCATACTCTCATATATAAAACAGTAATCTTACCTCAGGAGATCCTATAAAGTTCTTTTGAAGCATGGAGGTGTTTTGAAAAGTAGAAAATGTCATAAAAAAATGTGAATAATGTTTATACACGCCCGAGACAAACAAGCCAGAGATACATAGGTATCATCCTATCACACACTTTAACAAGATTAGTGACCAACCTGGCCAGAGGGTCATTCCAGGCACTGGCGATAGAACACAAGGGGGAGAAGGAATGAAGAAGTAATTACCTTCACTATTGACTTGAACATCATCTGGGAATACTCTGTAAGTACCATGAAAATGCATATATTGGGTTGGAGTTGCAAAACCCTAAATTAGATTCATAATAGTTTCCTCAGGCAACAGACAATTTCGTACCCAGCCATTTGGGGACCAAACTGAGAACAAAGACAGCTGCACTTGGCATCTTTAAAAAGATTTTTATCACGTCTTCTCCTTCCCATCTTTATTTACTCTAAGAATAGAAACCAGGAATTGGAAAAGGCTACAGCCTCTTCTCTGGTTCTTGGCTTACTCACCCTTTTCTGGGTCCTAAACAAATGAACTGAGAGAGTAGTTTTTTATAGAATTCTGAGAAAGAAGAAGCTCCAAAAGTTGCTCAGTCTCAGGGTGGCTCCTTAAGGGCTTTATCCACCCTGTTGTTTATGATCTGATTTGCAAAGTGACAGCCTGAAGCCTCTAATCCTGGCCTCTTTATAGGTCTTTGGGGCCACCAGGGAATACACCATCTTCTATGAACCCTTGGCCCCCCTAATTGGACATTGAGTTATTATTTAGTGTCTCTGATACATTTCCTCTGGAAAACAACTCAATACCAAATTTATGCCTGGGTCTTTTAACTATCTGCTATCATCTTAGGATGTTCACAATTGAGAATCTATGTTTTATGATATAGTATGGGTATACTAGCTATACTGAATATATATATTTAGTAGACACAGTTAGCTACTATTTCTTTCTCTTCCTTCCTAATGTTATATAATAAAGAGGTAATATGCAAATTGACCGTCACTCCAACACACAAGATGGCCGCCCCCATGAGGACACAAGATGGTCGCCACAAGATGGCTGGCAGGAGAGGGAAGTTGGGAGGGACCTAAAAGGGAGGGCAGTTGGGGGCGACCAGGCCTGCAGGGGAGAACAGCTATGAGGGACTCAGGCCTGCCAGGGAGGGCAGTTGGAGCTACTAGCCCTTCAGGGGAGGGCACTTAGTGGGGACCAGGCCTGCAGAAGAGTGAAGTTGGGGGCAACCAGGCCTTTATGAGAGGGAAGTTGGTGGGGACCAGACCTGCAGGGGAAGGCAGTTGGGGGGGGGGGGAACAAGGCCTGCAGTGGAGGGCAGTTGGCAGAGAACAGGCCTGTGGGGGAGGATAGTTAGGGATGACCAGGCTGGCAAAGGATGGCAGTTAAGGGTTACCATGCCAGTAGGGGAAGGCAGTTAGGAGTGACAAGGCCTGCAGGGGAGGGAAGTGACCAGTCAGGCATAGGAGGGCAGTTAAGGGTGACCAGGCCTGTAGGAGAGGGAAGTTAGGGGCAATCAGGTTGGCAGGGGAGTGGTTATGGGATAATCAGGCTGGCAGGCAGAAGCAGTTAGAGGCAATCAGGTAGGCAAACAGGCAAGCAGTTGGGAGCCAGCAATCCTGGATTGTGAGAGGGATGTCCCAGATTGGAGAGGGTGCAGGCTGGACTGAGAGACGCACCACCCCCCCACCCTCGTGCATAAATTTCATGCACCAGGTCTCTAGTAGAACATATTTTGTTTTAAGTATCTATTCTTAATTCAGAGTAATGGGATCCCAATACCAGGGGTAAATCCTACTTAATCTGAGCTCATTTTGTTCATGCCATTCCCTGGTCAATGATTGGCTTAACAATAGACACATGGTTTAATTCTGGCCAATATGATGGGACATCTGTTGAAGAACTTTTGAGAAGGAATGGAATTGATAAAGGAAGAACTTTACCACTTCCAAGAAAGAGGTAAAGGAGAAACACCCCTTTGTTATGTCTGAATGCAAGGCCTAGAACTTCCCCAGCCATTGTGCTGAGGAATGAAGCCAGCCTGAGAATGAAGCCAGACCTCTTGTTATGTGAAATAATAAATGTTCTTTTGATTAAGCCAGTTATGTCAGATTTTCTGCTCTCTCCATTGAAAACATATCTATATATATAAAAGCCTAAGTGACCATTCGACCATTAGACCAGTAAATATGATGCACACTGACCACCAGGGTGAAGATGATATGACTGATAGGTTAGCTTGCTGCTAGGGTCCAGCAGATCGGGACTGGTTGAATTGGGCTGGACATGCCCTGGATGAATCCATGCCCCTGGTGGTTTTGGCCCAATCCCCGCAGGCCAGACTAAGGGATCCTACCGGTGCACGATTGGGGGAGGGACCGAGGGAGGGCTCCACGGCATGTCTAGCCCGTCTTACCCAGACCTGATCAAGTGGGGAGGGACCCCACCGGTGTATGAATCTGTAATAAAATAATGTAACATAAGCAATTTGTTTTAGGATTTCCACACACATTCTTCCATATTCATGAAGTGTAGCTCCGTGTCATTCAAAACTTTGAGAGTGAGAATGCTCATGTGGTAGAAGGGAGTAATTTTTGTATACCGAAGATTTCCCCCACAACCCCTTCATACTACAAGGTATGCAAATTTGGTACAAAAATAACTGTATTACATACTTAGGAACTATTAAAAGAAGTTTTCGTTCAAAGGGGTATACTTCAAATGTTTAATAGTCCAAGAAAGTAAAAGCTACGCCTTTGACTTATTCTGGATACTGGCTTCTTCACAAAAGCCAGACACTACCACAGCTAACAGCTCTTGCCTAGTTTATGAAGAAGAAACCAAATTGAATCTGCGTCATCAGCCACTCTGTGTGCCTTTTCTCAAATAGTTACTTCAGGTTTGCTACCATAGCCAATTATTCTAACAGCAAACCTGAGGGTGCTGTCTCACTGGAGATAAAAAGAAGCTAAACATGAGGGCTGTTTAGCTCCCTAAATACAATCATTGAACCTGATAATAAAATAAAACTAAGTTTATTTTTTAAGTCACTGCCATAAGGAAGAACATCGCTTTGACTGAGGGTTAGCCCTGTCTCAGGAGATAGTTAGATATAGGCTATATATAGGGTTTTGTTGGCTCAACCCAGGCAGTCAAGTTGGGTCTTTCAAGCCAGGGAACTGATTGGGAAGATTTTCTGATAAAATAACTTAGAATGATGCATACAGAAATCAAGAATCCTGAAGCAAGTCTTAGTATGTAAACGCTCCCTTGATAAGTGGGTGGAGTGCCCAGGTGAGCAGACAATCGTCTCCAATAAAAGAGAACAGCAAAGGTATTTATAAGCTTGCATTATATTTCCTAGGGAAGTTTTCATGTAACAAAGGACTTAGTCGTGTTGACACAGCTGGTCTCAGTGTTGTCACAAAAGATCGTGTGTCTCAGGGAGCAAGAGAGAAAGATTTGGAATTAGAGGTGAGGGGATGCATGCATCTCCTCTCACGTTGCCCAAAATTCCTGTCCAAAAAGTGGCTTGGTTTTGTCTTCTTTGTAAGGACACTCCTTAGATGACTTCTTAATGAACTCTAACTATATGCAAGAGTCCATACCAAGTGTTTTGTACCAAATCATGGCCCATGCCTAAGTGACCTTAGGCAAGTCACAATTTCTCTGAGCCTTCATTTCCACTGCTTGAAAAACAAATGGGTAATACATTCAGAGGTGGAACCACCTGATGAGTGCAAAATGGTACCTGCAATTGCCCAATAAATATGTTGGAGGTTTTACCTTTCTTCAAGGAATTTGGAAAACTTTTAAAGAAGAAAGAATAGGATAATTGACAGATTAATGGCAAAATATGAGACTCTACAAGACAACAAATGCCAAGTGGGCCAAGTGAGTACTAGAAACAATAAACCACGAAGGAACCACCAGAAAAGGCTCCACAGTGGAGGCAGGTGCCAAGGCCAGACTGGAGAGATGCTTTGTTTTTCTTTCCTGACTCCTACTAAGAGGAGCCTAAGGTAGCATTTACTTCTCTCCCAAAACTCAATAATTGCAATTACTACCCAGGTGTGATCATGAGATGCCCTATTTCCCCTCAGGGGTTCACTGTAACAAAGACCACCATATCTAAGCATATCCTTTGTAAGTGAATGAAAAAGTAAAATTCCTACTCTTTAGCCCTCAACACAGTTCTATCCTGAATCCTCACTGAAGAGCTGTGTTACCAAACAAGGATTTGTGAAGATGCCTTACTCCCTTGAAGCCATTGAATCCAGAGAAGGTAATTAGTAGCCAAGATTCTTCATTTCTGTGTCCCACTCTAGCCTCTCTGATTCCCCAGAACTAAAGGTGCCCTCAGAAGTTAGGTATTCCAAGTCTAAAAGAGAGAAGGAAACAAACGTTTTCAACTCAGATACCACAGAAATATTCTCCTATCAAAAGGTCCATCTCTCTCTTGAGCATCCCAGCTTGCTATATTTGCATCAAGAAGCAAACAACAGAGGAGAAACAAAGACATTTGCTCGCTGTCCCAGAAGACACTCCTCTTTATCTTTCTTTGACTGTAAGGACACCAATACTCCCTAAACTACTATGAGTCTGGGCTCCAACTCAGGACCATGCCTATAGCCTGAGTGAAATAGCACCCCAATTGTTGGTCAATCTAAACCTCTGAGTAATACAGATATGACCTCATAATTTTAAACTGGACTGGAGTTCAAAGAGACCTGCAACAGGAATAGGAATCTCAGACACACCAGGCATGATGGCTCTACCGCCTATCTTTGCCTCAGTTTAGTACAGATGCCTTTTCATTAACCCTCTTAGAGGCATCTGCAGATTCAAAATGAACTACAGATAAACCTTTTCCAGATTATTCTCGTGGGGGCCAGGAGAGCAGCAAGAGTAGAGCTACCCAGAGAGTAGAGTAGGAGAAGGAAGTGGAGCACATGGTATAATGAGGGGGAAAGAGGAGAGTAAAGAGGAAGAGTATGCTAAGCAATGTAACAGTCCATTTAAACTTCAGAATAACTTTGAAGGGTAAATATTTTTAGTCCCCATTGGAAGAGGCCATTGAATAATTTTCCTTTCCCAGTTAATGAAGGACAGATCCAAAATACAATAATTTACATCATTTCCAAAGTACTTTCTCCCACACACTATTTCTCAAACTGGAGATTTGAATAGCATTTCACTGGTTTTACCATATATTTGTGCATTTAACTGTGTTTATATTTAATATATGTAACATATATTATATTTAAGAGATCATATTTCTTCAATATGATCAAAATGGAAAACCATTTATGGAACAATTGTCATAAGTAGAAGATAATTCTGAAGATGAGATAATGAAATAATGTTATTGCTTTTCAGCTAGATACTGTTATCTGCCTAATGAGCCAAGCCTCAGGCTTCTCTTCCAATTTTTTAGAAGAAAAATTAGCCAATATCAGACAGATGTCAGAGGTGTCAAAATGAGGGCTTCCCTTTGAGGTAATTGGAAGGATGAGCAAGGAATTAAACAATGAACAGTTTCCTCATTATGTTATCCAATTTAATGCCATGTCTGTCCATCTCCTAAAATTGTCTCCAGTAATACCAGGGGTAACATACTCTACTAGAGGGAAGCTTGTTCTTTATCATGCTGCTTTTGAGTATGGGAGGGGGCTGTTTCTGACTATTACCCAAACACATACCACAAGCACAGCAAAGTGGGAAGTCTTGGGGATCAAAGAGTGTGTCCCGGGTCTGGCCTGGAGCCAGCTCCAGCAGGCTCATAGGGAATGCTTGCCAAGAGAATAAATAAATACCTGACAAAAGTATTACCTGGAGGTCTATGTTTCTGAAAGAAAGTTTGCACGGTATGTACCATGTGCCGGCCCTGTAATTAAATGGTATTAAATTACTTAATCCTCACGAAAACACTATGGAGAAGATATTATATTTGCCCTTTTTACAGGAGTAGAAACTAAGACAAAGAAAGGTCACACAGCCAGCCAATGTCAGAGACAGGATTCACCCCAGGCCATCTAACACCAGAATCCATGTTCTTCACCATGACCCTCATCTGCACACTAGTACATGACCTATTTTTTCAGAAAAAGAGTTCATATGGGTCAACACATGCATACACAGTTGAACTTGTCCTACAAACTTGTATGCCCAGCTGTCCCAAAAAAAATTAGTCTATTTTTATAGGCATGTCTCATGTTCTGAAGCAAATGTGTATATCACGATGGCTTCAAATACGCTATTTCCAGAGGCGACTATCACGAAAGGGCACTGTTTACAACGTGTCCAATACTGTGGGGAAAACAGAAGAGAAATAAATTAGCCAGGACTTCCCCTGATGAAGCTGATGGTCTGGTGGAGAGATTTGACCCATGTACCAAATTAAGACCCTCCATAACTATGTGTAGCACAGATGGCCAGGAGCCTAGGAATTCCAGAGAGAGATACCCATCTACTGACCCTGGGGTGGCTGAGAGCCCTTCAAATAAGAAGAGAAACTATATAAAGTGGTTAGAATTGGGGACAACACAAGAAAGAGGAGTGTACAGAGGTGTTACCATGAGTAGTGCTTTACCAACAGTGAAGAGACACGGATCTAAGGAGAGGAGCACACGTGTGGAATGTCAACGGGCAGAACCGAAAGGAACCCACCAGAAAGTGCCTGCGGTCAGCAGCCGGGGACACGGCCTCTCAAAGTGTCCTCCCAAAATGCCCACAAAGACACAGCAAAAGATGAAAACCTAAAACAACACTGAAAACTAGACCTGAAGGCTAATCTACTTCCAGAGTCTTGGAAGAATTCCCATTAATTATAAAGCAGGTATAGAAAAATGCCCTGGCAGTGTTCTGCTGACAGTAACAAAGTAATCTATCCTCCTGAAAGGATGAAGTTCCTCATCTCTACCCCATTATCTGGCCCCTGCCTAAGGAATATAAGAATGCCAGGTAAGCCCTAACCAGTTTGGCTCAGTGGATAGAGCATTGGCTTGCAGACTCAAGGGTCCCAGGTTCGATTCCAGTCAAGGGCATGTACCTTGGTTTCGGGCACATCCCCAGTTGTGGGTGTGCAGGGGGCAGCTGGCTGATGTTTCTTTTTCATCAATGTTTCTGGCTCTCTCTCCCTCTCCTTTCCTCTCTGTAAAAAAAATCAATAATATATATATATTTAAAAAAAAAAAAAGGATGCCAGATAAGCTAGCTATCACAATGGCTTTTGGTGTTTTTGGTCAGATATGATTCTTTAATAAAAATTATTAATGAAATAACAATTACAGATAAAGTATCCATTGTCGGTGATTGCATAGAATTTTAAAAACCAAGAAAATATATTTCAAAGGACTGGAGGTGGTACATATGACCAACCAGACAATTCAATTGATTTGGAATTCGTATTGTTCACATTCTAATATAATATTTTTAATTTAAATTCTTTATTGTTGAAAGTATTATATATGTCTCCTTTTCCCCCCATTGATCTCTCTCTGCCTATTCCTACCCCCCAGCACATGCCTCACCCCCCTACGGCCTGTGTCCATCTGTTATGCTTATATGCCTGCCTACCTCTTGCAGAGGCCTTTTAATGCACCCATTACCTGCCATTCTATATTTCATAAAAGATTGTAACATTCAGGAAATGAGTCAGTGGGACCTGACAGTAGAATATCCTGGGAGATATGACCCTTCAAGTAAAGAGAAAGACAGAGAGTGTGAGCTCTGGGCAGTGGGAATAGAAAGAATTCCATGTCAATCCAGGTGAGCAACCCTGGAAGAACACCTGCAAATATTGTGAATTTTGTTGCTCAAAAGACTGTTGACCAGTACCTGGAGTAGACAGAAAATGCATCCAAATGCAATTAATAATTCTTATCAGATGAACTCTTCTTAAAGCAATGAAGTTTTTTTTAAAAAAATTAACAGGAGATCAATGGAAATAAAAAAGCTTAGAATTAGAAAAATAAACTTGAAAATTTAAACAAAAGTGAAAAATTCCTGCCTCTAAAAAGTATTTACTATTATAACTGGATGAAAACCTTTAGAAAAGTAATTTATATTCACAGTAGGGATAGAATAAGCTGTAGGAGAAAGATGACAGGATTACTTAGATAAGGATTTCAACGAAACTATAAATGCAATGTCAGAATTAAAATTTACTTTTAGGCAGTGAAGAGCACAAATGCCATTGGAAAAGTAATTAAAATAGTTGGTACCAAGAAAAATCTTAATTGAAACTAAGATTGAGAACATAGAGCAAAGAGAAGAACTATGTGAACTAGAAGGCATGTGTGTCTATAACTGTCCATACTTTGCTCTCTGATTGCTTGTCTCATCACCACCCCTGCCTCGGGTCCCTCAAGGCGAGGAACACGCATCACAGGAAAAGCTTCCATCATACCCACTGAACCTGAAGTTGCTGCAGCCAGGCCAGACCCCAAAAGCTGTAGATCCTTCCTGTACTACGGAACATGGTTGAGGGTGAAGCATCTTGCTTTAGGACATAACGTGTGGCTTCCCCAGGGGCTGCTGGGAGATGAGAACCTGGGAATGAGGGGAAGTTAACACCCCATGAGGAGACTGAACAATGAAAGACAAGAAACTATAAGGAGGGACAGATCAATTCCTCTCTTTTTGACCCCCAGTGATGGCTCCAAGGTGCCATGCTTCAAAACTGGAAGGCTCACTCATGACCGAGGATACAGCTGCTATTTTATGAAGCTCCAGCCAGCTCAGTAACTCACCAATTCCTATTTGCTTTTCTCTCCCCCTTGCCTCATACTCAGTCTTGCTCCCCTGGGATCGGAGTATGCCTTCCCAGGAGGCCTCAGCTCATTAGCTTTGTCTCCTGCTTTGTTTTCTCGGAAACCCAGACTAGGACAAAGACCATGTAGATGAAAGGTGCCAACCACAAGGATTAGTGAAAAAAAGAGACCTTCCACACAGATATTTGTATTTCTTATGCAAAAAATTAAAGAAACGGTCTTAAAAGCCTTCAATCCAGAAAAAAAACACAAAGCATAAAAGTTTGTTACCTAAATTGAACAAAAACCAGTTAACTTCATGTTTTTCTACAAAAATGAATGCCAACAGACAGTGTAGCTGCATACATAAACTTCAGAGGGAGAAGCTTGTGTCCCAAGAATTTTTAACAGCCACTTTGTTTCATGTGTAAAAGACCTTTTAGATATGCAAAAAAATCTCAATTTTATACATACTTGAGATAGAAAAAATATGAATATAATGTATATTTCCTACATGTTTACTGAAAATAGAGATGAAGCTCTGGCCCATGCTGCTCAGTGGTTAGAGTGTCAGCCCACACACTGAAGGGTATAGTGTTCAAGTCCCAGTCAAGGGCACATATCTGGGTTGCAGGTTGGATCCCTGGCCCCAGTCAGGGTGCATGCTGGAGGCAACCAGTAGATGTGTTTATCTTATAATTCTCTCTCTCTCTCTCTCTCTCTCTCTCTCTCTCTCTCTCTCTCTCTCTCTTTCTCCCCCCCCTCCCTCCTTTCCACTCAATAAAAAAATCAATGGAAAAGATAATATCCTTGAGTGAGAATTAAACCTCCCAAAAAAATTTAACTTGAAGATGTATCCTAGCTAACCAGTAAATGAATGATTTTTTAAAATGAAACTTCCTATGTGAAAGGATTGTCTCTTTTTTATCATTATAAAAACCAACTAAAATAACAGAGAAGTGGTATAATGAAAGGCAGAGAATGTAGAGAAAGAAAGGAGAGTTTCAACATATGTATTTATGCATCTATGAAATTGTAAGGATACAACAGGCTCAGTATAAAAAGTAATCTACAGTAAACATTAAAGAAGAGAAGGAAGTGTTTATGTTTCTTAAAATAGGAGATGACTTTCTCTGAAAGGTAAAGAAACACTACATTAGAAAGAAAATAAAGTCAGATGTGCCCACGATAAGTCAATGCCTATCTCCCTGAGATTCAGAGGGCCCAGCTCTTCTCCTACTGGTCAAGTTCACCAAGGTCAGCCATGTCCCTTTTTTGCAATCCTATTTTCCACCCTTCCCCCCATGAACCCTGAGGCCAGCCCTTTCCAGTCCTCCCCGCACAGGCATGTTCCCACTGGCGCTGCTGGAGTCTGCAGTCCCCTCTGCCACCTCTGTCATGACCACCCAGCAGCTCACAGCTGTGCCACTGCGGCTGCCCGGGTGGGAGTCCATGAGCCCAGCATGCCTGGGGAGGCGGGCTGCCGCTGACGTCACTGTGATCTCTAAAAGCAGAATCTGATAACGGCTTCTCTCACCTTTCACATTCTCACCTCCTGCCAGTGCCTCCTACTGGCAGGCTGTGCCTGGAAAGCCACCGGGAAGGACATCTTAGAGTGGGGTTCTCAGATTTCAGCATCTGTGATAAAGACGAGTGAGTACCCAACGCCCTAGACGAAGCCACATCATTTTGGTCAAATACAAAATGGCCAACTGTGAAAATCAACATTTGACTAAAGTCAAAATAGTATTGTCATAGAATAAACTTCTGAGATATAACATCAGCCTGGAATATAATTTTAAAAATAAATTACTATGTTGTTATGTTAAAAGTTTTAGTAGTAAATCTCAAAAGTTTATCATGGTATAGGAACAACAGTTTGTTAAATAAACCTTCACTTTCAGCAAGGTTGCTAGAGGCAGAAAAGCAAGGTATTTGGGAGTATCTCGCTTTTTTTCCCACACACTTTAATTTTTTTCCCCCTACATACTTTTTATATCTTTTATTCTATATGAATCAAAGATGCTCGGTCTTGGGAGTCACAATATATGATTTTTAAAAATATGTTATTTATTTTTAGATAGAGAGGGATAGAGAAATAAAAATACCAATGAGAGAGAAACTTCATCAATTGGCTGCCTCCTGCACACCCGCTACTGGGGATTGAGCCCGCAACCCAGGCATGTGCCCTGACCTCTTAGCTCCTGGGTCAGGGCTCAACCACTGAGCAACACAAGCCGGACACAGTATATGATTTTGAAGGTTGTTTCTCCTCATGAAGTTGTATGTTTACTAAGATGATAATCTACTTTAAATTCTTCTTCACGAAATATGAAAAAAGTCCAGATAGTACTTTGCATTAAAATAATTTATGGCCTAAATGGAATTAAATGATAAAATTAAATACAGCCTTCCAAAAATTTTTAAGGCCTTGAATGTTAGAATGCCAATCGATTATATACAAATTATAATATCATAAAATATGATCTTGTCATTATAAATAATAATATAAAAATATGTTATTCTGCCTTATAGGATTACCTAAATGTTTACAAACGTTTGCTATTTCAAAACACATCTAAGCATCCTCCCTAAAGTTATGCTACTCACATCCTGTCTCTTAAACTTGGATAAGAAATAGTCTCTTCCCCTGTTTATTTAAGAGTTTGAGGTACTGACAGGGTAGCTCATTGGTCAAAGCACCATCTCAATATGCCAAGGTCGCAGGTTTGATCTCCAGTGAGGACATACACAAGAATTAACCATCAATAAGTGAGACAACCAATCAAAGTCTCTTTTTCTCCTCCCCCCTCCCTCTCTCAATCAATAAATATAAACAATATTTTGAAAGTAATTAATAATTTTTATATCAGCCGAAACTGGGGTCCCGGGTTCAATTCCGGTCAAGGGCATGTACCTTGGTTGTGGGAACATCCCCAATGGGGTGGGGAGGGGTGCAGGAGGCAGCTGGTCGATGTTTCTCTCTCATTGATATTTCTAACTCTCTATCTCTCTCCCTTCCTCTCCGTGAAAAATCAATAAAATATATTTTTAAATAATTTTTATATCAAACTAACAGTTTCACAAATATTATTACAGTATTTTACTAATAGAACATAAAAAGTACATAGATCTTTTACTCCAAGTTAAATCTAGAATGCTTACCTTTCTGTGAAGGTGAATATTCTCTTGTTAATAATAAATTAAAATTCCATGCCATGTGAATATGACTAACATTCAATATACTGTTCATAGTTGTGATCACACTATCATTGATTTCACAAACCTCGAGTTGACAAAATGACTGATGTCAGCATGGGGTCGACTGACTTTCCAAAGGCTACAGTCAAAGCCAGAGAACAGATTTTAGCAGCATGTCAAGGCTGAAGCTAACCTTTGATGTGTCACAAGTTGTAAGAGTGGTATAGTTTGTTTCTTTTTTTTAAAAAAAAAAAGGGGGGGAAAAAGGCAGAAAAGCTTTATTTGAGGCCATACCTGCCTGGGATTGGCTGGACTGAACAAGAGCATCTTCCTGATGAAGCCAGGGCCACGTCCTCCCCTAAAAACAGCTGGGCTCCATGGGAAGAACCTGGCTTTCTTTCCTTTCAATCGGCAGGCGACTGCTGGCTCTCCTCAGCTTTCTCACAGGCATGTTGGCAGCCCTGGAATCTAGGAGGTCTCTGCTTTCAATGCACTTCCTCAAATTTTCAAGCCAGGAAAACTTTGTCAGTAGAATATGAAAGAGGCAGGTATAAAAGACTTAACATTGTGATTTCAGGAAAGTCCTGGTGAAATGGCCCAACTGGCTGCAAAGATCTGCTCAATACTGCCTTTCCTCTCCTTCCACCCTCCCCTGAAAAAGCCTCTCCTTTTAATGAGAAGAAATAATGTTGGAAAGCAGTCCCGGGAGGAATCTCAAGAGAAAGGCTAAACGGATATTTTAGATCTGCTGTGAAGAAGCGGTTGAATTTAGGACCTTGTCTTATTTGCACTTGACACTTCATATTCCTCCAGTGTGGGCATGAGAGGACCTTCCATCCTGCTGACCTGCCCTCGGTTGTGCCCTGACCCACCTTGCCCCTGACACTAAGCCAAGGGCCTTCCCTGAAGGAGTATGGAGGCCCAAGCTAACCTCAGTGACTAGCCCTTCCTCCTCCCACTGTTCTCCCTGGGAAAACATCAAAAGTGTCTTGAGTAAGAAGAGAATGTCACCAGAGGTTTGGGTGAAAGAGAACTAAATTGACTTCATTGGCAAATTGGCCTGTAGGCCAAATATAGTCAGCTGCCCATGTTTATAGATACCACTAGAAGCCCAGTGCACAAAATTTATGTGTGTGTGGGTAGGGGAGGGGGGAGAATCAGTCCTAAAAGGGCAGTTGGACATCCCTCTCACAATTCAGGACTGCTAGCTCCCAACTGCTTGCCTGCCTGCCTTCCTGATTGCCCCTGACCACTTCTGCCTGCCAGCCTGATCACCCCCTAACCACTCGCCTGTCAACATGCTTGATGTCTAACTGCTCCCCTCCCAGCCTGTTTGCCTCTAACTTCCCTTCTCTGTCAGCCTGGTCACCCCTAACTGCCCTCCCCTGCAGGCTTGATCGCCTTCAACTGCCTACCCTTGCAGACCTGGTCCCTCCCAACTGCTGTCCTCCCCTGCTGGCCCTCTTGTGGTGGCCATCTTGTGTCCACATGGGGGCAGCCATCTTGTGTGTTGGACTCATGGTCAATCCACATATTACTCTTTTATTAGATAGGATAAGTTAAGAACGACTTTTATAGTTTTCATAACTAAAAATGTTTGAATCATTTTGCTTTTTAAAAAAATGAATCTTTTGTAAAATTTAAAAATTAAATGAAATTCAAATTGCAGTGCTTGTAAGCAAAGAACACTGCCGTGCCCATCATTAACACATTGTCTGCGGCTGCTTTGACTCTACCACAGGGCTGTGTAATAGCAACAGTGGCTGTACAACCTGCAAAATAGAAAATGTTTACCATCTGTCCTTTTGTGGAAATTTACTGACCATTAGCCTTAGTGGTGGGGGGAAGTGCTTAATGACTGAGATCTAGCTTCAGTCTCATTTATTAGCTGTTATTTAAACCACTCACTTCTTTAGTTATTTGTCACTTCAAGGGACCCCCCTCCCTCTTTTCAAGTCATGGAGCTCTGATCACTGCAATTTATCCTATGCCAGGGATAGCCATGGACAGGCCCAAGAGCCACGCTTTGAGGGTGGATGATGATGACAATGGTAGTAATGATGATGGAGAAGAAAGAAATGGAAAAGAAAAATAACAATACAGCACTTAGAATTTGAGGACATTTTGCAAGTCCGTCAACCCAGTCAATCCCCACCCCACCCCTAGGAGATAGATGTTATCATTGCCCTCATTTAACAGATGAGAAAAACAAAGCTTCGGAGAGGTACAATGAATTGCCCAAGGTCACACAAGGAATGGTGGCACTCAGTTATAGTGCATTAATCCAAGTCCTGAGCCTGCCCTGCTATGCCTGTGTCAGATTGCCTCCCATGGCACCTACTGAGCTCAAGGAAGCCTTACAAGTTTTTGTCGCAACCATGATTGATTTTGTTCAACCTGATCGCTCACTCGGTGCCAGGAAACATGGGTAGGTGAGTTAAATGGTGGTCAAAAGCAGAGAAAGGTGGTTCTCAGAACATGATTAAAGGTAAGAAAAAGGAAATGTGGAAGAAAAGATCAGTCATCCACCACAAAGAAGCACTCCCAGTGTCAAGTGACCCAATTTCCAAACTGAAAAAATCAAACGCAGTAGTTATATTCCGACATGTAGAAGTCAGATGCTTGGGAGGACCTCAGAGTCTTTGCAGGAGATCTAAGAATTCATCTACACATCAGGAATTAACTTTTGATGAATGAATAATATTCTAGATTCATAAATCAATGTTTAATGAATGTAAGTACTGTAGTAGTTTAGGAAAGAAGTTAACTTAAAGGCTATTGAATTATAATGTATTTCTGTCATTATGCTTCCTCTTTCTAGTCAGTACTTCCTGAAATTGGAACAAGTGTCACCTTGGATGTCTTCACACTGAAAGTGATTGGGGACTGTGGCCGCATCCTTTGGCCTGGCAGTGGCCAAAATGTTTGCAACTGGTGCTTGTTAGGTTTGAAAGGAAACAGGAAACAGAACAACAGGGAGTTTTAAAGAGTTTATTCCCCGGTAATGGCGGGAGCCATCATCGAGGTAAAGATCAGAATTAGGGGAGAGGGGACAGGAGATCGGGACCCAACCGGGCCAATGGAGATCACCTCCAAAGAACGCACGTGGCCAGTCTGGAGTTCCTTTTAAAGGGAGGGGGTTGGGCCCATGGTGGAACAGGAAAGGATGGGCCCCAAGGGCACCTTGGCCCGTTAATTGGTGGTTCACTGTCTTGGAGATGTCTCCTTGGCAGGTGTCAGTCATGTTGTTAGCTCCACCCACCAGTTTGGGAGGGGGAGAACCTTTCATTCCAGACTCTTTGATTATATTTAGAAAAAATTAGAGTCTGGGCTTTGCATTGCTTGGAAATTCTGGGCAGGGGCATGTCTCTGGGCTCCCCTGCCTGCCTCGACCCAACATCCCAGCCTTTTGGTGGTAAGGGGCGACGAAGTCGTCTGACTGCTTCCTGCTGAAATTGGTCGGAGAGGGTGGGATCAAAGGCTAGGATTTAGGCAGAGGCGTTTGGGGGTTGCGCTTGAAGGGGAGCCTTAGGGATGGAGCAGGTATTTGCCGTCACTGGAGAGATTTCAGCGAGTTGCACTTGTAGTCACTGGAGATGTATCAGCGATCCAGGATGGAGCTGGGGAAAAAACACACAGATCCAGAAAGAGAGACCAGGCCTGACATTGTAGGCGTAGTGGCAACCAGAGAACAGTCACGGGGGTTGCCCAGAGCTGGAAGGAGGAGGGGGAGGGCGACTAAGGCAGGCCTTAGTGGGGCCCAACACCTCACGTTCATGTTGCTTTAGGTGGTCCTCTGGAGGCTTGGTCAGCTGGTTCTGGCCTGGAAAAAAAAACTGTTAGCATGTTCGTGGGGCAGCTGCCTGGGGTGAGGTAGCTGCACACGTGGAGCACATCTTCTGGGCCTCCTTGGTTTGAGCAGGCTGCAGCCAGAGCCTGGCTGCAGTCCCCAAACAGTTATCAGTGGAGGTCAGCTGTATGGCTCCGAGACCTGAGTCAGGATTGTCCAGACGAATGAGTCCTGTAAAAAACCTTATAGACAGTTAACTTTAGAATCACTTTTTCTTTTATTTCCCCATTACTGGAAGGCGGATTTAATCTGCCTTCTTTTCATGGGCATTAAAACCCTTAAAAGCCGCGGAGGCGGCCGCACGGTTGCGGCGGGCGGCGCGACTAGCTTGCAGATGGGAGGGGTCAGTTGCCCGCGCGCCAGGTCTGAGCGGTGCGGCTTGGAGAGGGGAGGGGTTTGTCTTGCAAAAGTTGACTTTCGCCCCATGGGAACCAGAAGGGGGCGGGCTTAACAAAGCCAAGATGGCGGCGGCCACATGGTAGCCGGGGCGCGTAAAACGAACAATGGAGTGCACTTAGCTGTTTGGAGAGTCCCTTTGGCCGAGGTTGCGCCGGGGGTGGCGGTGATGAACTGCAGGCGCTGGGCTGAAGCTGCGGTGCGGTGGTGTCCTGTGTAGTCCTGGCGGGACCGAGTCCATTCTCGCATGGTTCAGTCGCGCACCGGGAAGCTGGCGCGCAGGGACCAAGCTTGCGTTAGAGCGCGAGTCAGTCTCTGCCGTGGCGCGGAGATGGGGCGGCCGGTTCGGCGATGGTACGGGCAGGGGCCGCAAGAAGCGGCGGGGAGGGGAAGGGGAGGGGGCGGCTGGGTCCGAAAGCAGAGAGGAAAGAAGTCAGAGCAGAAGAGGCAGAGAGAGTGGGAGAGCTTGGTGCTCAGAACCCATAGGCGACTTCCTGGCTGAACTGAGGTCAGGCGAGGATGTTAAGTCCCGAGTTTTGCCCAATTTGAAATCTAGAGTCCGGGACCCGAGGGTTCATGGGGGCGTCCCCCCACTGCTCCCTGGGGCCGGAGGAGGCCAAAAGGCCGGAGAGAGTCAGTAGGAAGCAGTAAATGTCTTCACAGCTTTCTCTGACTCGGAAATTCCCTGGGAATTTCCCGGAAGGGCTCTGAGCCCGGAGGCTATCCCTGACGCCACGATTTCCAGATTAACGGACTGGGTTGCTGGAATGACTCTAGATTAGTTGGGGCGGGAAACTTACGCTGACCAAGCCGTGCTGGAGACGCAGGGTTCCTGAGCCATGGAAGGTCACACAAAGGCTCAGCCGGGTTTCGCACCAACATGTTAGGTTTGAAAGGAAACAGGAAACAGAACAACAGGGAGTTTTAAAGAGTTTATTCCCCGGTAATGGCGGGAGCCATCATCGAGGTAAAGATCAGAATTAGGGGAGAGGGGACAGGAGATCGGGACCCAACCGGGCCAATGGAGATCACCTCCAAAGAACGCACGTGGCCAGTCTGGAGTTCCTTTTAAAGGGAGGGGGTTGGGCCCATGGTGGAACAGGAAAGGATGGGCCCCAAGGGCAACTTGGCCCGTTAATTGGTGGTTCACTGTCTTGGAGATGTCTCCTTGGCAGGTGTCAGTCATGTTGTTAGCTCCACCCACCAGTTTGGGAGGGGGAGAACCTTTCAGTGCTTTCCTGTCAAACTGAAGGTGTATGGCACCAGACTCAGAGTCCTTCCGCTCCATGAGTCCTTCGAACTGAATTATCTAGATTTATGAATATCCACAAGCAATGAATATGGAGAAAATGTATTTTGGGTTCCATCCAGAAGCTTATTCTAGAAACAGATTGTGTTTCTAGCCAACTATCAAGTGGATACCTGCTAACATAAGCTTTCTATTTTCTAATAATGAATGGCCGCCTCAAGCCTCAGTGAGCTTCCTGTCACAGGGAGTGGTTTTTGTTTTTGTTGTGTGTTTTTTTAATGCTGGATATAACCATTTTTCAGGGTCACTGTGGATGGGATTTTCACCCCGGCAGGGGATTCTGACAACCTCTAAGGTCCATTCTGATTCATTATCTATTCCTCTAAGATAAGGCCTAGGAGCATTTTTCTGAGACTGCCCCAAGGAAAATTTAATAACTCCCGGGCACACAATGGCTCTTGTTCATCATTTACCTGTTGCTGCTCCTGCCTTCCTAGCTATCCATTAAATTCACAAAGAGTAGGAGATTTGGCTTCTGGGCTGCAATTTAATATGTGCGTAAAAGGGATCTGAGGATCCCGGCATCAAGAGGTCTGCAGCCCAGGGAACAGGGCGTGCTTTATTAGTGCCTCATCAATTAAGCAGGGAAACCCTCAGGCTCCCAACTCTGGCTCAGGGGTGACAGAGAGAGTCTTTTGTCTAAGGAAGCAAAAGCCCACTGGGGACAATGCAGCCTCTGTTTCCCATGGGGAAAGAGTGGGGCCATCTTATCTGCCTTAAGCAGCTATTTTCAACGAGAGAGAAAATGCTCTTGTGAAAGAGGGGGTGGCATACAAGATGCCACTGGGGATATTTTTCAAACTTCACATCCTTCCCCCACCAAGTTTCTGGCACATCCTACTCTTCAGGAATATACATACCCCTTTTCTTAAGAGATTCTTTTTGTGAAAAAAAAAAATGTCATAGATAGTAGTGCATTCTATGTCTTGACATGTCGGTACAGAGGGAGTTGAGAACTACAGCTGTGACAGGTGTGTGTGCTTTGGGGATGGGAGGGGGACGATGGGTATTAGGTGGTATCATGATGCATAGTGAACAGCAGGGACTGTAAAGAGATAATGTTAAAAAATGAGGTTGAATCTGATCACAGAGGGTCCCGTGTGCTAGGTTAGTTGCTCCTGTAAGTGTTATAGTGATGATAAAAGATTATGAGAAGGGATGTGAGGAAGATGTAATAGACCTGTCAACCACCTACTGGGGAAATATACTTGCATGTCCCACAGGCTTTGGAAGCCAAGGGAAGAAGCTATGACTGCAGATAATTTGGGTATCACCAGGTATAAGTGGTTGATGGGGACATTGAGGTCTGAGACAACCTAAAAGAAGAATATATGAGGGATGTGGAGAAAATCAGGAATCTCTGAGTGAGATCAGCATGTAACAATCAAACAGGCAGAAGAGCCACCAGGAGATTCAGGAGGGCAGGGAGACCCAGAAGCTGAGATGGACATCATCAAAGCATCACAGAGCACTTCCTTCTTCCCATCCAAGTACCACTTTCTCTTCAGAGAACAGGAGTGTGAGGGTGACCATTTCTCAGATATCCATTTCATTCCGGGAACTAATGAGAAAAGCATTGACATGGAGACACGGAATAGTAAAGTGGATGTGGTACTGGTCTTGGTGCCAAAAGGCTGAGTTCTGACCACTGACCCTTACCCAATAACCGAGGAAAGTCCCTTCATTCCTCTCAGCCTTCATCATTTCTACTGAAAACTCACGGTGGTGACTGATATGATCTCTGATCTCAACTCAAACAAGCTCTCTTTCTATAAAGAGTGTGAGTTAGCAGTTGTCTCACAGCCCAGTGGGATGGACAACCATCTCCTCTCTGGTGGCTCAGATGTAGAGATTTAATATAGGTGTCCAGCTATTTCAAAAATAGAGTACGTCTTTTTCTACCTTCAACCTGCCATGCCCAAGTTATATCTGGTTCTCAGTACTACAATTATAATGCTCTGCTATTCCTCATCAATGGCAGGAACATTCTTTTAGACTATTCTGAAAGTTATCTTACACTATATATATATATTTTTATATATATAGTGATTTTTCACAGAGAGGAAGAGAGAGGGACAGAGAGTTAGAAACACCGATGAGAGAGAAACATCAATTAGCTGCCTCCTGCACACCCCTTACTGGGGATGTGCCCACAACCCGTGTACATGCCCTTGACCGGAATCGAACCTGAGGCCTTTCAGTCTGCAAGCCAGCACTCTATCCACTGAGCCAAACCAGTTTTGGTATATCTTACATTCTTAAAGGCCTTGAATCAATCATTAGAATTTCTCCAAACTCATTTTTTTATCACTGCAATAGTTTAGGACTCAGGAGGAGAATTTTACCCATGTCTTGGTGAAATGAGGACTTGTTGACATCCCAGGGAGCAGTGTGAGACACGTTTGTCCCTCCTCTACCAGGAGTATCAACTCTGTAGTATCAAGATACCCCTTCCCACATGATACTCCCACGCAAAGCCCTATCCCATGTCACAAGATATTTTAGCCCAAAGCCCCTGACATATGCATCTCAAATTACTTTAAAATTTTGGTTTTTTGAAAAGGGGTTAGAATGGAGGAGAATCATACCCATCTACTGTGGACTTTGGGGAGACAAGACACAAAAGAAAGCATGAGACCAATGTGGAAGAGGAGGGTATGTTTGTCAGAGGATGTGGTGTTAAGACAGGAATATTTGTTATCTCCTAAATATTATTTCCCTAAAGCCATGACTTTCCTTCAAAATAGTTAATGTTTTCCAATCCTGCCATAAAAACAGTAAAATAAATACAACCTTCCAAATGTTAAACTTTCCAGTAATTTGGTGCTTGGAGCTACAGAATAGGGACTAGGCTACCAGAAGGCTTTGCTTCAATTCCCAAGCTTCCAAGAGAGGGGCTGAGGGGTTAGAACTGGTTTAAGGGGTGATGGGAGAGTGTGAGTAAGAACACTGGCCTTGCGTGTAATCCAAAGTGATTTTTGGCTGCAGAAATGTTAGAAAAAACATCACTGTCCCAAAATCAGCACAAGTATCTCCTTCCCCCTAGCATTTCTCCTAAAACAATGCTTTACTAATCTTACTAACAAAAATAATATATGCCTTGCAATCCACTCACAGCCCCTAGCACATCCCCAAGGTTAGCTGTCTGTCTCTGCAGAAGGTGCCAACTCTCTTTTTCCCCTTGAAGGAAGATGCTTCCGTTCAAGTCCAGAATTCCGAATGTGCTCATTAGCAGGATGGCCCCAGGTTTCAAACTACCTAGAGTTCAAACTCATCAGTACAAACTCACAATAGTTTTTTGTTTGTTTGTTTTGTTTTATCCTGAATGATGTTAACTTTAGCTGTTGTTATTAAACAGGGAACAAAGGGGAAACAGAATGTTGACTCAAAAAAATGGATAGGAGTGCCTCCTGTTTAAGTTTTTTTTTTAAGGCAGGGCAGCCTCATCTTTCCCACTCTCTCTGACAGCTGAGTCCAACCCATAGGAATCTGCAGGGCAAAATGTGAAACTTGGCTTTAAATGTTTTCTATTACAGATATTCAACTAACACAGACCAATCCAGTCCCTGTAGCCCTCATGTGAGGATGGCTGAATAGAGTGTAGACTTTCTCAGATGTTCCTTTCTCACCCAAAGGCAACGATCCTGTCAAAACACTTGGATCCTGAGGGACCACAGATCACTGCAGTTGTCTCTCTGTGCCTATGTCCCCAAGCATACAGTGAGGGCTGCAGGTTCCCAAGGGCTGCAGTGTCATGCAGGTAGAGGTGAGGGTGCCAGGTGAGACTACATTAAGGTTATTTGTAGCCAGCAACCTCTGCCAGACTATCAGTCAGTTCATGAGTAAGAGGCCCAGGGGCCTCATTCCCATATTCACCACGTGACCCAGCACAGTGTGCCTGCCACATGGTGGAGACTCGGCAGGCATCTTCCACTGAGTCACTGCTGCCTTGCAATGGCCCAGTGGTGCCACAGCAGTTGCTGTGTATTGTTTAAGTAGATTTGCATGTTATTTTAGCTCTAGTAAACCCTCACTCCCAAGAATGGCAAATTAGATTAAATAGCACAGGCGTTTTCAAACACTATGTTTGAGACAGGATGCATAGGAAATGCAGAACAGACTTTCAGACCAATTCCTCTCAACACTTTCTAGATTGGAAGTGACAGACTGATAAGGATGCACTAGTGTAAACAGAAGGAGGAAAAGAAGGGAGGGAGGAAGGGTGGGAGGGAAGAGGGAGGGAGGTAAACAAGGAGAGGAGAAGAACAGACTGGAAAAGAAGTAAACAATAGACATCTTTTTCATAATTCTCCAAATTTTTATTTTAAATGAATCTCATGAGCTCTTCATCTTTTCCAAATATTACTGTCAGTTTCCTGTTGGCTTTTCACATGTGAATAGCCTAAAAGGAAGTAGAGGGATGAAGATTTTCTTGTCTTTGTACCCTCAGCATATGGCCCAGTGCCTAGCCCAAAGGGCTGGAGTTTACTTTTTTTTTTTTTATTAAAAACACAAATTTCAGTGAACTTTCACATACCTTATCTGAGATTATGATAAATGCGATTGTTGTGCCCATACTGTCCTTGAACTCTAGCTGCTCCCCTGAAAGCATTTACTGCTGCTTGCATTGCCCCAGCGAGAACACACAGCTCCTCAAAGACAAGCTGGAGGGCAGCAGCTGGAATTCAAATCCAAGGCAGCCTGGGTAATTAACAGACATGCTGTGCTGTTTTCATTGCCAACACTTCAAGATCACAGAGCCCAGCCACCTGGGAGTGAGGAAAGCTGAAATTAAAGATACTATTGGCCCAGCCGGGTGTAATGCAGCGGTTGAGCGTTGACCCAGGAACCAAGAGGTCACTGGTACGATTCCCCATCAGGGCATATGCCCAGGTTGTGGGTGCAATCCCTAGTGGGTGGCAAGCAGGAGGCATTCAATCAATGATTTTCTCTCATCATTGATGTTTCTATCTTTCTCTCCCTCTCCCTTTCTCTCTGAAATCAACAAAAATGTATTTTAAAAAAAAAAAGATACAATTGACAAAGACTCAGAGCTGAATGGTGAATAATTGCAGCCAGAGTGACTCAGAATTCTCTATAATCAATACTGCTTGCTTATAAGAGAATGGATTTGCCATTGCTCTTCAATCTAATCTGGTTAACTTTAACTCAGAGCGGGGGGGGGGGGGGGGGTCCTAGTGAGTACTTTTGAATAAATGGGTTTCCAGACTACTAGACACTGGAAGTAAGCTGAGTTTAAGAGATGCTTGTTTGCCGAAACTGGTTTGGCTCAATGGATAGAGTGTCGGCCTGCGAACTGAAAGGTCCCAGGTTCGATTCTGGTCAAGGGCATGTACCATGGTTGCTGGCACATCCCCGGTAGGGGGTGTGCAAGAGGCAGCTGGTCGATGTTTCTCTCTATCTCTCTCCCTTCCTCTCTGTAGAAAATCAATAAAATATTTTTTAAAAAGAGATGCATGTTTTATCTACCTGCTTTATCTATCTACACCTATGAGAATTTGAACCTGCTGATGCTGAATTTGGTGCAAGAACCAGAGGAGCCCAATGTTTGCAAACATTCCTCTAACGCAGGTGTTTTCATAGGGGTAACTGGAGGGGGCTTTAGGAAATATTAATGCCTTGTTACCAAACTGTGCATTCATTCAACTATGTGCAGGAAAGCCCAATCAAGCACGCAAAGAAAGGAAATGCTGTCAAACACAGAATCACGGGTGGCCAATTGTCCTAAGAACTGGCTCACCCAAGATATGTTGTCTCTGCTCCTTCTACATGAGCCACCTCCTTTAAGAGGAATATTTCTAAAAATAATAATAATAATAATAAGCTGGGAACTCAGAGCACATATATGTGTGCCTGGGGCCTCCTCCCTCCAATCCCTGAGTTACCTGAGATGCTGCATGGGGTTTGAGTACGGCCAGGTGCTCCGAATGAGATATGGAAAACTTACAGCAGTTGGAAGAGCAGCAGAGGAAGCCAAAAGGGAGATAATGAAAGGAGAGGATTGAAATTCTCCCAGGTTAGAGAAAGGCCCCGTGCTGTTTCCAACTAAGAGTAGAAAGGACAGAAGGGGGGAAAGGCAGCATTGGTGCTGGTGATAGAGCTAAGGGTCTGTAGCCAGAGACGTGTTACAGATCAGGGTCACTGAGGAGATCACACAGGAGAGAGGCAGCCACTGCCAGGAGCTGGGATGAACAAAGGGTCAAATGAAGATAGAGCCATGATGGAGTGGGGCTGGACTGGGCCCCTGCAACAGCGAGGTCAATGGTTCCTGCCAGTGGCTGTGTGGGAGTCCGTGGCTGGCTTTAAAAGCCATACATGGGCTGGGTGGCTGCTCCAGAGGATGACCTAGGCAGCCACTTCCTCACTATCTGAGAGAACTTTCCTCGGGCGAGAGTTATAAACACAACCTCACAATCTGTCCCTGCTTGCCCCTGATGACTCGGCAGAGGGAAATAGCACATAGCAGGCATGCACATAGCAGGCAGTTATTAAGTGAATGATTGTGTGGAACTTGCAAAACTATCTAGAATGCAAAACCAGAAGAGTACCAAATAGGCACATCCATCCATGGAGTCTTCCCAAACTATGTTTGTTTTCACTTACATTGAGTTGTGGGTTGACACCCACTACATCCAAAATAGAAACTGATGGAAAGTGAGCAGATCATAGAGTTTATTGTTCGAATAAAATATAACTAAGGAAGTGACATGTTGACTACTATACATAGGTATTACCATATTGCATAGAAATGGACTGAAATGGTCACTTGTGCTCAGAAATGACTCCTGTTAATAACCTTGCCCCAAACACCCAATTTCAGAGTTTTGTTTTCTCGCTATTCTGTATTATGTATAGCTGTTTGCAAAACAATATCTGTCACCTTTATTCGAGTTTTTGCCTGTGAGATTTATGATTCTTAAGGCAAATGTCAAAAGTAGATGTAATGCAGTCACCCTGCTGCTTTCTCTCAATGTAGTGGGATTCTACTGGAAAAAAGGGACTGGAAATATAAAATGGAAAAGCCTGTACTGAAAAGAGAATTCAAAGTGTCTCTGAAAGTGGACAGGAGTCAGCTGATGGGTCAACAAGGCAAAGAAAGACATGGCCCAGAGAAGCAGCTCTTAAAGTGACAGCTGCACAACACTGGGGTTCTATCCCATCTTTCAGAGGCTCCACAGGCCATTGTCACATTTTCATAATCCTGAGATGTTATTGGCTTTTTTAATTTTGTTAACATTAGAACTGATAGTACAAAAGTAATGGTGGGGAAAATTGTAGGAGCCTTATCATGAATCTAGTCAGTGGCACCAAATGGTACTAATAGTTGTTTTATTCACTCGCATACATTTGCAAGAAAAAAAATTTTCAATTTCAATTATTGTAACAATTGTGTATATTAAAACAATGGAAGTTTTGGTGTAGAAATAGAAGAATATATACAATTATCTAGAAAGGTTATTAAAATGCCTCTCCCTTTTCCAGCTACATATCTGTGTGAGCCCAATTTTCTCTAGATACTTCAACCAAAATTACGCATCCCAGCAGACTGAATGCAGAAGTAGATGTGAGCAATGATGGAACCAATCTACGGAAAGAACACACATTCCCTGCAGGATGGAAGAAAGGTTTCCTTCCCTATTCAAAAGCAGCCCATCTAACTAATTAAAGAAATATGTCGCAGTGGGTTCCAAGAAGAATCCATAGGTCAGCCAAAGAATTAAGTATTTTGAAACTTTTTAAAAAGAAGTAGATATGAAAATCCAGGTGCCTTTTATTAATGCAGACATTAAAGAGATTTGCAGAAATGTAGAACACTGTTACTCTCTTCACTAAATTGTTTGTTTTGATTTGAAAACTGTAGTTATTTTTTGTGAAAAAAAAAATTTCTACTAACATGTAATGAGCTTATTTTTGTTCTTTTAAAACAAATTAATAAATAATTATTTAATTTTTTTCTGTTTAAATTATGATACAGTAATTTCTTTTTTTATTAATTTTAGAAAGTAAGGGAGAGAGAGGGATTAAAAACATCAATGAAGTGAGAGAATCATTGATTGGATGCCTCCTGCATGCCTCACAGTGGGGTTTGAGCCCACAACCCTGGGCATGTGCCCTGACTGGGAATCCAACTATGACCTCCTGGTTCATAGATTGCCAGAAGCCAATTCCAGCATGTCAAAATTGCAAGAGTTGATGGAACTTGGGGACTCAATAAGGACTGAATGAACACATAGGTTATCATCTGTTGGAATGGCTTAAAGGCATTTCCCCAAACATGAAAGGTATGCATTAAATTGATTGTTTGCTGCCAGACAGCTCAGGGCATACATGTTATTGCCTCCTGTTGGCCAAACACCTAACTAGAAGAAGGCAATTTCCCAATCTGACAATGCTTCTGTAGACTAACCCTACCCTTTGAAATGTGTATCTCCACCTTGCCTTGGTACAAATAGTGTTAATAAAAAGCAAGGGATCCTGAGACAAAGAGAACTTAGAATTTAGCTCCTTCAGCTAGGCTCCACTGACCCCCAATGCCTTTCAAAATTATCTTTATCTTTGGACTCTTATTTAATCTACTCACAACCCCTCTCCAGATTGCTGAACCCTTCTTAATGCTGGAACAAGAACCCCAGCAATAGATCAATGCTCAGCTATTGAGCCATACTGGCCAGGCATGATACATTTGATATTGATAGCTATCATCCAGATGAGGAGTCCTCCATAACTTTTAAGAATATAAAGGATCCACAGCCAACACATTTGAGAACCTCTGGCTTAGATCATGCCACAGAGGAATCAGTCTGTCTATCATTATACCTGGAGATCTTGGGGGCTGAGTCAGCTCAAAGGGTAATAGTGAGAAATGGAACTGAGACCTGGAGATTAACAATAGGTCTGCATGGGAGGCAGGGGCAGTTGTGTCTCTACTCCCCCTCCTTCTCTCTACACCCACTCCTTCCCCTACAGTTGACCTTTCTAAGGTACCCGCTGCCTCACTTTGCCCAGGTGTAAAAAGTTCTGGTTTCCCACCATGAGTACAGGAGAATGGGTGGAAAGTACAAAACCTATGCAAGCAGCCTAAGAAATAGAGGCTGAATATAATATTCACCTTCCATAGATGCTATCACTGTCCTTTCTCCTGACCGCTGATGTTAATAACCATTATTCATGGTTCACAATCATGGATCACTGACTATGATGGGATATGTGCAAGGAAACTTTGGCTTTGCCTATGAGGTAACTGTTGTGCTTTGTAGTGAAAGAGTGCTAGTTTAGTTTTCCACATTGTGAATATTGTGATCATGTTCTGAGAGTTCATATGATCAAAATGAGAACAATTCCAATACTCACACCCACATGACCCAGACATCACTGAACAAGATGGCTAAATAGCTGTGTTGTTTTATGAAAGCTGGAAAGACACATACAACCAGATTAGGGAAGTCAATAACCCAAACAGAGTACTGCTCAGTATGCCAGAAGGCAGTCAGATATGGTAGAGATGTGGATGTGAGACTGAATCTCAACTAACTAGGATGAGACAGACAAGTACTTCTAAATCACTCAAAAAACTTTTACTTCTTAAAAAGACACCAGTGCTCAGTCAAAAGTAGTGGCTGCTGAATTATCTTAGCAGACATACCATGAAAACAAACACACATTACTGTATCCTTCCCATGATTGCACTATGAAATTGAATAAGGTAGTAAAACTACACATTCTGATTAAGAAGATGCAACATAAATGTCCTATGGGCAATTCATAGGGAAAAGTTTGGTACATTTGTATTGGTCCCTTACACTGAACATAACAGTATCAGAATGAGATCTTACTCATTCTATAAGGTCTTTCCGGTGGTTATGCTTTCTACTGTCTATCAAATGAAGCACAGAAACGCAGCAACTAAAAACGTCTCCCCCTGCTTTTTGGTATTTTTATTTTAAAAATGGAATTTCAAATAATCTCTGCCAACAACCATGTCCAAATAAAACTAGACACTACTCAACTATATGTATATTCATCAAACCAAATTATAAAATGTAAATTTTGGGAAATTCCACTCAGTCTGTAAATTTCCTACCATAGAAAATGAAAAGATCTTATCTGTTAAATATGTCTGTCCTCCATATCTTGCACAGACAACTGCTAAAAAATAGATGTGATTTGCTTACCTGTGACACTGGGGCTTTCATAATGAAAGGTTTTTTTTTTTTAATCACTCCTCTTGTTCTTCAAACCATGCAGCAGCACTTAATTGGATTTTTGACATAAAAGTAGAGGGAAGTATCCTCCTGCCTACAGCATGACTATCATTGTTGCCAGCCACAGAAAAAAAAAGTTAGCAGATGGGTCTGCCATAAAATCATATTTTCTAAAGATGGGACAAGAATCACATCCTTCTCTGTTCAGAAATGCATTGAAGATGAGGATGGAGAAAAGGGTTATAGTAAAACAGAGATTAACATGCAGTTTCTCCAAAACAGATTAATAGTCTGTGAAGAGGCCACAATGAACCTTAAAAAAGATGAATTGGTTGTGCCTGAGTTGTTTGATGTTATAAATAGGTTGCAATAAATAGTAATATAGCAAAAAATAAATAAGACTCAGTTTTTGAAAATAAGACTACTTTAGAACTCAAAAAATTGTTTTAACTGATGAGCAGCCAAGTTAAATAGATTTTTGTCCATTTGTTTACTAAAACTCTAACTTATTCAGTCCTTGGCTGGGTAGATCAGTTGGTTATAGTGTCATCCAGAAACACAGAGGTTGTGGGTTTGATCTCTGGTCAGGGCAAGTACAAGAGTCAACCAATGAATGTACAAATAAGTGGAAAACAAATCTCTCTCTCTCTCTCTCTCTCTCTCTCTCTCTCTCTCTCTCCCTTCCTTCCCCCCCCCCTTCTCTCACCCCATCTCTCTTTCTTTCTTTCTCTCTCCTTCCTCTCTCTAAAAATCAACTTAAAATAGAAACTCTCACTTGTTTGGAATCCAGGTTTGATTTCACAAATTCAAATACTTTTGTGGTTCAGAACCATTTTCTCCAAGAGAGATTTAATTTATGATGGCACCCAATGTGCTTCAGAGTGTTTAAGAATGATGGGCATCTTAAATATGTATAGCCTATACACTGAACTTATAGATGCAAAGGACCTTATTAACGAAGAGCTGGTCTATCAAAGCAAGCCTGTAATACAAAGTGAATAAACATTTTTGGAGAGCTGGAAATTAATTCCTATAAGTCTAAAACCTCCTATTACTAGTTAAGTAAAATCCCAACTACACTATGGTCAAATGCTTTTGTAGCAAGGACATATGGTTTGATGCCATCACATTGGCCTGACATCAATATAATGTGGACTGGCCGAAACCGGTTTGGCTCAGTGGTAGAGCATCGGTCTGCGGACTGAAAGGTCCCGGGTTCGATTCCGGTCAAGGGCATGTACATTAGTTGTGGGCACATCCCCGGTAGGAGGTGTGCAAGAGGCAGCTGGTCGATGTTTCTCTCTCATCGACGTTTCTAGCTCTCTATCTCTCTCCCTTCCTCTCTGTGAAATATCAATAAAATATATTAAAATATATATATATATAATGTGGACTGGATAAGAGCGGACCAGCAAGTCAGTGAAATTTGACCATTCAGGTTTACTACTATATAAAAGAAAAGAGTGATATCCTAAAAGCTATAAGCAGTTGAAAGAAGTATTATTAGAAAAGAAATGAGGAGTGAAAATATCCAACTGTATCATGGGGAAGAAAAAATAATATTTTTCAATTATTTTTTTTATTAAATACTAGAGGCCCAAAAGCTGTTCAAAGGAGTATTATTGGAAAAGAAATAAGGAATAAAAATATCCAACTATATCATGGGAAAGAAAAAATATTTTTCAATTATTTTTTATTAAGTACTAGAGGCCCAGTGCACAAAATTTGTGCACTCGAGGGGAGGGGGGGTGCCTGGCCTGTGCCCTCTTACAGTACGGGAGCCCCACATCGATTGCCCCAAGAGGTAGGCCCTGCCCACTGACCAGGGCTCCTTGATGGATTGCCCCAAAAAGGTAGGCTGGAGCAAGGGTCCCGACTCTGTGGCGGGTGTGGGGCTGCAGGAACCCTGCCTCTGCTGTGTGCTCAGCGTTTTTGTGACAGCATGAGGGCATCACCACGTGACAGCGTGAGGACCACCTAGGCTTTTATTAGTAAAATAGGTAATAACTGTTTTTGTATTATGCTATCTAAAAATGTTGTTTTGTGTCCTGAGAGCTTGGCTTTGAAAGCCAGAAAGAATGTTCTCTCTCTCTTTTCCCTATTAAGGGGCCAAAGTTGTTAAGTCTATGTCTAGAAGTAGCCAACTGTCAGGTTGGGGACCTAAGCATTCTTACTGTCTCCAGCTCTCCTAAATTTAGGGATTTGCCTAAATTCAAATCCCTTCCTATCTATTGCCTTTGCAGTGCTGAAAATTACCATCTCAGTATTGTCATCTGCTATCACAGATTAGTGGGTTCATGATTAAAGGTAATTAACAGGGTCAGCCATTCACATTACAGAACCTACGACTAGAATTAAAATAGAGGATCAGGAATGGCATGTTTTTCAACAGATACTGGTGCAAACTTTCTCTACCATCTGCTCAAATGAAGCTTGCAATTATAGCCCCTTTCTCTTCTCCTCTGAGATATAATCTTCACCACCCAGAACTATCTCCTCTGAATGTAATACCTTGCACTCCCGCCAAACTCCTGCTGACTTCATGTTTCACTGCTCCAATGCTCACTCTGTTTCCCTTCTTATTGATAGGACTCACTAAGGATAACATAGAAGAACCTCAATGGCTTCTTTGAGAAAACTTAAAATCTGAAATTGGCTCCTTTGATGCCTCTCTTTTCTTACACAGACTCAGAAACTCCCTCCCTAGTCACTCAAGCTTTAGGCCCCCTGCTCCAGCAGGAGCTCTCAATGGATTCGGGAACCCCAAAAACAGCCATCCAAACTACAAAGGCTAATTGGAAACAGTGTGGATATTTTTTTTTCACTTAGATGTGCTTTGGGGACACCTAGACAGCTGTGTGGTGCCTCCTGAGCCCCTTTTCCACAATTTAGTCCCCAGCCTCCTTATGACTACATCCCAAGGCAAATGAAAATCCTAAAAATCTCCTCTGCAAATACTGGTTGTTTTGTTTGTTTGTTTGTTTGTTTGTTTGTTTAAAAACGAAGCCCTTTAGACTCATATTGAGCATATAACTAACTTGTCCCATCTACCAGAAATAGAATTTGCATGAAAATAAAAAGAGAAACAATGTACTACCGGTAGTGAGTTTTGTGTTACTGTGTTTATGACTAACTTGTAGCTAAAATTTTAGAATGAAAGCCATAAAATATCTATTTGCATCAGTCTGTATGTTTATGTAATTATATATCTACTAGAGGTCCTATGCACCAATTTGTGCACCAGTGGGGTTCCTTGGCCTGGCCTGCAGGATCAGGCCAAAACTGTCAGTCCAACATCCCCCATGGAGTCCTGGATTGCAAAAGGGTACAGGCCAGACAAGAGACCCCACCAGTGCATGATCGGGGCTGGGGAGAGATGTGGCAGGTTGGCCAGCCAGGGAGGGACCATAGGAAAGCATGTGTGACCTGTCTTGCTCAGTCCCAATCGGCCAGGACCCCAGCAGAACACTAACCTACTGGTCTGAGAGTCTACCCTCTCAGTGCATGTCATAGCAAACCATTGAGTGGCCTTAGCATATCATTAGCATATTATGCTTTGATTGGTTGAATGGCTGGCCAATTGACCAGACACTTAGAATATTAGGCTTTTATTATATAGGACTAGAGGACCATTGCATGAAATGCATGCACAGGAGGCGGGGGGGGGGGAGGAGGGGGGGAAAGGAAGCACCTCAGCCCAGCCTGGATGCTCTTGCAATCTGGGACAGCCTGATTGCCCCTAACTGCCTCTGCCTGCCTACCTGATCATCCCTCACCACCACAGCTTCATCAGGAAGGTTGTCCAGAATGACATCCAGAGGTTGTTCAGCTATCCGGTCTAATTAGCATATTATGCTTTTATTGTTATAGTTTATTATAGATGATATTTATCTACCTCCATTTGGTAGGCCAAATTAATTTAAAGAGGTCTATTCTAATTGGTTTAGAGAAAGAAGAGCATTTATATAAATAAAGCATTCCTAAAATTCTCAGAAATATAGAAATTAAGCCAAATGTTTTTCAAATTCACATTATTTTAATAAATATTTGGTAACTACGACTAGTTTGATATCATTAATTTAATGAAAACAAGTATATCTTTAGAGTTGTCATCATTAAATATAAACCAGGCATATTTCTTGATCCTGCCTGGTTTACTGGCTAGTAAATAAGCTAATAGTATATCTACTAGATGTTTAAGCTTATAAAAGTTATAAATTTAAAATAATCAAAATGAATCATTGTTCTGAAAAACTTTATTTGAAAATAATTATGTTTTATTATATCTGCCTAAAAACGGTCTCCAAAATCTTTTTGGTGACTTCAAAATTCAGAGTTGTGCTAAGTATTAGATATTCACTAAAGCGATAAATCATTTCTACTAAAACATTCATTATGAACATAAGTTTAAGTTTATATACTTGTGACTTATTTTTAAAAAGAAACTAAAGCTATAAATCTATTAATAAACATTATCTTTTCTGACACCAAAAATAAAAACATTTAAAGAAGCATATACCTATAGTAGTTGTGAAATGGGATATATATTCATAAAAATTTTTAATCTGCTACAAAATGATGATTTATGATAGATCACTCATGGTTATCTACTTCCTTGTTTTCTCTGTATAATAAGGATTACTAAAGCTTAAAATTATAATCAATATGTACAAATAAAACTATTAGAAATAATAAATCGGAACAATTTTATATGCAAGGAATGTAAGATGTGTTTTTGTTAAGAGAGAAAAAACAATTTTGTCTTAAAGCAACTGTTTAGAGATTGTTTAAAGGTTGCTCCAGAATGAGAAAAAAATAAAGTATAGGAAAAAAACCTGAATGGATATAGAAAATTATAAAAATAAATATATATGGGAAAACATATAAAAATGAAAAGGTGGTCAAGGTGACTAAGAGTAAATGGATTTATTTATAAGGTTTTTAAATGAGCTTTAATACCAACAGTTTATCTTTGCAAAACTAGGGCTTTCTCTCTTAAAATATTAAAGTTCTAGTGTTTTTAGTCTCCTCTTCATAAGAGATTGCAAAAGGTTTTTCTTTACTCTTTAAGTAATTCATCTAGGAAACAGATTCAAGCTTATCAGAATAATTTCCTAGGTTGTCTTTATCATGTCTTCAATTATTTAAGAGAAAATTTTTCTCATTGTTTAAAGAGCAAAGGTATTTTTTTAATCAAACATATAACCTCCTGTATGTACCTTTAAAATCTTTTATTTTCACTTTGGGTAAATAAATAACTAAGCATATTTTCACAGTGACCTACGAACCTATTTAATCAAGTATTCCAACCTTTGGGGGGGGTCAGTGTCAGTGTTTTACCTTTTTTAATTTAAATTTTATTTTTTTATTGATTTCAAATGGGGAGGAAGAGAGAGAGAGAGAGAGAGAGAGAGAGAGAGAGAGAGAGAGAGAGAGAGAGATCAGTGATGAGAGAGAATCATTGATCAGCTGCCTGCCCCTGGGGATCGAATCTGCAACCCGGGCATGTGCCCCTGACCAGAATCAAATTCCTGACCCTTCAGCCCACAGGCGATGCTCCACCCACTGAGTCCAACCAGCCTGGGCCCATCTTTTGATATATTGCCTCCCCAAAATCAAATCCTAAATTCAGTCTTTATCTCAAGCTGACTGAAATTTTCTCAGAGGGCTCGTGGCAAATCTCAATGGATCTGTTTGTTCACCCTCTAAAATGACAAATGTTAGAAAATAATTACCATAGTTTATTTTATATGTTTAATTGCATGAAAAATCATTGTCAAATAAGAAAAAGCACTTAAAAGAAAATATTAAGAAGAAATACTTAACCTCTCCTTGGTTATATTTGTATGGATAAATGTTATTAATATAAATATTGCAGGAATTATATGGTATTCTGAGAAATAGGTCAGTGACCTTGCTGTTCATGATATGTCCTTATGCTGCCTTGCCTGAAACTAGACAACAATGATATAATGCTATCAGGCATCATTCCAGTTACTGTTAAAAATGTTATATGTCATAGAAACAACCAGATTCCTTAGTCAATTGCATTATTTTTATAATAAACTCTTCTCAGATCTTTAATCACGACCACCTTTGTCTTTTGTCATTCACTGTTTTACTCTGTTTCTTCTCTGAAAGCACTTGCATCAACTACAGGTCAACGTGCTCCACCTTCAACAAAACTGAACTGTCGCAGACACCCAGGGAGAAAAGGACTATGCCAGGTACATAGGGGTACAGATATTGTTTGAACAACTGAACTAAGTCAGGATTTACAAAAATTCCAGTGAAGCCAATGGGTTCATGAAATTGCTCACCCAACATCAAGCAAAATTAAGTATTAATTACATGGGAATATATGAATTGATGAAGAATGATTACTATTTTTTTATGGATTTTGTTTGGAATATTGCTGGTTCTTTAATGTTCTATTTTCTGGATATAAGGAATCCCTTTCTCTTTTCTCTTAAGCTATCTACAAGTCATAACAATTTAGTAGATTATACATTTATAAACATAAATGAAACATTTATCTTTTCGTGCTGCCTGCTTCCTCCAGAATTCAGAAACTGTTATTAAGTACAACATTTGTGCACTCGGTGGGGGGGGGGGGTCCATCAGCCCGGCCTGTGCCCTTTAGCAGTCCAGGAGCCCTCGGGGGGATATCTGACTGATGGCTTAGGCCCACTCCCTAAGCTGCAGTCAGACAGCCTTAGTACTGCTGGGAAGATGGAAGAGCCTCCTACCACCACCATTATGCTCACCAGCCATGAGCCCAGCTTCTGGCTGAGCGGCACTCCCCCTGTGGAGTGCACTGACCACCAGGGGGCAGCTCCTGCATTGAGCATCTGCCTCCTAGTGGACAGTGCGCATTATAGTGACCGGTTGTTCTACTGTTTGGTCAATTTGCATATTATCCTTTTATTATATAGTATTCTTATTTTCATGTCAATATCATTATTTATATAGGTTCACTTAGAATCTATGCTCCAGGTATTAGGACAGGACTAGAAATATTAGTTACATAATGAAGGCTCTAACTGGAATGTCATATTTGAGAATAATGTTCATAGAATCAAATATGGTCAGACAGTTTTATGGAACTAAGATTGACTTTATGGAGCTGATGCTTACGAAGTCCTCTTAGAAATAAATACAAAACTGGTATCTGATTCACAAGTAATTAAGGAAAGTTACTTCTTGGCAGGATTAGGACTTTCAAATATCTGGGAGACCATAAGAAGAAAAGAATTCACTCAAATCTATAGGTACTGCAGATGAAGTGTGATGGCTGAAAGACCAGTCCGGAGCTGAAAACCAGGATTACAGGCTTTATTAAGGGAAAACTTTCCGGGCTGTCTTGCAAGGGAAGAACAGCAACTCGAGCAGAGGTGAGCACTCCTTTGAGGGGAATGAATGGGGGGCCTAGTGTACTTGGCGCATGCTGATAGGTTGCTTAATGTATGGTCCATATAAGGTACATAGTTAGTCACTCAGGTACTTAGGGACAAGGGCTTAGGGTAGTTGGCAGGTGGTAATTCAATGGATATGTGCATAGAAGGTACATGGTTGGGCACTCAGGTATTTCCAGGCTGCAGGTTTCATCATACGCTGCCTACCAGTTGGGGGAAGGGAGGATCTAATGGCAAGTACTTGGTTTGACTTCTTAACTTCAAGAGGCTTTTACAATCTGAGATTCTGTATAAAAGTCCCAGCAAAGCAAACTTGAAAAGGTCTGCACGGTCTATTACTATTCAAGCTGCCCTTGTGTAAATAATCAGGCCATATTTAACGGGACCAGACTTATTTTGTAAACGAGAATAATCTTACTTTGATTATCTTTGATAAAAGAAGGGCATGACTGTAAAGATTTTATGTTTCAGTAGCATATTATAACACACTCACATGGCTTATTAGATTCCAGTCTTTTGGGTTTTTTTTTTCTTTGAGGTTTTATTACCTTCCTAAAAACTGGATGGAATCACGATATCTTATACATTTTTTTGGTCCTTACTAGGTTCTCTCTTCTTCTATCTTCATTCAATATCTGGTTACAACCCTCAAAATGAACATTTTCAAATTTTCTCCCATCCTACCGACTTGGTGTGACTGAACTCTGAGACCTGACTGCCCAGATAGTCTTGCAACTGCCCTTGTACCCACAGACCTGAAAAAGTCCTGCAAATTGAATCTGGTTAAGTTGAAATGAACTTCAAAGGACTGATCACCACAAAAATCATGTACAGGATGCCATCCCCAAAGACATTCAAACTGTTACCATCATACCTAGCTAGTTTATATTAATAATAGAGGAGGCCAGACATTATAAGCATGGTCATCTGGGCAGCTTCCCCAGAAAGCTGCAGGCTCCACGCTCCTAAGGGGACCACCAGTCCATTCCCTGCAGATGGCTGGGGGAGGGGGAGAGGTGGGTGCACACCCAGTGAAAGGTGGGGGTGGGGGGCTGGGAGAAAGTGCTTGCCTATCAGTCTAACCTGGGAAAAAGATAATAGGCTGGGGAGGAAGAGATGGGAGAGGAGGGCAGAGACACTGCAAGCAAGTGAAATCCTGAAGGATTAATTGGTTAAGCTCCCAGCTATAACCCTGAGAAAAAGAGTTCTCGCTCTCTTACTTGCTCTTGCTTGTGTGCTCTTGTGCTTCTATTTCTCACTTGCCCTGTAATCCGTGCTCGCCCACCATGTGGCTCTAGAAAATGCACGGCCCATGGCTGTGCAGACCCCACACACAGCGGACTGCAGCTGGGAGCACGAGCTAAGCTGGCCAGAGGCCGGACTGGACTGTGCTTTAATGTGGAGCCAAGACCCTAGGCGGTGGCATTAATCCTAGCTCTGCTGAAGACAAGCCTGGACTATCTCCCGTGGCGGAAGGAGGGAGATGGGACCTCGGAGGGGAACTCCCTTCATTTTGCATCATCAGTAACGTCTTCCAGGATACCTCATCCTCGTGGGGGGACCTCAGGAAGTCCGTGTTCCCATGGCACCCAAGAGCTCCACTCTCACCGGTCACAGGTGGGGACACGAAGGATACCCCATCAGTAACAACACTGAAAACCAGGAAGTCCATCATCAGTCACTGCCATCCTCATCCCACCATGGAAAAATGCTTTGAACCCCAATGCTTAATCCTCTGGACTGAGAAATTGCGTTTGCAGTCTGTTCCAAACATTAATCTTTGTTTTTTTCTCGTTTTAATATTTGTTCCTTTTCCCTTTGAGGAGTGCTCGTCTCCCAAGTTCTAACCAGGGCCTTCTCTCCATAGCAATCAACCCAGCGCCTTGTTTGTGAAACATCTTAGGAAGTTTCAAATGGGGAAAATGAAGGGATTAACAGCCTACCACAGTGGCATGCAAATTATTTTGAACTAAAAATATCTGAACTATCAGCAGCCACAACATCATTATCTAAATTAAAGGAAAGCCTTCCCAAAGTACAGTCACCAATAACCCTTATTGAGGGAGTTTCCTGTTTTGGAGAAGACTGGACCTTAACATTGGTAAGTGAGAATTCAACTATCCGTTAGCATAAAACAACCAATGTAACCGTCCATACTTTCCCATTAAAGTCCTCCCTTTGGTTTGTTAAATTGGTATATAAACTTTTACACCTGTATATTCAGCAGCTTACTCAGTACTAAGCATTCCCAAGGTAATATGCTTGTCTCCTATTAAGCTGTGTATTGTGAATTAATTCACAGACCCCACATAGAGACCTAAGTGGGAAGAGGATGTTTTTCCTCCCAACACAGACATCAATAATTGTTGTCTAAAATTGCAAGTCAACAAATGGGGAAGTACATTATAAGCATACTCCCTATGGTCATGAATGAGGGTAACCAGTAGACACACTCAAAAAATAGTTACAAAAGATTTTTTTTGAGGGGGGGTAGTGGGGGGATTGGAATGGGATTAGAAGGGAGAGGTGGAATAGGCCACTTGTTTTTCATCATAAACCTTTCCGTAATATCTGGTTTCTCCATGTGCCCATAATTACTTTGACTAAAAAGAAAATAAAATAAATGAGGGCAGAGGAGAACCACTGTAATGACAAGGTGCTCACGCCTTTATGTATTTCACTGGGCAGTTTATCCCTCACTGTCCCTTTTCCCTTCAAAGGATGTAGCACAAAACTGGGAGTACAAAACACATCCCCGAGGGCTCACATCTGGGCCAGTGCCCCAGTAGAGATTATTCAGGGGCTGTGGAAATTAAGATTTCAAATTCTAGACCAAATGTTAAGTGGATATTCAACTGCAAATGTGTCTGCCTTGCCGTTCCCTCAGGACCATGGTATTCATGTGCTAATCAGAACTTGCCAGAACAATGTTGATCATTAGGAGCTAAAATCAGAACAAATTGTTAGTGCAGAGAAAATTCCAGAAACCAAGAGCAAACACACTTCCCTACCACTTCCAAATCTGTTATGCCTTCCCTTGAACTATCAAAGGATGTGTACACAGGATAAATCTGAGATTGCAAAGCTTCACCTCCACACACAAACTTCTCAGCAGCCTTCACTGGCCTCCAGAGCCCTGGTGAACTGTAAGCGCTGCCCTCTTTCATGCATATGCGCTTCTTCAAACAAAATGCTAAAACTGAGGGTCTATCCCAGAGGGCCCCAGATTTCCTAGGTGCATGGAGCCCTCGGTCTCAGCAATTATTTCCCAGCATTCCATGCCAAAAGAAGTAACTAACAATTCAGTTTATTAAGTAGCTAGTCCTCAGGCAATTTAACACACTTGTGTTTTATTTACTAACTTAATAGCCAATTGAAAAAAGCATGCACATAAATGGAAAGAAAAACAGTATTTCATGCTTAACCACAGCCACTTACTCTTGGGGTGTGTGATTGGTCAGGTGCACGTATGGTTGGGCACTGCCACACTCATTTCCAGGGTAGAAATAGTTGATCATTGCATCTGGTCCTGATGCCAGCCAGGGCATCATTCTATCTGGTTTCATGAAGCTGTGGACAGTTTGATCATTCAGCTTTCATCACCTGGGGCTGAAGCACAATCAAGGTCAAGATATCTTTAGCCCTGGTCAGTGTTCCAAGTGGTTAGAGCACCAGCCCAACCACCAAAGGGTGTCTGGTTTGATTCACAGTCAAGAAAAAGTGGCCCAGCCCAGGGTATATACAAGAGGCAATCAATTGATGTGTCTTTCTCACATACATGTTTCTCTCCTTTCTCTTTGTCTCTCCCCTCCCTTCCACTGTCTCTAAAAAGTAATGGAAAAAAATATCCTCTGGTGACAATAAATCAAAAAAAATTTTTAAGATGTTATCATTAGTTTGCTGGAAACTCTGTAATTTAACCAACAGAACTGGGGCTTTATTATTTTTTATTTAAATTATTTATTGTTTAAAGTATTACATAAGTGTCCTTTGTTCCCCATTGACCTCTCCCTGACAACCCCCAACCCTCCCTCCCATCTGTGTCCATTGGTTTTCCTCATATGCATGCATATAAGTCCTTCGGTTGATCTTTTATCCCTTCACCCCCTGCCTTCCTTCATAGGTTGAACAGTGTTCGATGCTTCTATGACTCTGTTCTATTTTGGTTCCTCAGTTTGTGTTGTTCATTATATTCCACAAATGAGTGAGGTCATGTGATATTTATCTTTCTCTGACTGGCTTATTTAGTTTAGCATAATGCTCTCCAGTTCCATCCATGTTGTTTCAAATGGTAAGAATTCCTTCTTTTTTACCACAGCGTAGTATTCCATTGTGTAGATATGAGTAATATGCAAATTGATCATCACTCCAACACACAAAATTGCTTCCCCCATGTGATCAAAGATGGCTCCCCCCATGTATAAACAAGATGGCTGCCACAAGATGGCCTGCAGGGGAGGGCAGTTGGAGGGGACCAGGCCAGCAGAGGAGGGAAGTTGGGGCAAACAGGCTGGCAGGGGAGCAGTTAGATATCAATCAGGTTGTCAGGGGAGTGGTTATGGGGTGATCAGGCTGGCAGGCAGAAGTGGTTAGAGGCAATTAGGAAGGCAGGTAGATGAGCAGTTGGGAGCCAGCAGTACTGCATTGTTAGAGGGATGTCCTACTGCCTATTTAGGTCCGATCCCACTGGGATCGGGCCTAAATGGGCAGTTGGATATCCTTCCAGGGGTCCCAGATTGGAGAGGGTGCAGGCTGGGCTGAGGGACACACACCCCTGTGCACAAATTTTGTGCACCAGGCCTCTAGTTGTAAATAGTGCTGCTATGAACATAGGGGTGTATATATCTTTTCTGATTGATGTTTCTGTTTTCTTAGGATATATTCCTAAAAGTAGAGTTACTGGGTCAAATGGAAGTTCCATTTTTAAATTTTGAGGAAACTCCATGCTGTTCTTCACAATGACTGCACCAGTCTGCATTCCCACCAGTAGTGAAGGAGGGTTCCTTTTTCTCCGCATCCTCTCCAGCACTTGTCATTTGTTGATTTGTTGATGATAGCCATTCTGACAGGTGTGACATGGTATCTCATTGTTGTTTTGATTTGCATCTCTCCGATGATTAGTGACTTTGAGCATGTTTTCATATGTCCCTCAGCCTTCTGTATGTATTACCTCTTTGGAAAAGTGGTAATGTAGGTCCTTTGCCCATATTTTGATTGGATTGTTTATCTCCCTTTTGTTAAGTTGTATGAGTTCACTGAAAATATTGGAGATTACACCCTTATCAGAGATAGCATTGTCAAATATGTTCTCCCATGCAGTGGGCTTTCTTGTTTTGTTGATGGTTTCTTTTGCTACGCAGAAGCTTTTTATTTTGACTTTTGAGGCAGTCCCATTTGTTTATATTCTCCTTAGTTTCCATTGCCCTAGGAGCTGTGTCAGCAAAGATATTACTATGACAAATGTTTGCTATTTTTCTGCTTGTGGCTTCTTCTAGGAATTTTATGGTTTCCTGTCTTATGTTTAAGTCCTTTATCCATTTTGAGTTTATTTTTGTGTATGGTGTAAGTAGGTGGTCTAGTTTCTTTCTTTCTCTCTTTCTTTCTTTCTTTCTTTCTTTCTTTCTTTCTTTTTTTTTGCACATATCTGTCCAATTTTCCCAACACCATTTATTGAAGAAACTGTCTTGATTCCATTGTATGTTTTTGCCACCTTTGTCAAATATTAATTGAGCATAATGGCTTAGGTCGATTTCTGGGTTCTTTGTTCTACTCCGTTGGCATAGGTCTATTCTTGTGCCAGTACCAGGCAGTTTTGAGAATAGTGGCTTTGTAATAATGTAGCTTTATATCTGGTATTGTGAGCCCTCCAACTTTGCTCCCTTTCTCAAGATTGCTGCAGCTAATCAGGGTTTTATTTTGTTTTGATTTTTATTCTAGATGAATTTTTGGAGAGTTTGTTCTAGGTCTTTAAAATATGCTGTTGGTATTTTAATTGGTTGCATTGAATTTATAGATTGCTTTGGATAGTATGAACATTTTAATGATGTTGATTCTACCAGTCCATGAACACAGTATATTCTTTCATTTGTTCATGTCTTCCTCTATCTCTTTTTTCAGCATCTTGTAATTTTCTGAGTATAGGTCCTTTACCTCCTTGGTTAAATCTATTCCTAGGTATCTTAATTGTTTTGTTGCAATGGTTAAATGGGATTTTTTTTAGCCTCTATTTCTGTGAGTTCATTATTAGTATATAAAAAAGCCATAGGTTTCTGGGTATTAATTTCGTATCCTGCTACATTGCCGAATTCATTTATTAATTCTAGTACTTTTCTGATGGAGTCTTTAGGGTTTTCTATGTATAATAACATGTCATCTGCAAATAATGACAGTTTTACTTCTTTTCCAATTTGGATGCCTTTTATTTCTTCTTCTTATCTGATCACTATGGCTAGCACTACCAGTACTTGCATCTCTGGAATAAATACACTTGGTCATGGTGTATGATCTTTCTAATGTAATTTGCTAGAATTTTATTGAGAATTTTAGCACCTATGTTCATCAGGGATATTTATATATTTTATTGATATTTCACAGAAAGGAAGGGAGAGAGATAGAAAGGTAGAAACGTCGATGAGAGAGAAACATCGACCAGCTGCCTCTTGCACACCTCCTACTGGTGATGTGCCCGCAACCAATTTACATGCCCTTGACCGGAATCGAACCCAGGACCTTTCAGTCCGCAGACCGAAACTCTACCACTGAGCCAAACCAGTTTCGGCTCTTTGTAGTGTCTTTATCTGGTTTTGGGATTAGGGTAATGCTGGCTTCATAGAAAGAGCTTAGAAGTGTGCCTTCCTCTTGAATTTTTGGAATAGTCTGAGAAGGATAGGTTTTAATTCTTTGAATGTTTGGTAAAACTCTCCTGAGAAGCCATCTGGCCCCAGGCTTTTGTTTGCTGGAGGCTTTTTGATGACTGCTTCAATTTCCTCCTTAGATGTCAGCCTTTTGAGATTTTTTTATTCTTCTTGATTGAGTTTTAGAAGGTCTTATTTTTCTAGGACTATGTTCATTTCCTCTAGGTTGGTTAGTTTGTTGGAGTAGCCTGAGGCTTTATTCTTAAAACTGTTTGACCCAGACCAGAACCTGGTGCTTTAAGGGCTTAATGATAAAGGGGTTGGACTTGCATGTGTACAAAAGTGGAAGGGTCTGGTTGAAAAGAAGCAAGTGAGTCATGGTGCTATTGGACTATACAAAGCTAGATTGAGTTAAGAAAAAAAAATAAAATTATATATATATATATATATATATATATATATATATATATATATATTTTTTTTTTTTAAAGACATGAAGTTCCTGTGCAGTTACAAGGGGAGATACCCAGGGGAAAATGAGTAATTCTTAAAGCTGACTTCTAGTCTCTTCTCTTGTAATGAGACTATCTTCCTTGGTTGACGAAACTCCCAGGGAGGGGATTTACAGCAATTGAGTTCCTTTTGAAGGATCTTTCTTTGGGCGGATAAGGGAAATTCAGAGAAGGGCCTCTCCCCCACATTTGCTATTTCTCAAGTTCTTACAGCTCAATGAAACCAAGGGTCTTTATGACTTTAACCAAATTTAGCTTTAAATCATAGCTATAAGAAGCACATCTCTCTCTTTCTCTCTACACCCCTATAGATCTAGCTTCTCCCCTGGATAATCAGAAACCCCCGAGAGTAGAAGACAACAGCCTGGACCTGACTTAGAGTCACAGTCCAGACCTCTGGCTGGCTAAAGATAACATCTTGACCTAAGTTATGTTCCAGCCCCAGAGCCCTAAGGTAGAAAGACCCCCTGGCTACCTTTATATGAAACCCAGACAGAGGGACGCCACAAAAGACCTCAGAGCTGTTCTTAAGACCTGCAAAAATTATTTATCACCTTTACCTCACCTTAGCTCCCAGCACAACCCTGAGCCCCTAACCCACAGCGTTTTGTGATTTTTTACACTATATAATCTGTAACCTACATGCCATTGGGGAGGTGGGTCTTTCAGACCATTAGCTTGCCCGTACTCCAGATTGGCCAATTTTCTAATAAATCTCCTTTCTATACTATAAAAACCTGCTTCAACATTTCTTTTGGGCCAGTACACACAGGCAAACAAACTCAAATATTGTGATCCAATAACATCAATAATTAATATGGCAAAGTCGCAAATTTGCGGGTGACATGTCCTAAATTCCTACAGCCATATTTTGGAGTGGAATATTCTGCTACCCTTCAACAGCAACGTCAGAAAACAGCCTGGCAAAAAAGATATCGTCAAAAGAAATTAGTGCAACCATATGGGAATTATGGACTGTCTCAAGCTAGTAACTTATGAGATAAGTAAATCATGAGGTGACTGACAGATATTAAGCCCCCCCCCAAAAAAAATTTATAACACTCTACAGCCTCCTCCTAATGTATTGTGATGCCCATGTGCCTTGGCACTCAGTTTGGGAATTACAGACCTACCCCAAGACAAAAGTGAGGGAAGACATAGGCTCCTCAAAAGTTGGTAATGTGGTATTAAATGGCAGATTATGGGAATTGGATGACTTCACCTTAATACCAAGTAATCAGGAATTTCCAAAAATCTGTACATTTGAATTTTAATGTTAGTAGCAGAAGACCATTCCTGCAAAAATTACTAGAGCATTCAAAATGCTTTTGTTCTAGAAAGTAAGACATATTAAACATCAAAGAATGTTTAAAGTAGGAGGCATGCTAGAGATAAGGTCATCCAGCTCCTCTATTTTAAAAACTAACATTATTTAACTCCTACATGCTTAAGTTATGATCCTAAATGCTTTACTGCATTAACTCACTAATCCACACCACAATCCCATGTGATGCCATGATTATCCTCCCTTTACAGATGAGTAAACTGAGACACAGAAAGGTTCAGAAATTTGCCTGGGATTATACCCAACCACCATGTAGGGAAACTGGCATCAGACTTCAGATCACCTGGCCCCAAAGTCCAAGGAAATAGACGCTAAGAAGATTCTTCACTAGACATTTGGTTCAGTATGTAACAAGTTGCAAAGTGCTTTCAAATAAAATACCTCCTCTGACAAACACAAAACTGCAAAGTGGGAAGGACAAAGCTTATACCCAACTCCAAGGGGGAAAACTGAAGCTGAGAAGGGTCCAGTCCAAGGTCGAGGTTCTAGTGAGTGGAGGTATGGGGCAAGCTCGGCCTTCTGACTCCAAGTCTAGGGATCTGGCCGCTACATTACCTTTGGGTGATGTTTTTTCTCATACATTCCCGAAGATAACACAAGTGACTTCTTGGAGGAAAATTAAAGGGCTACTACTGTTTACTAATCTTCAGGAAAAATAATAAAGGCTTTACATGATTGCCAAGCATTTTGCTAAGCACTTGACTTCATGAAGTCCTCTCAGCAACCTTTCAGGATACATGCTTTCCCTCTTTCTAAAGATAGGGAAACTGGGGCTCAGAGGAGTCCAGTCGCTTGGCCAGGGTCCTTCAGCTAAGGAAGATGTGGTTAGCAGATTGTCTGGACCCTAAAAACAAATGTACCCTTAACCACTGTGCAGATTTTACAAAACCAGATCTGTAAAACAATATGCTTCAATCCCAGGAACTAAAGAGACTTTTCCCTGGCAGTCCTTGGGGGGGGGGGGGGGGGGGGGCGTTATCTTACGTGCTATGAAATACAATTGTGACTTTGTAATCACTATTTTCTTTATTTGGAAAATGGTGGAAACAACTGGAATGATAGTGTGAAGGGGTCAAAAGACTGGCTCTTTATTTAACTTGGCTTCTTGTGTAAGCCTGCAGTGGAATTTAAGGAGATAAAATGTCACCCAGAACATTTGCAGGGAGAGAAGCTTAGGAAAACAAAGAAAATAAACATGTATTTAACCCTTAAGGTGCACTACAAGCTTGACCCCATTTCCTCCTCGCATCTGCCAGCCAAGTGAGCATTGTCCTGGTTTACAGGTGAGCTGGGGTGGAGAAGAACTGCTAACTACCCACAGTGACACAGGTTTGGGATGGGGTTTGACTCTCAAACCTGAGCTCGTTTACCTGACAAACCCCCAGACCAAAGAAACTCAGAGTGCAGACATTACAGAGTGGTTGTTTGTGCAAATATACAAGTCAACAAACAAGAGAAAAATAATTCTGTGACAATTTCTAAATTATAAGTAAAGGCTTAATAACACACAATTAATTTCAAGATCTTGTTTCACATACACACAAAGGTATAAACAAACCCACTCGGGACATTCAGAGGCAGGTCAGCCTGGTCAGAGAGAGGGCTGTGATGTTTGCATCTCCCAAGAAGACAAAAGATTGTTTCTTTTATCACCTTGACCAGAAACCAAAATCAGGCCTATTATTGTTTCAAATACATTAAGTGATCAGTTCCCAAAGACAGTGCTTAGATTAAAATACAAAACAAACAAATGAAAAACACTCTCATAAATATTTGTAAAGAAATATTACAAAGCATTGCTTTGTATAAAGATAAGTCCAAGAAGAGTATTACCAAAAGAGAGAGAAGGAGGAGGAAAAGGAAGGAAGGAAGGAAGGAAGGAAGGAAGGAAGGAAGGAAGGAAGGAAGGAAGGAAGGAAGGAAGAAAGAAAGGAAGGAAGAAAGGAAGTTTTCCATTCCTATACAAACTGTCAACAGTAAATGCAGGGCCTTTCTTTGCAGTCTATCAACCCTTGTTTTTTCTCCAATATAAGTTGACATATGCGTATTCAAATAAATGATGCCACTCAGGTATCCAGGAAGAACGTGTAAGTCCCCATGCACTTGGACTGACTCAGGACCTACAGAAAAGAAATATGGTCTAGCCGGTGTTGCTCAGTGGTTGAGCATCAACCTATGAATCAGGAGGTCATAGTTCAATTCACAGTTAGAGCATATGCTTGGGTTGTGGCTCAATCCCCAGTAGGGAGCATGCAGGAGGCAGCCTATCAATGGTTCTCCTCTTATCATTGATGTTGCTCTCTCTTTCCCTCCCCTTTCTCTCTGAAATTAATAAAAATATTTTTTTTAAAAAGAAATATGAAGTATCCCATGGTGACCTTTACACTGGCACCCAAAAGGCAACTTTTTTACTTGTTTCTGCTTTTCAAATTAGTACCCACTTCACAAGCGTATTTTTAGGATAAACTACTGATTAAATGATTATTACTATCAGCATTATCATTCATACATCCATTTCCCTATTTGCACTCTGTGTAAGGCTGGAAAGCCTGTCCCTCCAACCAAGGGAGCCTGTCCAGATAAGGACATCTAGTAGAGTAGGCTTGTTCTCATTTTTCAGAATGCAGTTGCAACTATTAAAAGACACAAACTTAAGTACATGAGTATTAAATCTGAATTCAGCATCTGGCTATTAAAAATAAGCTACTACCACCAACAAATCAACAAATGAGAAGTGCTGGCGAGGATGTGGAGAAAAGGAAGCCCTCATACACTGCTGGTGGGAATGTAGACTGGTACAGCCACTATGGAAAACAGTATGTTGTTTCCTAAAAAAATTAAATAGGCAAAATTAAATAGGCCATTTGACCCAGTGATCCAACTTCTAGGAATATATCTTAAGAATCCTAAAATACCAATCAGAAAGAATATATACACCCCTATTTTCATAGCAGTGCAATTTACAATAGCTGAGATCTGAAAACAGCCCAAGTGCCTATCAGTAGATAAGTGGATAAAAAAGCTGTGAAATATTTACACCATGGAATGCTATGCAGTTGTAAAAAAAATAAAAAAGAAGGATCTCTTATCTTTTGAGTCAGAATAGAGAGATGTGGAGAGTATTATGCTAAGCAAAATAAGCCAGCCAGAGGAAGACAGATATCACATGATCTCATTCCTGTGTGGAATCTAGTGAACAAAATAAACTGATGAACAAAATAGATCCAGAGACATAGAAGCATGGAAGGACTGATGAATCTCAGAGGGAAGGTGGGGGTGGGTGGGTATAATCAAAGAACTTTTATGCATATATACATAACTCATGGGCACAGTCAATAGTGTGGTGAAGGCCTGGGGAAAGGGAAGTACATGATAAAGGGGATAAATGGGGGGAAATAGGTACAAATATTTGTAATACTTTCAACAACAAAAATAATGTGTGTGTTTTTTTTTAAAAAAAGAGTAAGTTACTACCACATTGAACTTTACATTTTTCTGTTCTGTTTTAATCTTTTTGAAAAAAAATGTACAAAGAGGATTTAAAAAATTAAATTGATGGTGTCTGTTCCTATTTCTGTTTCTTCTTGCATTAAAAATTAAATTAAATGTGATGGAAGCACAGGAAGAAGGGAGGGGTGGAAAAAACAGGTGTTACCATTTTAACATGTGATATCATATATTTTTAAACATTCCCTTCCCCAGAAATCACATGTGAAATAGAATGCTGAATATACCTCTAACAGATACCAGAAGCTTGGACATATACATGCCACTTTATGCAATCAACTAACCATGTAAACCTTTTCTGTACAATTATTTTGGTCCTTCGCACTTCCTCCTTGGCAGTAATTGAGTTATATTAATTCATCGCCAGTAGCAGACTGAAAGACATAGAGATTATTTTATCTTTGCATCTCCAGAGTATTCCCTTTTGTGCGTTAGGACCTAAGAGCCTCATGATTACTATTTAAATGAGTAAGTTAATCAAACATTCAATGAGTATTTAATGAACATCCACTTCTTTGGACAGTCCTGTCTTGACACCGTGGAAGACACAAAGAAATAGGAGAAATAATTTTCACCCTAGAGTCAGAATGTAATAGAATAGATCAGACTTAATAGATAGAACAACAGAGAGGTAACAAGCTATAGTAAAGCCTTCATGTTTAAGGATGATGAATGATGAAAAAGAAAACGATGACCCCAAGAGAGTGGCCACCCTGTCTTGTTCCCATCCCGGAACCCTCCACAGTGACCAGCATGACTAACTGCACCTGGCAGACGTCCAAAGATTGCTTGTGGATTGAATCCATGAATGCAAAACAGGCTGTCAGATTTGAAGGAGAACTTAGAGCCTATGAAGTCTAACCTCCTCATTTTACAGATAAGAGCTGCTCTTTAGCGGGGTCCCTCCCACTCAGATCCTCCTCCCTTGTCTCCATTTGTCAAGACCCAGGTCACACTTCATCTTCTTGGCAAAGTCTCTTCTGACTGTCTCCACGCAACGTGACCTTGTGGTCCTATGGATTCTCAGAAATCTTAGGTTCTTTGTCTTTCTTTCTTCTCCTTCCCCCCTTTCTTCTCTTTATTCCTTTCTTCCCTTCTTTTTCTCCCTTCCTCCCTTCCTTTGCTTTCTTCCTTATCTTCTTTCTCCCTTCCTTCCTCTCTTTCTTTCTTCTTCCTTTCTTATACATACTATTCACTTACAATCTTTTAAATCATGAAACATTTCAAAAATGTAAAAAAAGAAAAAAGTCCCCAAAAAATCATCAAGCAAAACCAAATATCTAAATTTTTCCACACTTGAATCAGCTCTTAATTTAAACATGTGTCTCAAACATGCACCTGGGAGGATATATTCCTATTATAGTGTGGCAGTTACCTCTGAGAAGGGGGGAAGTGGGGAAGCAATCAGATGCAGCAGGGACAGAAGTTGAGAATTTAGCTACTAAATGCCTTAGAAAAATTAATAACGGCAACAACAACAACATCCTGGAAACTGGTTCTTGTCCCCCCTGCACACTACACTGCACCCCTTTCCCACTTAACAGTCAGACTGCACCATTCTCTCTGGCTGGGGCTGTCAGGCGCTATGACACAGCTCCTCCACGCATTTAAGAGTTTGATTGCAAGCTCCCAGAGGGTAAGGGGCCACGTCTTACCCACATTTGTCTTCCACTCAACACAGAGCCATATGGAACACATTGGAGGCTCGTTTCATTTTATTAAACCACGCAGTTCCTGTGACTATGGCATATGCCTCATTTTTTTTTAATTTTAATAAGGGTCTCTCTCTCTCTCTCTCTCTCTCAAACTATTAACTTTGCAGTGTCTTCATTTATCATCTCATTCCTAGTCTTCCCAAGAATGTGGTAAGTGTAGCAAGTCAAATTTACATGTGATCTGTAACTTGTTTCCAAGGGACTCCCATTACAATGAGGATGAAAAATTGCTGAAGGCAGTTTTCAACCCCATCTGTACATACCATGCTTTAGGGATTCATTAGACACATTTTCTTTGCTTATTTTGAAGATAAACTATCCCAGCGTCTCCTGGTGGGGCAGATGTAATCTTCCCCGGCCGGATTCACTGCAGATGCTTCGTTCCATGATGGAATTGAATGTCTCAAAGGTCAATAACTCTTTCTATCATTTTTCATTAAAGTGCTTGGAGCGGGCAGTTCCTAAAGGAATAATTACTTGGAATCTGGCATACGATTCTTGTTCACCCCAATGAGTTAACCTTGAGCATTTCACTCCAAAGCCAGCCCTTGACAGGTTTTTGTGGGAATTTCACCTCACACCTTGGAACAACTGAAATGTCTTAGGAAAACCACGCTTCCAAAGTGAGAGTTCGCAGGCTGGGTGCAGAGACGCGAAATGCCTGATCACCATGCGTGAGGGTGAGCCGCCGTGCCAAATGGGGACTGGCAGAGGAGGTGGGGGAAGGGAGCAGGCAGTGTGCGTGCTTTGTGAAATTGCTCTTGTTTCAAACTTTGATGTCCTATAGGTTCAGGGAGAGTCCACAACGCTCTTATTATTCTGAACTCCAAAGTCTGGTAACATAATCAAGCTTCTAAGCACAACCTCAGTTCAAACCAGACACTGTGGGAGTTTAGCTGTTCTTCCTGGCCAGCAGAACCTCCTACTCCAAATTCAGTTCTTGTGGCCAAAGCTAATGGTCCCACAAGACAAAGAGCAGGAGCAGGGGAAGCAGGTGTGACACAATTCACGTGATCTCATCATTTCAGGTTGTACTCAAACTTGACCCATGGGGAGCATTGGGAGGTTGTCTGGCAGAGCCACAGAATCATCTAGATAACTCCTGGAGAAGATTTTGGTCCAGTTGGTCAATTCGTTAAAGTCTCTTTGGTGACCAGTAATTCAAACCACTCTGACTAGTGTAAACCAGAAAGAAAACAAAGGAAGAAGGAGGGGTTGGCTCAAGTAAGAAAAGGCAACTGAATGACCCAGGCCTGCCGAGGCTAGGAGCCACCCAACCAACCCCACAGCCTCAAGGAACTTTTTTGTAAAGTGGTTTTTCCCAAAGGAAATAAAATTCCAACCACATATGTAATTTCAAATTTTCTAGAAGATGCATTTTAAAAAGTAAAAAGAGGCAGGTGGAATTAATTTCAATAATATATTGTTAACTCGGTCTGTCTAAAGTATTATCATTTCAATATATAATCAAAGAATTATTAATGAGATATTTTTAAAATTCATATTAAGTCTTTGAAATCCAGGTTGTACTTATACTCATAGCTCATCTCAGTTTGCACTGACCATACTGCAGGAACTCATTAGCATATATGGCTGTTGTATTAGGCTAAGCAGCTCTAGAATACCGCCATTGACCAACTTATTACCAGCAATGCCTGATGTCAGTGGATCTTAGTTCAAAATTCCAAATTGCTGGGAGTCAGAGATGTGATTGGGCCAGATAGTATCCTGGCCATGGCTGGATTGATGAGTCAGGGCAGGGAAGAGCCGCTTACTACAGACATGGCTGCTGAGTCCAGACTCAGAAAAGGGGAGCCAAGCAGCTACCTCATGAAGTGGCAGCCAGAGGAGATTTGGGGTTCGAACAAGAATTTATTTTCTGCTCGGTGGATACTTTACGGTGGGGCAGACCTGAGCTATTTCTCATCTTTTTTACAGATTAAGAATTGAGACCCATGCAGCAAGTAAAGCAAGCAGTCTGGCACTGCACCAACTAAGAAGACTGGAAATTGTGTGGCAGGATGTCCTGCCAGTAAATAATTATTGCAAGGCCATGGAACTTTACTCAACACAGCAATTCTGAGATCATTGGCCGAATCACTGCCATAGAGAATATTTCTACTAGAGACGGTGGTCTATTGTATTTCTTATGGAAAACAGTGATGGATAAAGGATCCCAAGTATTTGTACCTTTATATGAAGAAAGCAAGGACAAGAAATATCAAGAAGAGGTTCCGGTCTATGTGCCAAAATGTATGCATTCAAAGAATGATGTTACAGGCCAGCCCGCAAGAAATGGGGGACCGGTGGGCAGGTGGAAAAGGTAACTGCATTCTCTGCCAATGAGGTAAAAGCTTTAATTCATACCTTGTTCCAGAATACATAAAGCAGAGCAGCTACCCTCTCACAATCTGGAAGCTATATGTCTGACATCAAGGTATTAGCAGGGACATGTTATCTCCAAAGTCTCTAAATGTGGGTCCCTCCTTGATACTCCCAGCTTCTCAAGGAACCCCAAGCATTCCTTGTTTTATAGCAGCGTAATTCCACATGACCCCACGTGGCAATCCTCCTTCTCTGTGTGTCTATCCCATCCTCATCATACAGTGACACTAGTCATGCTTGATTAAGACCCACACTAATGATCTCAACTTGACTGCATCTGCAAAGACTATTTCCAAGTAAGGACACATCTACAGTATGAGGGTTATGACTTCAATGTGTCTTTTGGGGACATAATTCAACCCATAGGAGGTCCTTTATATGATCTAAATACCACAACATAAAACTCCTGATGTGCATTCTCAGCCCTTCAGCCTCCTTTCCCCAATAAAAAGGCATTTTATACATCTCTGTGGACAACATTGGGGAATCTGAGTCTCTTATCTAGGTGCTATCAGCCAAATTTAATCTGACAAGATAATCAGCAAGTCTGTTTCTCAGCACGAAGACTCTGAGATTACAGATGCTAGATTCCCCGGCCACAATGAATAAGATCTGAGTCCTAGCATTCAGATGTGTAGAGGATCCTTTTAGCTTTCTTACTAATTTCATTCCATCCTTCTTTACCTTAGCTCTCCCACAAAATATTCTTTGTTCATTCACTCATTTCATTCATTCATCAAGTAAGGAATCAGTGCCTACCACTGAGGGGTACTATGCAGTATTTAAGTCCTTACCTGCATTTGAATCTTGCCTCTGCTTACTAGCTGTGTAACTTTGGGCAAGTTGCTTCATCTTTCTGTGCTAATTGGCAAAAAGAGAACAATAACAACAGCCACTTTATTGAGATGGTGTGAGGACTGTAGGATGCAGTTCACATAAAGCACCACAGCGCCTGGCACCTGCTTAGCCGCTGAATACATGCTGGTCATCACTGTTACTAGGAGCCTGGCTCTGAATCAGACCCTGGAGACAGTGACAGAAAGACCAAGAAGGCCTAACTCAAGGAGTCACAATCCAATCTAGGTAGTTGTGAACAAATCAGCATAACAACTTCAGATTTTAAGCACTTGTTTTATAAAACCTTGTTTCTACAACTATTCCACCCGAGTTTCTGATTTTTGTGCTAGATATTTTGGGAGAAACTCATCTTAGCCAGTTAAGACTTTCCAGTTCTTCCAATCCAATCCAATCCAATCCAATCCAATCCAACCCAATGGTTTGATACCCTTCCCTACATGAGAAATTTATATTAGGGATGGGAGTAGGGGAAAGGGAAAGCATTTATTTTCCCCATAAAGCTTTCAAATTTGGATGCTCTTGACATAAAGAAGAGGGTGAGAAAATGGTCTGTGTTGGAGCTTCACCAATACAAGCCTGAAAGCAATTTTGATATATTCCACACATTCTCTAGTAACATAAAGAAAAAAAATGCACAACCTTATCAGGGCTCAGGTCCAGTGAGAAATATCCTAGCTTCAGTTTTATCAGCAATAGCTCTGGGAAATGCAAGGTACGAGGCAGTCAGACATGGGTCTGAGTGACCCACTCCAGGATGGTCTGAGTTCCTTGTCGGGTTTGGGGGGAGGAGTGCCTTACCAAAGTCAAGACCCATTACTGGTTCCTGTAAGGAAGTTTTTTGTCCCATGTGTATTGAACTATTTATACAGCTGTCTTCTACTTGCAATGAATCTACAGGCCAGTTCTAATTTCAAATATTCAAATGCCAAAGAACTATCTATAACTTGTACTTTTTACTCATACTTTTTTCAAAAAGACATTATAAAACCTATATTTTATTTATATATTGGTAAAATGCTATCTAGTAAATAGGGAATATGCTAATTGACCATCATGCCTTCACAAAGATGGTAGCTCCCTCAGCCAATAAGGAGGGAATATGCTAATTTACTGCCATGCCCTCAAAGATGGCAGTGCCCCCAGCCACAAGATGGCTGGACCCAGTCCCCTCGGCTCCGCTGGTGCAGGAGGCACAGCACAGCTGGACCTGCCCCCAGGTGAGTCTGTCTGTTCCACATGCCTGCCTCAAGAGTCCCTCAGTCCCCTCAGCCCACCAGCCACTCAGGGCCAGCCTGAAGCACAGGCAAGCCTCCAATGTCAGCTTCCCAGCTGCCAGGGCCGGCTGAGGCTTGTGCTGTCGGCAGTGGTGGCAGCAGAGGTGTGATGGGAGCATTGCCTTCCCCTGATCATCGGGTTGCATCCCACCCCTGAAGACTCCCAGACTGTGAGAGGGGGCAGACCAGGCTGAGGAACACCACCCTCCCCCCAGCCCAGTACATTAATTTTCATGCTTGGCCTCTAATTTTTCCTATAAATTATTTCATAAAGCCGGGGGAGGGGGGCACTGAAAATGTGAGAGGGAACGACCTTGTGAAGAGGACACTTCCAAGGGGACCACTGCAGGGACTTAAGATCACACCTGCACTTTCCCAGTGAGCATCTGGGAGGCTGAGTGGTGACTGCAGGTAGTGGGACTTGCTTTATCAGCTTCTTAGTTAGATTGGTGAAAGTTGCAAAGTCTTCAGAGCATATGTTTACAATGCCAAATGCAGGCCAGGGTGATGGGAGGCAAGTAGGCAGAAATGGAGCTGCAGCTCTGAATGGTCCACCGGGGAAAGGAGAAAAAGCAGAATCTCCTCCTCGATTATGCCACTGTCAGAGCTTGGGTAAGCCATGCCACCCTCGGAGCCTCAGTGTGTTCTCCTAGTCCCACCCCAGCATCCCACAGATTGTTCTAAGGTCTGCACCAGCTCCAGGCCACCATGCTATGCCTCTGGGGCACCTGACATGCTGTCCTGGTTGTCATGGAGGAGCTGGCAGGCTTTCTAATCCCCTAACTGGCCTCCGCTTAGAGAGCTTGGGAGCCCAGCAGACAGTGGAGTTCCTTGTGATATATTTGCATTCAAAACCTGGGTGCATGTCCTTAAATGAGCTTCAGAAACCTGATGGTCAACAAGGCCTGTTCCCTTCCTCCACCCACCTCTCCCACAATATCCTGCTGGGCTGTTTCCAAGAGCCTCCAGATTCAAAAGCTAAAGAGAGATAAAGGTGGGGAAAGGCTGCTCTCTCGGCCTCTGCTGTCAGCCCGCATTCCCATCAGCCCTTGGAGCATCGCCAGGCACTGACTAATTACTCTACTTTCCCACTCTTGATTCTCTTTTCCCTGAGGCACACAAAATACTTTAGGCTTTCAAAGTTCTTAGAGAAGGCATAAGTCTTTAGGGCTTTTTCTGTGCAAGGATCAGGATCAGAAAAAAATAAAAATAAGAAAATTCCAAGGCCTAAACAAGGAAAGCCTTTGTTGCTGGTCAAACTGGAGGCAGTGGCCCTGGGGCCGTGTGAAGTTTGCAGCCATTTCCAACCAAACCTGACTCCTCCTCACTGTCCTTCAGAATCTAGGAAGGAGTCTGGGGAGGTTATGTTATATAGATTCTAACAAGCCAAGCATTGATTGCCACTCTTCCCTAGCACTGACTGTGTAAGGACAAAAGGACAGTGGCTAGTTAAGGAATTTCTAGTACTTCTCTAATCATCTTTTTCTTCCCTGGTTCCTTCTTCAACTCAACATTTATTGAGCATCTACTATTGGCAATTAGGACCTTAGAAGAGAAAACCTACTCATCGGGGGCTCAGAGGAGACTGAGCTTGAATCACCTGAAGAAACTTTAATGGCCTCTTTTGAGGCCATTGTCTTGTAAGACACTACTAATTCTCCTCAGGATCCACTCTGCCTTCCCCCACTATCACCCCTATTTGCTTCTAGACCTGTCACTAGATTGATTTGAAAAGGCCTAGGAACCCAGGGAAGAGCCAGTGTTGCAGTTCAAGTCCATCTTTGGGCAGAATTCCTTCTTGCTCAGAGGAGATCAGTCTTTTGTACGATTTAGGTTTTCAATGGCTTCGATAAGGCCCACCCACATTAAGAACAGCAATCTGTTTTACACAAAGTCCACCAACTTAAAAGTTAACCTCATCCAAAAACCACCCTCACAGAAACATCCAAAATAATGGTTGACAAATATCTGACCACCACAGCCCAGCCAAGGTGACATATAAAATTAGCCATCACAAGGTCATCCCTTGTCAGTTTGATGCACTCCCTAAACCATAATGACCCTCCAAATGAAGACAATAACAAGGTTATACAACAAACAGGAGACGACTACACAACCTGTAACCGAAATGCACTAATCTTGCCCCCAGAAGAGGATGCAAAGTTCTTTGCGTGATGTCTATGCTTCTACTTAATCTCCTGTCATTTAAACACTAGAATGTAAAATTAACAATACCTAAATTCTAAGATATAGAGTTTATACATCTTTTGTTATATAGCAAGGGATATGAGGAAGAAAACAAAGATATCTTCATGTGAGCACACAAATATATTCATAACAAAATAAGGAGGAAATACTCATGACAACTACAGTCCCCATTTCTGAAACTGGTCATGTGGTCAGAGCTGGTATTTATAACCACTTTCTTCCTCTACACATTCTATAAACTCCTGCCCTCAGCAAACACAGCAACTGGTCATAGTTCTCAGCCTGTGGAATGCCCTAAACCTTCTTTCCTGAAGGCTCTGGGCCATTAGCAGTCCTGCCTGGATTGTATTGTGTGTTTCCTATTAACCTTAATTGGAGGAGAGCGGGATAATACTAAAAGACACCCTATGAGATTGAGTGTATTCTAGGCACAATCTTCTTCACCTCCATGTGGAGCAGCCATCGAATTTCTGCTTGGTAGTCAACCTATTTACAAAAGTACCCATGCCTGGCCCCACACAGACAATGGAGACCTTGGCTGCAGCAGAAGGACCTGGGTAACTAAAGCTTAAAAGACCTCTCCAGTCCAGTTAATATGCATGCAGGGCTGAGATCCGTTTACCTGGTAGGAGAGGCAGAAAAGGAAGCAGGTGGAGGGGAACAATGTGGTTAAGTTAGAGCAGGTGGGCAGAAAGGATGCACCATCCCTGCTGTCTAAAAAGTATATAAAGTTCAATGTGCCAGGATGCCTTTGGGAGAATCGAGGCAGCATCACAAAATGTAACAAATAAAATATTCCCCTCAAACATCTAATCTGGGCCATAAAGTCCTGGAAATTAAAATAAGGAATAATTGGTGGACGAAAAACACTAGACCTGAACTTAAGCTGCATAAAGGGAAAAGGGACAGGGACCAGGACTGACTCTGAGGATAGCTCCACATTAGCCAAAGGATCTTTAAGCAAGGTCCACGGGAGCTGCCTTTTCTTCAGATAGAAGCAGCAGCACATACACTGGCCTGAATATTGGGTTTTCTCCTCGCTGCTGATAAGGTTTCACTTCTGTTGTCTAACAGTATAGGAGATATCCAGTTTCCCTGGTAATCAAAGAAAGGCAAAGTAAAATGAGACACCACGTACACTCCTCAGAAAAGAGTAAGTGAGAAGTCTCACTCTGGCAGACGGGACTAGGACAGCGGCTCTGAGGCTGTATCTGGCAGCCCCTCGTGTCAGGAATACATGTGGCTGGAGTTGGAAAGCCTTCTCTTGGGGAAATGCTCATGAGCAAGCTTGTGTAGATCCAGCAGAGGATCATAGTACATATCCAGGTGTGTAAACACACCAGACTAGGCACATATGGGGAGAGGGGAGAGGACAGGAATGACGAATGACAGGGGGAAATTAATGAAACTCAAATAAAGTAAGAAGGCCAGTTATGTAGCACGCCATGAACTAAAGAGTATAATTAACTGAACATTCTCCATCTGAAATTCAATTTAATTACTTGCTTAATTAATTGCCTTGACTCAGCCTCTCGGGGCCAGCTCATCCCTTGGCACTGACAAAAGGCAGTCTGAGCCTTCGGGCAGGGGCCAGTTTCAGCCTGGTAGGCCTTGCATGACATCATTATACACAATGAATGCAAATCATTTCTACAGGTAATAATATTTTTTAAATCTTTGTTATTCTGATGAGTGGGAAATGTACAACTAAATTTTGGAAGATATAGAAGGATTTAAATTTTATTTTTTTATGTCAAATGTACAGTAAGTACTCGATTAACGTTGTCAATAAGCTCCAAGACTTTAAGCAAAATTACATATAAATAAACCAATTTTACCATGGGTTAATTCTATAAACAAGAGTTAGCCTCCTTCGGCATCTCATCAACATTTTAACAAAATGACATTATCTAAGGACCTGCTGTATTTCATTTTATAAAGTGAAGACATGGTGCTCCCTGTCGATACCCTAGAACCCCTGGAAAGCTTGTTGCTGGTCATGTTCAAGACAAAGAGCAATGTGGTAGGCAGAGTCATGACCCCCCCCCCAAATGTTCACCTCCTGATCCCTAGAACCTGTGATTGTGTTGCCTTACATGACAGAAGGAATTCTGAAAATGTGAGTAAGGTCAAGGACCTTGGGATGCGGGACATTATCCCAGATTCTCCTGGTGAGCCCACATAGTCACACGAGTCTCTAAATAATACAGAGAACCTTTTTTGGCTATCACCAGAGAGGTGTGACTGCAGAGGTAAGATCGGGGAAATGTGATGTTGCTGACTTTGAAGGCGGAAGAGAGGACCTAAGCTAAGTAGTGTGTATAGCCCCTGGAAGCTGGAAGTCTAGGAAATGGCTCCCCTAGAGTCTTCAGAAAAGAATGCAGCCCTACTGACACCTTCATTTTAGCCCAGTGAGACTCAGCAGACTTCTGATCTAAAAAAACACATGTGTTGTTTTAGGTCACTACATTGGTCATAGTTTGTCATGGCAATACTGGGGACACTGAGTTGTTGTAATGAGCAAATGAAATAGCAGAATGGGTGCCCTGTAAAGGTGTTCCTCCCCCCCCCCACCCAACCTTTACCCTAAAATATCTTATTTTGCTTCTGTTTATGTCCCAAGTCCACCCTTAAGTGAGTAGAAGGAAAACCGTAAAGAAACAGAGATGAGAGTGATGTGAGACAATCCATTTTGCAGAGGATGTAAATTATGAGATGTAATGTGAGAAAACACTGATTTCTCTTGCCAAAGAAAAGAAGTCAAAACATGCGGGTTAGAACACCCCTGGGAATTATTGCTTGGGGAAGAGCTTAAGTGGTGTCGCTTACTTCTGCCATCCTCAGGCCACCTTCCAAATCCTGATTGCTTATTTTAATCTTAAACTTGCTCTGACTTCTCCAAAGAAATTGCAGCTACATGGGGGGAGAAAAAGTCTACAGATTCTCAATTCCAGTAATGCCACTAATCCTCCATCCTGACTATGCTGGTCCAGGAAAATAAGGATATTGTTTCCTTGGGCAAGGAAACCAAATCTCTTGATCTTCTTACTGAGTTGCCTGCAGATTTGCTGTTTCATAAGAACAACAGGACAGCTTTGCCCAAACTGCTGGGGAAATGTGTTCCCTCTTTGGGGAAGAGTAGCATCAGCAGGTTTTGTGTTGCTCTGGGGGTTTGGGGGATGGCTGTCAACATCCTGAATTTCCTTTGTTGGCCATATTTGCAAATAGTCTCCCCCTGCTGAGCCTTGGTGTCTAGCTAATGACAGGCTGGATCAGATTACAACCAGGATGAGGAGCCCATAAGGTGATGTCAGTGGCCCTCACTATAACCCCCTGAAGTTGGGGGCAGGTATCTGTCCCATTGTTCAGAAGAAGGACTGAGTTAGAGAACACAGAGTCATGTGACCGGGAAGGGGCATAACCAGACCTATTGACTCCAAGTGGACATTTTATTCTAATTAGCAAGACCTTTACAAATAAACCATCACACCCACCCTAGTGTGGCTCAGTGATTCAGCTTGAACCCATGCACAAAAAGGTTCAATTCTCAGTCAGGGAACATGCACAAGTGGAGGACTCCACCCCTGGTGTGTGTGCAGGAAGCAACCAATCAATGTTTCTCTCTCATTGATCTTTCTATCTCCTTCTCCCTTCCTCTCTCTCTAAAAGTCAATAAAGTAATAAAAATAAATAAACTACCACTTACCAAAGTAAAGACTTGTTGGGGTTTTTTTTTCCTATTTAGTGTCTATCTGTAAGAAAAACAACACAAAGAAGGGAAGGAGGAGGAGGAAAGCACAGTGGGAAAAATTATGGTGCCCTCTTTTCGGCTCACATTCCAGTCTTTCCAGTCTTGAAAACTCATTCAAACAGAACCACAAGATATAGATTTGTTTTATGAAATTGAGAATACAAGGGAAGGACTCCTGCTCCAAAAGAATTAATGCAGCAGTGGAGGAAGAGGGCTAAGGGCGAAGACCTGAGGCCCTCTGCTAACACTCATGCTCCAGGCCTCTGTCCTGGGCTGCACTGGCCCATCCGGGTGCCGCAACTCACTGTGTCCTATTGATCAGCCCTCATTGCTCCATCTCGCCTGAAAGACATGAAGGAGATTCTGCTGAAACCCAGAATACCATGCAGGACACTCCATGACCCACAGGCCATCCCATAACACCACTTTCAGAACAGGAAGAGCCCAAATCTGTGCCAACTTCTCAACAAATCTATCAATTTTAGTCATCCCACATCTCTTTTCTAATATAAATTATATATAATTTCTACTAGAGTTTTATCAAAGGTAGGCATTAAATTCACTATTGTATCACTGGTGCAAATGACAATCTCCCCCTAAACCCCATTCTGAAAGCTGTTTCCAATTGTCCCATCTGCGGCAGTCACACACACAAAAATCTTATTTGGAAGAAAGGAAAAAAATTCTTTTTGAAACATTTTTTTTTAAAACCCAAAGAAAGTGCCAGAATGTTTTTAGATTGAAGGTCAAACATGGTTCACGAAGCATCCTCCAGTGACCAATGGGAACTTCGAGCTAGTGCCTTGCATGCCAAATGCTACAGGCCCCAACTCAACAGCCCCTCCCTCTAGGGTCATGCAGGGTTCTAGAGAACAGTCCACGAATACCACGAAGACCCCTGGGCCAGCGTCGGCTCCAAGCTGCTCATTCACAATGAGTCCACAGGGAACCCAATTGTCCAGGACTCTCTGAGCGGGCTTACTGCCCCAGCCTTACGGCCCTTACCTGGGGGTGGGGACTTACAGAGGGACTGGGAATCGGATTCTGTTACCATCCGACTGATTAAATCCAGGTGCTCTGTGTATTTGGGAGTGCAAGAGAACACACCAAGACCTTATAACTTATATTACAGACAGGAAACGGCACACGGACGTCTGAATCTCAGAGAGCCTGCAGGGTCTCTCCTCAAACAGGGGCTGTTTCTTCCCTGGCTGGGGCCCTGCCTGTGCCTCCAGATAGAGGAGGTATTTCTGCCTCCTCACCATGGGCAGTTCCAGGCTCAACTGGCTGTACGTTATGGATTTTAAACGTACTTGGTTGTCCTCTCTCCTTACATTTAAAAGCAGATGGTTTCAACATGATCCCAGCCACGCTGTCTTAAAAGAGACCATCCTTATAAACGGGCCAGTAAAGTCTCCCTAAAATGCGTTCTTAAAGCACAACAAGAATGACGGTGTCTGGGCCTCCGAAGGGGAAGAAAAGGAGGATTTTTGAGGGCAATAACAGCCCCCTGAAATCTAATTACTTTTCAGGGCTTCTTGAGACACAGCGAGTGGAAGGAAAATTTGTGGGTGGGATTGCTGAGGCCTTGGCATTCAAATGACCCACTCCCTCCCTCACATGCACACACGTCACATCACCCATCATGGGCCTGCCTCCCCTCCCACTCTGTCTTTCACATCAACAGCTCTCTGAGGAGGTTAGCATTATATATGTCTCCCTTCTCTTTCATCCCTGACAGATTTCGAGCCCTTGCCTCTTCTGTTTGGGTCAGCAAGAACTATAAAATCCCATCATCTCCTTGGAAAGACTAAATGTCAATGTGCAGGAGCTCGCCTGCAGGCTGAGGTCCCTTCAGCTGGTGACCCCGGGGGTGCTCACATTGGCAGCCAGAGTCCCCCTGGGAGGCCAGCAGAGCGCAGCCCTTGTGTGTGGGCCTCGCTCCCTCCTGCCAGAGGCGGGAGAGGACAGGATGAGTTCTCAAGTTTATTCCAGCGCCAGAGCTATGCTTGCCCTGCGCTCCCGGCTCAGGGAGGCTGCTGCCCTCGGAGCCTGTGCTTTGCTGCCTTCCATTTCCCACCAAAGAATGCAAATGATGGAGAAAATATTAGGAGGACACTGGCTAACTGGCTAACTGGCTAACGTGTAACAGCGATAGATCTATTTCAGGACTTTGGTTAATACCTTAAAAAATATACTTTAAGAATTTGAGGGCAGTTTGTTAGACTGAATGGAAAATATGCTGACCAACAAAGAGACTGGGGAAATTTTTAGAGATATAGCGTGCACCATTACGGTGCTGACATCAGAATGAGTCATCTCCAGCTGACTTCTGTTCCTGATATTGTCACCAAAGATGCCAATCCTGGCAGAAAATAACTGTTTGGTCCATGTGTGATTCAGATATGTGGCTATGGGCAGGGTCCAGCGATGGAGAGTCTGACAGAGACAGCATGGAGAGCAAGGACAGGGGCTCCAGAAGGGAGGAATGCTGAGTAAGCAGAATCAGTACCTGCCCACACTGAGTGGTCACCTCTGGGTTGTCATGGTTTTCCCTGTGTTTGGCATTTAATTGTATTAGACATTAAACTCCTACTGTTCTACAATTATGTGTGTATATGTATGTATGCAGATATATATGTGTGTATATAGACACATATTTACAATATATACATGTTCATAATATATACCCAGACATACATTATATGTAAGCATTGTGTATACTGTGTGTGTGTGTGTGTGTGTGTGTGTGTGCGTGTGTGTGTAGGTGTGTGTATTCCTGAGAAGACCAACACCAGACTCTCTAATCCATTAATATAAGTATACTTTTATCAGAGGCTGTTTTCTAGCCACAGGGGCTACGGTCCAGCACTAAAATGCTGACAGCCCTGGTAATGGGTTGAGCCTTATAGGTAATAGGTGCTCAATCAGCTTTGTTGAATAAAAGTGGAATGGGGAAAAGCTACAGAAAGGGAAGATAAAAGCCAGCTACTTCACATGGTTACTCTCGCCACCTGCAGTGATGGGGGGGGGGGGGGGTTGATAACATCCCCAAACTTCTATTGCTTTACCCTTCTCTTCAGAGAGATAGCTAATAGATCCACTTGGAGAAGAATGTTCTCATCTTTAACTTGTGGTTGCACTCAAAGCAGATGCTGAGTGTCCTCCTCACTCTACATCACTGGCTGCCCCTTAGAATAAAACACAGTCTGAGATTTGCAGAACAGGTATGTTGAACAAGCTCAAGCAATGGAACACGAGAAAGTACACCCTCTAATTTTTTTCTTTCCTCTAAGCTAGTAAACGTTTTGTCAGGGAAGCTTTCCACCTGCCACTAGATGACAGCTCAGCCAGTTCATGACATCTCTTTGTTCACTTTTAGCTCAGAGATAGTGCTATGTTCACTCTAAGTCAGAGCATGATCTCAGTTCAGAAATGATGTGTCCTACTCAAGGTATTAACCTACACTTCACTCTCCATTCTCATTCCTTGACGAAGCCTGTGGTAGATGGGCAGGCAGCCTTTGGAGAGGGGTTAAGCCACTTCTGTTCTCTTTCTCTGCTCATAACCTCCCCCATTCACTATCTGCTGATTTGAATCCTGCCCAGGTGTGAAGGGAACTGAGTAGGCATTAGGAAGGAGAGGTAAGGCATGGGACCATTTTGACCTGTGGAAATGCACTTAATGCCAACAGCTGGTGAAAGCTGACTCTGACAGACACCTCTGTGGGTTCTATGGAAATTCCCAAGCTGGACCCCTCCAAATGTATGCACTCAGTGGACTCGGCTCTGCTTCAATGGGCTGCTCTGCCCACAGAAGTCGCCCTCTCCAGCAGGTCAAGCCTCATCTAGGAGGTCCTCATGGACACGACATAGAACAGGTCCTTGTGACCCACATGCCATCCATAAGAAAAAGTTATCTGCCCATTGCTCCATCTTCGGAGTAGGTCATTCTCTCTCAACTCAGCCTCTGCTCCTCCATCTTCCACAGACCGCTCAGTGTTCCTAGCTACAAGCCAAGGTCTTGGACTTCCCCAGGTGCAGCTCTGCAAGTTGTCCTGTTCCAGAAGTTCTTTCTCTCTCTCTCCATCTCCCTCTCCTCTGGCTTGCTCATTGTAACTGAAGGAAGAAGCACCAACAGTCCTGGACCTTTCAGGGATAGGGTGAGATTCCCAAAGCCTCTTAGAGATGGGGTAAGGTTCACACAAATGTCAGCAGCACAAGCCCCTCTCATATGCCTCCCTCTCTTCTCAAGCTTTTGACCTTTTCATATTTCCATCATTGGAAAGGGAATAAGAAATCAGCGTTCCAGAGTAAGTAAAGATTCCTCTAGGTTGATGTGTTCTCACACTCATTGGGCCATGTAAGGTTTACGTCTGGGTCAACACTTTAATGTTAGTATTCTGTTATGCTTGTGTACTTACAGCTTTTACACCTATTACCTATCACCCAGGATCTGTACAGCATCCCTAATGAGGTCCTCATCCCAATTCGGTACAGATGAGGAAAGTGAAGGTGGGGATCTGACAGGCTTGGGTGAGGTCACTCAGCAGGCACCTGGCTCTCTCTCCCCTACGTTGCATCAAGGGACCTTCAGAGGGGACAAATGTCATGGGCTTAACTCATGACATGGGGTTAACTCAATTCCTAAATAACTCTAGCCTTCTCGACTGTCATTTGGTCCTGGTGGAATAAACACACCTGCCCTTAAGCATGTATCAGGCACTCACTTAGAAAGGGGGTACTAGATGCCCAGTACCTTGAATACTAATTCTAGAATATAGATTATACAAGTGTGTTCAACTTCAGGTCAATTCAGAATCCACATCTACCAGTACACACAGCCTAATGAGTGGATAATTCTATTATATTGTAAAAAAAAGAAAGTCAAGTACAGCTTTCTTTAAACAGTGAAGTGTCCTAAGCAAATTAAATATGACTGGATTTACCAACGTCTAATGGCCAAAAGCACATCTTCATAAAGCAAGAGCTGCCCCTCCTCTGCATCCTTGCCATGGACTCCAGGACCTCATGGCCAGTGTATCTAAACACAGAGTTATTTTGATCAGCAGGGGGAAGAAGAGAGAAAGGAGGATCAGATAAGGGAAGGAAATCCTCTCCTTGCCTATGGAAGGCCTTTCTCCATTTCTATACCTTCATACGCCTGTCCCCACCTGTATCCATCAAGACCCTTCAGCAGCAACTCATGAGGACCAGAGCTCTGTGAAATTGTTTCACTTAAAACAAACACACAAACCCCAGGTGCTCTGGCCCAGAACACCTTCCACCTGACCCCCACCTAATTCTCAACTGTGCAACCCCATCTGCACTCTAAGGCTACTCAGTAAGCCAGCCATCAGAAGGGGCCACGGGGAGCAGATGCTTCCCCTGAGCATATACTTCAAAGTCATCACTTTTAAGATGACATGACGGTCTTTAAAGACTCTTTAAAGTTTTCCTCAAGGCCAGGAAAAACCAAGACCATGTGTCACAGAGAGGAATTCATCATCAAACATTGTTGGCTTTTATAAGGTGCCACTTCTCTCTCTCTCTCTCTCTCTCTCTCTCTCTCTCTCTCTCTCTCTCTCACACACACACACACACACACACACACACACACACACACACACCATCAATGGTGCAGGTCCCAACTCCTCTCCCCTGTCAGCCCTGCCGTGGAGCTCCTCTCCCCTCTGATCACCACTTTGGTTTTTCCTCTTGTTTTCTTCCTGAGGAACAACCACTGGCTTCCAGGACGCACCAGGCACCACACCACATTCAATAACATCACCTTGATGTTGTTCTGTGTTAATCCTGTCTCCTCGAGTGTTGTGTAGACTCACTGAGATTAAGGATTGTATCCTGTTCCTTGATTTACACACACACACACACACACACACACACACACACACACACACACTCCTGCCCCTCCAACAGTACCAAACTAAGCCCATAATGGGTCCCCCCAAATATTTCCCCCACCCTGCAGCCCATGGACCCCAGCCCTACAGCCGGTACATGTAGAGCTTCCAAGTTCAGAGCTGTGATGAGGAGAGATTAAACCTGACAGATCACAAGCCCGAACCAGAGCAGGGGCCACGCAGATTGTCCTGACTCGTCCCTTCACTCATCTCCAATACATTCCCTGTCTTGGCCATCAGATGGCACCACAGTTCCACAGGTCACCCAGGCCTGGGCATCTGGGAGGGGAGCTTTATGCCCCTGCTGCTGCCCCTTCTCCCAGGGTGTGCCATGGCTTCGTGGACCAAGTTCCCAGCCCCTGCTGCTCTGCGGAGGAAGGCACAGGGCCTGGGGGTGTCTACTCCAGGCTGTGTCCTCCTGCCCCCTCCCCACATGTACAGAGCAGGTTCACTTCTGTGTGCTGAGAGCGATGGAGTGGGTAAGCAGGGCACAACCAAGCCCTGCAGTGGCTCTCAGCTGGACCGTTCAGGAGAGAATAAGCAGTTTCAGATTCCCTAGGTCCCAGGCATCCTTCATCTCCATCTGTCCCCAGCCTCCCCCCTTTCCTGATTGACAGCAGAGGCAGACACCTGCTCAGCGCTCCCTGAGGAAGGTCACAACGGATGAAGGAGCCCTCAGGACCCTCTACCCAGAATACACATTTTCCCAAATACCATCACTTTTTCTCCTTAAAGCTACTTTGATCAACACGTCTTTCTATCAAACTCTCAGAAAATAGATTAGAAACAACAACAAAAAGAATTTACCCAGTACATTTATTTTTACCACTTGGCCTTTCTTCCCTGATAATGATGAATTATCTTGAGTTCAAATCAGTGTAAACCAGGGTACAGGGCACACAACACCAACCCATGGAGCCTCAAATGATGAGAAAGAGGAAGAAGGAAGGAACACAACTTTAAACAATTTACTAGCAATTTACAAGCTATAAATACTTTCAACTTAAAACCACATGATCCATCTAGTGCCTCTGAACTATGTGCCAGCCAGCAATCACATGAGAATGTGCAGAGCCTACAGGGACTCGTCTATCAGATGAGTTTACTTTGTATTCACATAATTTCCAAGACAGTTTCTAGATTTTACAGCTCTCTCTCTCTCTCTCTCTCTCTCTCTCTCTCTCTCTCTCTCTCTCCTCCCCAACCCTTCCTTCTCTCTCCCTCACAAACACACACCTGCCCTTTGAAACAGAAGTTGATTGGTCACTTAACACCAGTCAGAAACCCTTCCCTGACCCACCAACATTGAGAGCAACGAGCTCCAGAGCATCTTAACAGAAAGTCTGTGGCCCCCACTGCACCCTTAGCATTTTGATAGGCAGCTGGGTTCATTCTTCTTTGGAGCTGGCACTGTGCTCTACAGGTATTTGTTAAACCTGGGGGTGCGCACATACACACACATGCATGCCCCTAAGACTCTTACAAGCACATCCTTCAACCTAGGAACGAGGCTTTATGGGAATCTGCAGGAGCGTTTGGGATCTGATGCTTTCTCTTCCAAGACTCAGGGGATGCTTCTCCAAATGGCAGGTACAGAGACAGGAGCTTGGACAGAATTGGTGGTTCACACTATCCAGCTTTCAAGGTGATGCCTGCAAATTGCAGGCTGGGGGTTGGGAGACACAAACACCAACCACATAGAGTTTATATAACACACACACACACACACACACACACACACACACAACATGAAACTTATCTTCCCTCTGGTGCCAGGAACTTTCCACTCTGACAGCCCCTGCAGCCAACACCCTATTCTAGCTGCTTCCAGCCCCAGGAACTGCTGCAGGAAATCACAGAGTTTGTCAGGCACCTCAGCCACAGCCACTTCATCTCGTGGTTTATTGTCTGTTCAGGCCCAGCTGAGAGGGCCGCTGAGGCCTGCCTCTCCTTCCAGCCAAGCCAGGCCATGGCATAGAAATGCTTCACCTTTCTCTTTCTGTTTTTAGAACTTGTTTCCATAACTTGTGCCTTTGGGATTTTCTCTCTCAACGAGGTTCTACATTTTCTAGCACTGAAAATAAGACAATTTTTTAAAATCAGGAGATTTATAACCTTGCTCTTCTCCAATATTTTTTGTTGGCCAGAATGAGTAAGGGATTCTTGCTCACTGCTCTCTTGGCTTACTAAGGAAATAGGCCAACACAGCTGCTGCGACTTGTCCAGATCACTCATGGAATCAAAAAGGCCCCAAGGAAGTCAGGTCTTCATTGTGGACTCCCCATGCCACTTCTCCCCAAGCTCCTTCTAACCCTCCCCTCAGCTTCCTTTTTCTTCACAAATTTACCTCTGCCTGAATTATAATATCTTTATTCATTGCCCTTCTCATGCTCTATCGTCTCCACTAGGATTTAAATTTCTCAAGGGTAAGAACTTTCTGTCACTTACCACTGTAGCTATAGAGTATGGAAGAATGCCCAGACACAGTAGGCATTCAATAAGTGTTGAATGAATGATTGCTCCTGCACCTCCTACTCTCCACCTGCCCCACCCCACCACCCACCTGCCCCAACATGTACTTTTTCTTCACAACATTGGTCATACTTTTCAATGTTATTGTTACTTGAGAGATTATCTACTCACTGACCTCTACCCAATAGCTGCCGGTTGCTCACGGTTGTATTCCCAGTATGCACAGTGTCTGGCACATAGCACATGCGTAATGAGTATTTGCGTTAATTATAACTACATGAACAAAAGCTTTCTTCAAACTCTTGAGTTTTGGGGTAAAGGATACAACCTACAAAGACAGAAAGTCATGTTCCAGGTTACCAAGAAGTTTTTAAATTCCTTCTGGGCAGACACTCCTCAATTTTCCTACTTTTAGAAGCCAAACCACATAGGATTGGACCTATTCTTTTTTCAACCATAATTTAACCATGATTCTCTAAAGTGGGTACTCAGAAGGATAAAGAGGTGAGGTCAAAGGCAGAGAGGGGCGCCCTAGCAGGTTTGGCTCAGTGGATAGAGCACCAGCCTGCAGACCAAAGGGCCCTGAGTCCTATTCCGGTCAAGGCATGTACCTCAGTTGCAGTCCTCCCTGGACCAGACCTCCACTGGGGCATGTGCAGAAAGAAAACAATTGATGTGTTTCTCTCACATCAATATTTCTCTTTGTCTTTCCCTCTCTCTTCCACTCTCTCTTAAAAAAATCAATGGAAAAATATCCTTGGGTGATGATTGAAAAAAGAGAGAGAGCAGAGAGGGGAATGAGTGATAATGGGAGAGGAAGAAAGGTCGAGGTTACTGGGTAATTCTGAGGCTTGGTTTTTCCTCACCACCTTGTTCTTCCCACTCTCTCTCCATAACCCCCAACACCCCCGCCCCCAACTCTCCATCATATTAGGGAAAGACAAAAAGCAATCTGTTATCACAAAACACAACTGCAGTTAAGATTGTGAATATGCCTGCTTTTCTTTACTACCATCAGATTAGCAAGACAACCTTGGATTCAATTTCATAGCCTTTTGGAACAGTAAAGTATCTAGGGACCTTGTGCAATCCAATCCTCTAATTTTATAGAAAGGGGACGAAGGTACACAAGTTAACCACATTCACACAATTCAGCCCGGTCTCCTAGAACCACATGCCACTATCTTGGCTGCAAGTTTTTGTGTTGTCGTTTTTTAATTCACTAAATTTACCAACAACATCATATGTTGCAGCCCAATATTAGTAACACAATGCAGATGAATGCTGACAAAAACAATGTGTGTGTGTGTGTGTATGTGTGTGTGTGTGTGTGTGTGTGTTAACCGCACATTACGTCTTCCTTTGGGTTTTCCCTGAAGCAGCCTCTGAGACAAGGACTTGAGCGCAGGCACTTGGTTTGGGAGCCCTGCAGATACCTTGGGCCTCTAGAAAGACGACCAAGCGGGTCCTAGAGCAAATTAAGCCTGAAACACCGCTGGAGGCAAAAATCACAAAACTGAAGCTGTCCTACTTCAGGCACATCATGAGAAGGCAGGGTACTTTGGAAAAGACAATAATGCTGGGGGAAACAGAATGTAGCTGGAAGGGAGAGGGACCAAATGTGAGATGGATTGACTCCATAAAAGAAGCCACAGGTGTGAGTCTCCAGGAGCTGGGCAGGGCTGTTGAGGACAGGACACAGTGGAATCACTCATTCACAGGGTCCCCAGGAGTCAGAACCGACTCACCAGTATGTAACAACATAACGACTTGATTTGAAAGTGCTGTCAGGAAGTGGGGAAGGGTGGAGAGAAGGGAAGAAAGGGAAGAAATCCCATAACTGTGGGACTAGTGATCAGTGTCTCATCTCCCTGGCACACCTCAGGTTGGGCCCTCTGGGTGTGAGGCAATTGGGTTAGTTTCCCCCAGCTCTCATGTCTCCTCAATTGAACTTGCTCAGGAGGGTGATGAGTGAGCATTATGGCTGACTGACCCACTAGCTGTGTCTCCTCAGCCATCGCATCCAGAAGCAGAGGGGCATGCAACCAGCTGCGGGCAGCCACTGAGGCAGGTCAAGGGACATCCACAGACTCCCTACCTCCTGTCTAGGCCATGTGAAATGCAAAGCCATGTAAGGCATAATGCCTGATCTCGGAACCCTACAGCCAGGAGGGACCTTGGAAAGCATCTAACTAGAGGTCAGCAAATGTTTTCTGTAAAGGGCCAGATCATAAATGTTTTAGGGTTTGTGGGTAATATGGGCTCTATCGGGACTACTAAAATCTGATGTTGTGGCTAGAAGCTGCCAAAGACAATATGTAAAAGGTTGAGCGTGGCTGTGTTCTGATCAAACTTTATTTATAAAAATAGGGTCAGAGGTTGGATTTGGCCCCAAGCCATAGTATGCTAACCCCTGATCCAAACAAACCACTTTATTTTAGCATTGAGGGGACTGGGGCCCACAAAACTGACATCTGCTCGGGGTCACAGTGAGACACTTGCTTCTGAGCCAGTTCAGGTTTCATTCACATCAGCTGGCTTGCTGTCTGAAAGACCCTGGCTGTGTCCTGGCCCCAAGTTACATATGTTTCAACCAATCGAGCCAATCCAAACATAGATTCTATATAACCAAACCCTAGGTGAGCAAAGAGCTACACAGGGTGCAGCCCCTGCCCTAGAGGTGCCACTAATGGGGAGGAGGTCAGCTACATGCACATGACAAGACCTTGACAACGTGGGGCAGCGCAGAGAAGCAGATCACTTTAGCAGAAGAGACCTGCAAGAATCTCCCAAGTGCCCCATAAAATGCCCTGCACATGATCTCATACACACACAGTGCTCAACATCTGTTTTTGCCTCCAGATCCAATTTCTACCCTTTTCCACCCTGCCCGCAGCTCCCAGAGAATGAGCTGTATAAACTGCAATAGCAAACTCAAGTCCTCTGTCTTCCTGTTGGGTTCACCAATGGGAGGGAGTGGGAAGGAAAGTGAGATCAGGAAATTTTATTACCCAGTGCCCCTCCCAAAGGGTTCACTGCAAACGGGCTGTTTTCTTCCAGCAGGGGTCGTCCTGCTGGGCTGGTTCTGGTATTGTCCCCTGGCCTTGCTTCTTCAATCTTAGGGGTGGTTAAGGTACCCTGGGTTGCCAGCCCTGAGGTTCATCACACTCTTTCATGTCTGTCCTACACCACATTTAGAGAGCAAGACTTAGTATACTACTCACTCGGCCCAGGTGTTCTGGGGGAGGATCAGTCGGTCTACTTGGCCTTGAACTCCAAGGCAGGAGATGTTGCCCTTGGTTAATTTTTATGGACTCACCACGTGCAAACTTATTTTTTTTTCTCTTCAGAGTTTTATATTTGTATCCATGCTGACTCCTGAGCTTCCCACACCTTTGCAAGAGTCCTTTTATTAAACACCCCTCAAATCACCCAGCTTCAGTGTGCCATCTGTTTGCCGCTGGGCTCCTGACTGCCAAGGTATATCTTGAGTCAAATGAATATCAAAGGCTGTCTTGTGCTGAGGAACTCTGGTGGGAGAGAGGGATCTTATCCTGTGGGCTGAACAGGAAATGCTGAATCGGGACTTTGAGGATGGGTTACAAAGGGGCTGAAAGAAGTGGATGGAGAGAGGCCACATCTGGAAGCAGAAAGAGGATTATGTGTGTGTGGCGGTGGTCAGATTCTAAGCCTCAGCCCCAACCTTAGCAAGAAGCCAAAAAATATAGTCCAGATTCTGTGAAAAGGCCAGGAAAACCTGCACTCCAAATGGGGAAAGAGGCTGCCCCCAACCTGCCAGCTGTTGCCACAGAGGCAAATGAGGAAATGAATGAGGATTGCCTCAAAGAGAGGGAGATAGTGGGTGTGTCCCCAAAGGGACCCCGGTGCTCACTACAGACTTTCAGTCCATTTGAACATCTGTAGAGCAGTCAGTGAAAGGTTGCAATTCTTCCCAAGAGGGTCAGATTCAGGTCTGGTGTCACGGACAAGTCCCATCCTACCTTTGGGGCCAGACCCAAGGCCCTAGGCCAGTGGTCGACAAACTACGGCTCACAAGCCACATGAGGCTCTTTGGCCTCTTGGCTCTTCCACAAAACACCATGGCCTGGGCAGGTCTATTTTGAAGAAGTGGCATTAGAAGAAGTTTAAGTTTAAAAAATGTGGCTCTCAAAAGAAATTTCAATCGTTGTACTGTTGATATTTGGCTCTGTTGACTAAATAAGTTTGCCGACCGCTGGCCTAGGCCAAGAGTCAGAGGCTGAAGAAACCTACAAGAAATAGTTGTTAGCAGAACTCAGGATGAAGACCCTTCTTCCTTAGTGGCATGTAATGGGAAGGAAGCTAAGGTTCGGCCACATGCAGGCAAAGTACCAAAATCATTCCCCTCATCCCTTCCCTCTGTACAAACCAAAACTCTGAAAAGGAAAGCACACACAGAGCCAGGCACACTCCGAAGCCAGGACACGTCGTTTCCAAGTGGATTACATGGCCCATTGAGCAGCCTTCACCAAGGATTATTTAGGCACTATTAGAGTCAGAGCTCTATAAATTGGATGTAAAATTCATGCAGGTTTCCTGTAGTTTATCAAGCTGGTAACTCCCTAAAACCAGAGCAAGAATGTGCCAAAGAGCTTGAAGAGGGAGGAGAAGGGAACGTTCTCAAGCTAACACTGAACTGAGAAAGTAAGACTGCTCACTCAGTCCAGGGTTATTTTAGGGAGGGTCTGGATCTTCCACTTGACCTTGGACTCCAAGGCAGGAGCTATTGCCCCTGGTTATTTTTTTTTATGGATTCATCATGCACAATTTTTTTTTCTGCAGAGATTTATCTTTTTAATCCATGCTGACTCCTGAGCTTTCTAAATTTACTACCTTTGAAACAGCAATACTTCCTTTTGTTTATCCTAAGCTGTACTTCATCCAGGAGTGTCCCTACATTGAATATTCTGCGAAGCCTTTCTTTCTATTCCCACTCATCAGTTCATTAGACTTCAATTGTGTTTGCTTTAGAGTTTCATTCATCCAGGTGGCGTTGTTTATTGAGCACCTACTATGTGTCCAGAAAGGAGAGTCTCTGGCTCTTCCCTCTCATTCCTTGAATCATTTTGGTTGTTCTTCCCTGTTTTTCTTTCTTCCCCCCCACCTTTAACTTGACCATCTAAATGGCTTCATTGATCTGCAAAGGTGGAATGGGCATATCACTATTCTCTTTTCACAAACGAGGGAACCATGGTGCCGAGATATTTTACTCTTAGCCACCTGCTGCTAGGCTGTAGTCTTGTAGAAAGGAGGTGGGCGATGCGGTTCACAGACTAGCACAGACTTGGGCCCCAATACTGGCTCTCCCACCTACCAGTCTGGAGATCCTGGGCATGCTGAGGAGCTGCTCTGAGCCTTCGTCTCCTGATCTGTAGAGTAGGAGCAATATCACTTTCCTCAAAACCTTGTTGGGGAACCAGATGAAAAAAAACACGTTTCTATGTCACCTGGAAGCAGTTCTTCATATGCATCCTGGTGACTTGTTTGCAAAAACATGGCCACTACAAGAAGGCACAAAACTGCAGAGGAGGCAAGACAGGGTTAGGAAGGCAAGACTTAGGGAATCCTCGCTTCCAATTCTTTGCTGATGCCAGATGTGAGCACAGAGAAAAGCTCCAGGAGATGGGGGGAGCAGGGGCAGAGCTGGAAGAGGGGAGAGGAGAAGAGAGACAGATTCCAGGACCTGGGCATTCCTACAATAAACATCGCCACTTTATCATTTGAACCATGGTTGGTGCCAAATAAGGATCCATCTCCAGAAATATGCACATGCCTCCTGGGACTCACACGTCCTACTTCAGGAGTTTGTTCTCAACTTAGCCACTTGTTTGAGGTTTGGTACATTTTGACTAAAGCTTTAAGCCCTTCTTCCAGCAAAACTTGAACTGGAAACTGGTGCTTGCCAAAAGCTTTCCCGGTCAAAAATAATATTTGTGGAGGTTACCGAGCCGTGGCTCTGAGAAGTGCTGAGCAGGGCCGGAAGCTTCTCCTTCACAGGCTGGTTCTGTGTAACTAGCGGCTCCCCGTCGCAGCCCCATCCATCCCTCGTGTTTCAGCTCTTCTGCAGGACACGCTGGCCCCCTCAAACAGGAACCAGGAAACGGTGGACAGGGCTTTTGGCAGAGCTATGAATACCCTCTCTCAGAAAGAACCAGGGCAGCCACCCGTGCTGTCCGATCCTGAATTTTAGTGCTGTTTGCACTTGCTCTTTGAGGCAACTTGGACCTGGCTTTACACTCCTGGGGCCCTTTAGAAGTTTTTCAAAGAACAAATTCTTTTTTTAAATTTTATTTACTCCCTGGTGCTGTCAGAGCTCCAGATCCCCAGTGAACCCCTCTGCTTTCAGCTCTTCCCCTGTGCTAACCTCCCACCCCACTGCCCCTGCTCTTCTGAGTGCACTCGGTCCTTTAAAGGCTGCTCTCTGTGATTCTGCCTCTGCTTGCAGGGCCACAAGAGCAATAGGAGCCCATAAGCAGGCGCATGCCTACAGGTCTCAGAATCAGTTAGGAAATACTGGAGAAAACTCAATAAAGTTCGTTGAATGTGGACTTCTTGCTCAGCACAGTGTGAATTTCTGTGAAAGAACAGAAAACATGAGCCTTGATTCCTGCTCTCAAGAAGCTCCGCGCCCAGTTTTGTGGATTCCCTTTCACCCTGAGCACGCCGTTAGGTGTTTCAGGTAGAATAGCTCCCTTCGTGCAGATAAAGAGAGTGAGACTCCGAGAGGCGACATGGCTTGCTTCAGGTCCCACCTAGGTTCAAGGGTGAGCCCTGACTCTGTTACCGAACTAAAGAGGGTTCATGTGCCTACACACAGCCCCATAGGGTGCAAACAGGAGTTTTCAGGAAAGAAAAGAAAGGCTTACTTCAGGAAATAGCACCAAGCCCAGAGACACAGGTGAGCCAGTGCTCAAAGGCCTGGCTCCCGACAGCCTACATGGGGCGGATTATATACAGGAAAAATTCTTAATCAGGGTGACTAACGCAGTTGGGGTCATGTGCTCTACTGATTGGATGAGGCCAGGGTAGGGAGTAGGTGATCACTGTGCCAGGTCCTGATGTCAGCCATGGCATGATTCTGTCTGGTTTCATGAAGGTGTGGTCCATTGGGTGGGTCTCCATTCATGGGCCTGGGGCTGAAATACGACTTTAGCCTGACCTGAAACTCTGTTTCTGTGGTCAACAGACCTGAGACTTTGTGCCTAAAACCACCTGACTCTGACCAGAACCTGATGTCCTAAGGGCTTAATGATTCAGGGAGTAGAGGTACAATATGTCATGGTGCTATTGCAACCACATTGAAACTCCATTTCCTTAACATGGCTCTTTCTCCTTTCAGCTGTCCACTCTTTCCCTACCTTGGTCCCAATCAGTCAGTAGAGCCCATGACCCTACCTCCTTTAGTTACCACGATTAATGATTTTTCTCCCTTCTATAACTCATCCCCTGGAAGCATTGGGAAGCCATGTCTTTGAGCTCTTGCTTACCTGTGACTCTGGGCTTGGCACCATTTACTCAGCTAATAAACATTTACTTTCTTGGCAACAAATTCCTGTTCACATTTGATTGGGCTTCGATGTGTGCAGGCAAATGGGTCCCTTTGCCTGGTAATACTATTAGACTGGGAAAAGCTAGCTTTAATAAGGGAAAAGTCATATTAAAGAAATAAAATTCCTGTGCAGTTACAATTCTAAGTCAGTGCATCTGACCCAAAGTCCCAGCTCTTCACGCAATCAGGCTGGGACACCAGCACCAGGATGGGGTATCTGGACCGGAGTTCACAGTTACTGGGACTTGCAAGCTGAGCAGTTGTTTCTGGAAGAGCATCTGGAATCCATGCATGAGATGTACTGGAAATATTGGGTTGCCATCTAGGGAGCTGTTACAAGAATCAATATGATTAGTAATTTAGTAGCTATAAATCCTCATCTAGGGCTATGTGATATTGTGATTTATAATAAAGATAGCTTTGGTCTAAGTCCCAGTTCTGAAACAGAGTTCCTAAAATCCTTGGTGTTTTCTTAATGAGGAGGTGTCTTTTGTTATATTAATGAGATTACTTATGGAATGCCCTCAGGTCACCAAAGGATGAGGCTGGTTGCCAGGGAAGCCAACCATGTGACTGGAGGTTTGAAACTTTCATTTCCCTTCAAGAGTGGGGAGAAGGGATGGAGGTTGAGTTTATCACCAATGGCCAATGGCTTAATGAATGATGCCTATGTGGAATCTCCCTGCTCTTTCCCATGCCCTGCGCTTTGCATCTCTTCCATCTGGATGTTCATCTGTACCCTTTATCATATACCCTTTTATGATAAACAAGAAAATGTTTTCTGTGAGCTACTCTAGCAAATTAATCAGATTCAAGGAAGAGGTTCATTGAAACCTCTGATCTATAGCTGATCAGGTAAAAGCACAGGTGACAGCCTAAGCTTGCAAATGTCATTTCAAGTGGGGCAGGGGGCAGTCCCATGGGATTGAACCCTTAACCTGTGGAATCTGATGCTATCTCCAGGGATATAGTGACAGAATTGAATTGAAGTATAAGACATTCAGCTCATGTTCAAGAATTGTTGGTGTGGGGAATCCTTTCTCCCCCCACATTGGAAGTAGTACCAGAACTTTTTAAAGGCAAAGCTAAAAACAAGCTCTTTGTGGCAGGATGGGATTTACTTTTCCAAGGGAGCATACTGACCAACCTACTCTCACAGTCCCTAATTTAAAATAAATTGAAAAGATTCTTTCATGTTTTTTTTTCTGCCTGCAGACCCATGTTAGCTGCTCTTACTTTAACAAAGTAACTGAGCTGCTTATCTTGCTATTACCCAGCGTTCTGACTGAGTATCCTGAGAGGCAGGCTCCACGTTTGGCCTATACTTTCTCCCACCCTGTGCTCCCTTCCTTGACAAGGCAGCTAAGAGCTCCTCTAGCAACTGCATGGTTCCTGCCTTTCTGTCCACAACCCAGCCAAGCACACTGCTTCACTCCTAGGAAATGTTCATTAACTCATTTATCATTCGCCCAACGTTTGTTGAGTGTCCACACTGTAACAGACCATGAGATACATTGGCGCACCAAACACCCTCGTCTCCTGCAACTTAACTGGATTTGCGAGCTCCAATTAATTCTCCAATTATAAGCTATTGGAAAATGACAGGCAATACAGCTACAAGCAATTAAAAATGAAACAACCAGGTAATTCATCACAGGACACTGTGATGAGAGGACTTTGGCCAAGAGGTTGGGGAGCCCTGTAGATTACAGGGCCAACGAAGACCTTTTAAATTGGAGGCTGAGGCCTGAGTAACAGGATCACATGTGTCTGTAGCTCAGCTGTATGAGCAGGCCTACTACTGAGCCAGTAGGCCCCTAGCACTGATATGCTTGTTTTTTGGCTAACATTTGATCTGTTGTTCAATTGTCCATTCTAATGGGAAGGATGTACCAGAACCACATAGTGAATATTTCCAGTCCTATCATGTGATGTGAACTAAGGTCAGAACGGGAAACAAACTACATCATGTAGGACCTTATGGGCCATACCAAGGAGCTTGAATTTATTCTAAACTTTATGTGGAAACCAATGGAAATTTCTAAGCAGTTGAGGAAAGTAGACTATTCATACTTAAAAAGATAGCAAGAGCTACTATTTGGGAATTGCATTGGGGTGGGCGATGTCTGTAGTAGTGCAGATAGCTGAAAGTGTTTGATTTGTGGCAGAGGGTATGGGTAAAGTGGATCATTTGGGACATGTCTTGGAGGTAGACTTGATAGTTCTTAATAATGGTGGGATGTGGGGGTGGAGCCAAGAAACAAGAAATTAAGAATTCATATTTTTGGCCTCAGCAAGTACATGGGCAGTAATTTTATTTGCTAAAATCAGGCAGACTATGGCAAGGGTAGGTCAATTAATGCTTTTTAAGTAAATAAAAATCATCATTAACTGGCCTCACAATAAACTCTAGGTTGTGGAGCACAGTAAGCAGCCCACACTGTTATACTGTAAGCAGGTTAAAGTTGCATAATCCTAACAGCAGGGTTTCATCAGTCTCTCAGCTCCTGTGCCCATCCAGATTTTCACCATCAGGGTCTAACCTCAAGTATTTTCCATGGTACACAGAAAACTGTCCTGATTTATACTAATGGAGACAGTGTGTCCAAATGGTGGTAGTCAAGAGTGGGAATTGTTCTCAGCTCTAAGCCTGAAGCAATTACAAAGGGCAGAGCCACTAGGAACCCAGGGTCTGCAACTGGTTAGAAAGAAAGATCTCAGATGAACTATCAAGGCTGGACTCTTTCCTCCTTCATTGGTTTTTCCAAATAAAACTAAACGGTTCAAGGTCAACCTGTTCTTATATATCCTTCAGCTCATCGACCCCTGTTTCTCCCATCTATCCTTCTATCTGTGCTACAATAAGATCCTACTTTGAATTGTGCATTCTGATTCTCACAGCTACTTCACATACACGATCTCATTTGATCTTCTCAACAGTCCTAAAGAAGAGGTACCATTTTCATTTTACTGATAAAAACTAGAAGTTCATAAACTATCCCCTGCCCAAGGTCATAAAAACAGGATCCATAATTTTCCCACAGATATGCTGTTCCTCCAGTTTTTTGCATACCAATGATTGGATTAACCAACTATTCAATGATTTATGCCAGAAACCCAGGACACACCTTTGACACTGCTTCTTCCCCAAACTTCATCTCATAAATTATCAAATTCTGTCATTTATATCTCTTAAATATCCATCTCCACCACTATCATCTAAGTCACCATTGCCTCTTCCCAAGATTAATAAAATGCCTCTTATCTAATCTCCCAACACCATTCTTGTCCTACTTATGTCTATTCTTTACAATATGTTGAGAATTGTTGTGGAAATGCAAATTTAATTATGTCATTCCCTAATTTAAAATTTCTTACAAAGTTCCAATTATTACTAGGAAGAAGAAGAAGGAAGAGAAGGGGAGAAGAAGGAGAAGAAGGAAAAGGAGCAGAAGAAGGAGGAGGAGGAATAGGAGGAGGAGAAGGAGGAGAAACAGAGAAGAAGTGGTGAAGGAAGAGGAGGGAGAAGAGAAAGAGGAGATTGGTAGACTAGGTAAAACAGATTGCTCTCCCTGATATGGGTGGGCCTCACCCAATTGATTGAAGGCTTAAGTAAAACAAAGTGCTGACCCCGGCCCTCTTCCTACCCCCCCCCCCCCCAACAAGCAGAATGAATGAGAGAATTCATTCTGCCTAGTGGCCTTTATATTGGAACATCAGCATTTTTTTTGCCTTCAGACTTAAACTGAAATATCAGCACTTCCTGGGTTTTGAGCCCTCAACCTTTGGATTACAACTATGCCATCACTTTCCTTGTCCTTGGGCCTTTGTCCTCAGACTGAAACTATCCTATTGGCAATCCTGAGTTTGCAGCTTGCCTACTCACTCTGCAGATCTTGGAATGTGTAGGCCAAATTCTTATAATAACTCTCTTTATATTTATACACATCCTATTGGTTCTGTTTCTCTGGAGGGCCCTAATACAGTGACTGTCTAAGTTTGTGTGGTTCAAGTTTGGAATGTGTGAAATGTATGGGATGAATGATTGCATTTGTTAGTCAAATCCTTGGTGAGCTGGTCATCACTATCACAAGTCTGTTCCCTGCCCAGTCTGCTTGCACTACCACCAGGGTCTGCAAATATCAGGGTGCTTGCCACAGGGTTGGGCTAAGCACAGTGGAAATAGGTAAAGTTTATTTTGAAGCCTACCCTGCTGGATCTTCTCTCACCCATTTTTCTCTGCATCTGCAAACTGAAAGTCTTAAGAAAGGAAAGAGTTCTGGAAGATAGAAAGGCCTTGAAGCTAAAGAAATCTTCTCTAGGAGTGGGTGCTGGCGCTGTGGCACATGCATGGACAAAGGAGATGCTTTGGGAAGAAGGTCTTCCTCCAAACCACATCTGTCAGGAAGGGCATGCTTTCAGTATTCTGGCTTGTGATTGACCTGGACCCATGACAAAACACCTGACAATTTGAAGTCTTAAACTGGTCTAAAATGAAACTCTGTATTCTCTACCTTTGGTTTCATTTCTCTCTAGTCAACATTTGTTCTACCATTTCCAGATTGAGGATCATTCTCTGTAGTAGAAAAGATATGCTAATAAGAGGTGACTAGCCCTGTGTTCTCTGAATCAGAAGATGGAGTAGAAAGAGAAACATTATACCAACAGTAGTAAACCTGGGCTCTGGTCCTGCTCTACCACTAATGTTATCAGCGATTTGACCTTCATAAAGCACTTCAACTCTCTTGGTCTCTTTTTCTCTTCTGCAAAATGAGACAGTTTGATTGTGTGTTAATTAAGGTTTATTAGGATAAGAGCTGTTGTAGCAAAAACACCCCTAAATACAATGGCTTAAATAAGTTAGAAGTTTATGTCTCTTTCTCATAAAATCTAAATGTTAGTAGTTTAAGGGTGATAGGGGTAAGCTCTATTTAAAAGGGTCATTCAGGGAGCCAGGCCAGTGGGTCAGCTCTGCTTTGGTCACTTGTGGCTTCCACCTCTGGACAGAGGGCATCAGAAATGGGGAGAAGGACGGTCTAGGCTGTTCCTCTTTAAGAAGATTAAAGATTCCCCAGAATTGCACATTTCATTCTGCTCGTATCTCATTGGCTCATGAACATAGCCACATGGCCACTTAGCTGCAAAGAAGGAAGGGGAATTAAGTTTGTTATTGGGTGGTCATGTATCAAGCGAAAGATGAGAATGAAGGAAAGATAGGGAAAGGGTCTCTCTTATTAAACAGGAAAAGGAAAGATTAAAAATGGAGAGAGTGCCACAGATAAGACGATCTTGAAAGTCCTTTGGCTCTTCAAACAAGAAGAGGCTAGGTTCTTCAGCCACAATCTTTCCTAAGTATTGGCTTCAACCTGTTTTCATTTCTTTACTCCAAGTCCATTTTGTTGTTTGGCACATTTCACGGCCCACACTCACTGTGATCTTGAGTCTCTGACATATTCCACATGGACTGGCTGGGTCATGTGCTTTTTCTTCCATCCTTTGTGTGATTGCTCTTAAAATCTGAGTTAATTATGAAGCTTTACAGGTGATTTCATTGTTTCTCTGATGCTTTTCTCTTTTCCTCTTCATTGTTATTATCTCTGGTTTTGGTTGGATTTTCACGTGTCATGGAATCTCTTCCATTATTTTCTGATATTTTTCCCCCTTGGTAATTTCCTTTCCTAATAACTGAACCAATTATCTGGCAACGCCCAACATCCTCCTTCCTTCATGTCTCCCAAGGCTCCCATGTCATGGTGCTCAGCCCTGGCAGAGCGAATTCAGGCCAGGTCAAGAGTTCTCACACCACTTACCCAGCTTTTGAAAGAGATGGAGGCAAGTCAATTTCACGGAGGCTTGATTCTCACCAGACCATTCTCCATGACTTCTTCCTTAGCCTAGAGGGAAATTTCAACACTTTAATACTTCACCCAAAAATGAGCATGGCAAGATCCACATTTCCCAGTTTTTTGCTGGTTTTTCTCTCTGCTGATGTGTGAACTTTGTATGCACTTAACACTGTCCTGTCTCACCCAGCAAATGCCACCCACCCAGCACTAATAGTGACCCTTACACACTTCTGCAGGGTGTGCCTTGATTCTTGAGCTACTTTCCCTCTTTCTTTATTTTGAGATACCAGTTGCTCATAATGGAGAAAGACAGGGTTCTTGCCTGGATAAAAGAGAAGGGAAATAAAATGTGCATTGCTAAAGGAAAGGGGAATGTGCCAAGAGAAACTGGAAAAAAAAAAAGCAGAGGCTTGGCTGGAGCTAAGGGTCTGGGAGCCACGGCGAGCAAGCAACGGCAGCAAAGGAAGGGTTGCAGCCAGCTGGCTAAGGGGTCCTAGCAAGCAAGAGCACTCTGGACAGTTTGGTGCTCAAGAGTATCCTTTGGGGTGCAGAAAAGAGAAATGAGCCTCTGTGAGCCAGGCCTAATGAGAGAACTGCAAGCAGCCTCTGGTCAACAGATGGAGGAGAAAGAATGAAGAACTCAATTTCCAGGGCGTGGGTGAGAAGACAGCCCGTCGTAGGCCAGCAGAGCTGGCCAGAAAGCACAAGTCCATGTGGACATCCCGGAATGCTACCTTTCAGTGGTGAGGGGACTAGAGAAGCCCAGTAACTTCATGAGGCTCAGCAGAGGGAGGACGTGGTAAATCTTTACTCAGCAAAGTTTGCTCCAGATCATTCATGTTTTTCTAGTGAGTGAGCAAGGGAGAGATTGGTACTGAAACAGTAAGAGTCCAAAGGGAGCCTTCCATTTCTCTGTCAGAGGCTCAAAATTAATAATGATAGTTAATGTGAGCCCAAAGTTACCCTGGTTTTTAGTTTTGTTCTGGCCAAGAATTAATATCTGAAACAGTTTACATCAGAACATAGAACTGGACAACCTTCTCCTTATTTCAACATAAAACCACATCAGAGTCAGTTCAATGTTTTGCAGGAGAAGGAGGAGGTCAGGGCAGTAATGCTTTGGGTCTGTTGGAGCCTCATCCCTACAGAAAAAAAACAAAAAACCTCTTCTCTTACAACATCTTCTATTTAATACGGTATTATGGTCTGGTGAGAATCAAGGCCAAAGCATAGCCTCCTCTGCTACTCAATGAAGAGAGGCAGAGACCCCACCACCACCACCGTCAGTTGAGGGGTGAGATTGTAGAGGAGCCCTGAAATAGTGCCCAGGAAGATGAGGGAAAGACATGGAGGCAACACAAGGCATTATTCGCGGAGTGACTGCCTTCCCAGGCTCTGCCCCTTTGACTTTCAGAGAGGAACAGGTCCGATTTTCCACTCCACTCAAACCCAACCATTTTCTCATTGTTTCAGAGCTCCTCTAAGCTCTGGAGAAACCATGACGCAGACTTTGTGCCTTCGTGACCAGAGATGCAACCAGGTTTCCCAGAAGTTGAAATGAACTCAAAGAAATACAAGCAAATTCCTCTGTGAGCTTTCCTACATCCCCACAAATATTTTACAGATGATACCAGCTTTAAATATTTTTAATGTGACTGCTTTGAAAAAGAACTACTTTCTTAAAGGACCGGAGACTATGTCATGTTGGGGTCTGGAGCAAGTGCAAAGGAAAGCAAGAGGCTATCCTATATTATGTGTCTTGGTGATTATGGTGGGGAGGGGTCGTGTGCTGGCTGGAGGTGTAGGGCAAACCTCTCTTGGGACATCTAAATATATGAATCTCTTCCACAGATCCTGAGCACAAAGAAACAACACATTCTCTATTTTTCTAAATGAGCTTAAAGCCAGCTCAGCTCATTTAAGATTTCTAAGACAGTTTCACTTCCTTCTTACATAATCCAAGAAGTGTGGAGGGCTCCTGTCTTCAGCACCTGGTGGTCACCACTTTGATGCTCCATGTCCAAGCCTGCGGAGTCCATCCTAAGACTGGAGGCTCTGCTTCTCTGGCCTCCTTCCTCCAAACCAAGAAGGGAACTCTAAGGTTCCTTCACAGCTCTAAGGAAGTGGCACTTCCTGTTCACCCCAGACATATCCACACTCATTCCATCCAAGGTCCTGCCACCTCCTGCCACAGCGTGCAGGCAGAGCACAAGTCCCCACTCCTACGGAGCCCAGAACCCGCCTCCCCACCTCTCAACCCCCTCTCCCCTGCATCCTTCCACTCTGAGCATCCTTTCCTGGGATGGGTCCCCTTCAACCTGAGAAGTCCCACTCTGGGAGAAATCAGGTCATCTCCTCAATGAGCCTATACCTGGGGCAAGGGAAGTCCAGCTCTCCAGAGCACAAGCCCCAGTTGTCCTTGAGAGGAAGTGGGAAATACCGCTCATTCTTGAAAAAGGCTGTCTATAGCCTGGAAAAAGTAGGAAACGAACTCCTCAGTCAGTCTGTATGGCCACGCACTGTGTAGGGCACAGCCTCTTGTCCCCGGCAACAATTGTCCCTGACTCTCTGTGCCATGGGGAGGAGGCGTCATGGGATCCCAGCTCTATTCTCCTCATGTTCATTACACAAAGGCTCTGCCAAGGGAGTAAGGGAGGCTGAAAGCAGTCAGAGCCCCTCTCCCAGGCCCTGAACCCCACTGTGGGATTGCATTTGCCTAGAGGCTGGGGACTTCCCTGGACCCACAAGTCTGTGTGCCCCTCAGGTGTCAAAACCTGACTCACCTAGACCAGGTCAGTCACTACTTGAAAGCACTGCTCAGTGCTCTGTGACATTTACACATGGCACAGGGGTCCCGATGCAGGAGAGAGAAATGGGAAGAGGCCTGGCCACCCCAGGAACCATTCTCCAGCAGTCTAACAGGGTGGAAGACGGCCGGCATGCTTGAGTGTGTGGCCTGGCTCAGTGGTCGGCAAAGGGTCAAGTGGGGCCAGAACAGGACACTTCTCCCTGGGGACAGCCTTCTTGGAAGCCTCTCCTCCAGCTGGGCCAGCGTGCTCAGCTTTCTGAAAAACAACAACTCTGAAACAGGAGCTGAGAAACCCGGAGTGTTCTCTCTTTAAATGACCTTGGAAAAAAATAACTTCTCTGCTCCTCAGCTTCCCCATCACTAGAATACCAAGTCTGGCTTAGAGTGGTTAGAGCATTGCATTTAGTGAGATGGCTAAAGCTGATATGAAAAGCACAGAGAAGCAGCACAAATACAAAACAGCACGGAGCAGGCGTGTTCTGTTGCTTGGGGCCCGTCCTCCTCTTTCCCTCCCATCTTTGCTCTGTAGCAGGTCCCATGCTGGGCATAGGAGTCTATTACAAAGCTAGGACATTCCAGGAACTTTTGTTGATGCAAAACCAAATGTCTCCTGTTTCGGCTTGATAGGAGAAGATAGATAACCTCCTTCAGTCTTTCTAAACTTCCAACCATGGATTCCAGAAGCTTCAGTTTGTCTCTTTGAGTTGGGTCTTGTGATGATCCTTGTCCCCACCCCTGAGGAGCCACCCAGAGACAGCAGCCCACCAGGGCTGACCCCCTGAAGCCTTCAGCCCTCCCAACCACATCTGGATCACGTGCCCAGCTCTGGGGAGAAAAGGAACTGGGGGTTGGGAATTGGCACAAGGGATCTAGAGGCAGGAAGAGGAGGACAAGGAACCATCAGTGCCCCCTCCCATCCCCCTCCCCAGGCAGGGCAGACCAAGAATAGTTTCATGACATCAACCCCAGAACAAAGGCCTCTTTGGCTGCAGGAGTAAAAATTCTCAGCTTGGAATTCCACCGAATTTTGTTACAAATACTCTACATGACAGAATCTATTAATATCTCCACTTAATTGCTCCCAGTTTTGTAATCTCTGTGGCAAAAATTCCAGCCAGGTCAATTAAAGGGAGTGGATTTGCTCTATCAGGGGCCTCCAGAGTTCCTGTAAATTCAGTCACATTTGGCATTTTACTCAGCCCAGAAGCCTATTGCTGTGACTTGGTCTAAAATTTCTGTTCCCAGCCCAACCCCACTAGCTAGACCATCATGTTGGGGTAACAACAGAGAATTGGGAAGGGGACACAGAGAGGAATGCACTTTATCAAGGCTTAAAATGAGGCAGGATCTCAGACAGCAAGCCTGTTTGAGTGTGTTTGCCTTTGGTTAGATGCAAGGAGAAGTGGATGAAAGTCCCAGCCTTGTTGTTTATAAATTGGATCAATCAAAATCTACCCTCTGGCTTTTATTAGGGAAGCTCCAGGCCCCGGGCGGGGTAGGCGGGTTCTCTGTTCTCTCTCAGGAAGACCCAAGATCATCATGTACAGAAATGATGCACATTGAGAATTTTAAAAGTCATGTCAATAGCAGTTGGCCAACAGAAGACTTGCAGAGAGAAAATAGCTTTGAATTTGTATCTGTAAGGGCTTCCTTAAAGGTGAATGTAAAAACTTTATTTAAAAAATATGGATTTTTTTTTCATGCACCACATTTTTTTTTTCATGCACCACAGGTAGGGGGTAGGTGACTGAGAATCACTTAACACCTGTTGCCCTAATAATCCTCTGAAGCAGATAAGATCAGGGAAGGAAATGATATTAAATTTTAGGAATATTCCCAGATTCCAGTGGAACCCACACACAGAGGCAATGGCCACTTACATACAAGCCCAAGCAGAATGGATATTCAACCCAGCACGGACTATTTTTTAAATGAGGTTGGAAATTCTCTTATAGATTTTATTCTCTGGCTTGTTTTAATTTTTTTGCTTGTTTGGTTGTTGTTTTTTTCCGATTTATTATTTTTCGTATTAATTTATTCATTCATTCAGAAGTTTTTGAGCCACTATTTATATTTAAACTTCTGTACTGGGTTTGGGAATTCAGTGAAGAGCAAAATTGGACACAATCCCTGTCCTCTTGGAGCTTAGGGTCTAATTGGGCTGGGGAAAGGGAGCAGGAGGGAAGACCTCTGGGGGTGTGTCAGGAGATGTTGCATTTGTATATGGTGGCTTCTTTTGTTCTGGGGCTATTTTTTATTGTTTTGGAAGATTGGCATTTGAAGAGAGTGGTTTGGGGTGTAGTTTTTGTTTGTTTGTTTGTTTGTTTGTTTGTTTGTTTGTTTAATGTATTTTTACTAGAGGCCTAGTGCACCAATTTGTACACAGGTAGGGTCCCTCAGGGTGGCCTATAGAGATCCAGCCCCAGATCGTGCCTCCGGCCTCACAGCTACAGCTCTCATGCCCCCAGCCTCGCAGCCCCGTAGCCCCGCCTGGCACCCCACCTTGGCCTGGTGCCACCCCCTCACCTGCTCCACCATTCCACCTCGAGGGCAATTGGTCAGGGCCACCCTGCCCAGCTTCCTCAGTGCCTGGGAGCCAGGCAGCCCATCCCCTACCGCCATCACTGGTCACTGTCTGCAGGGTGATCAGCAAGACGATTGGGCCCCCCGCTCACACCCACCTTGACCTGGTGCTGCCTGCTCACCTGCTCCACCATCCTGCCACAGTCCTGCTCTCATCAGGACCCATCGGGCGGGCAGCACCTGCACTGCCGCCCACTGCCAGCACCCATGACCAACACCCACCATGTTCCATGCCGCCCCCTAGTGGTCAGCACACGTCATAGCAAGCAGTCTAACTCCCAGTCCAAGGACCTCATGAGGGGACAATTTGCATGTTAGACTTTTATTATATAGGATTGATTTCAGAGAGAGAAACATCAATGATGAGAGAGAATCATGGATCATCTGCCTCCTGCACACCCCCACTGGCGATCGAGCCCACAACCTGGGTGTGCCCTGGGAATCAAGCATGACCTCCTGGTTCATAAGTCAATGCCAATTGGATTGGGGTGTAGTTCTTTAAAATATGATTTTTACTTGTTTTGCTCTTAATAAATGACATCTTGACTGTAACTAAAAGCTCTTGGCTGAAACTACTCGAATGATGTCTCCTGAATTGTTTGGAGCTGTCAGGAAGATGAGCACATAAGCTGCTGTCACCAATTCATCAGAGCTCAAGAATAACCTGCCAGTGACCTCTGGCGCACACGCACCAGCCTGCTCACTTCTGAGCTGCCAGGCTCTCCAGTGGTCCTGGTGGAGCATTGGCCTGGGTGCCCGCCCTGAAGAGATGCCTCTTTTTGAGGGGTGATGCTACTTCCCTGTGGATTGACCTGCACCCTTGCGTCTCATGCCAAGAAATTAGATCTAGAACAAAGGCCACGTAAAGGGTAGGCCGCCTCCTCTTCCTTCCAAATTCATGAGTTGCTAAAGCTGAGTGAAGCCCTTCAGGTGTGAAAACTGAAGCCTGCTGAACACTAGCATTTCCTTCCCAACCTGGGAGCGGCTGCTTCAGAGGCAGTCCTGATCTTTGCGGATTCTTAAGGCTAAGAAGCCACATTGAATTGGCCTCCCAGTTTAACCCGCCATTCTCTCTTCCTTCCCTTCATCCACTAGGGAAGCCTATCCTTTGAGCTTCCCAGTTGTGTGACCCCTTGGGAGTCTCTCAACCCAGCCTGGGAAGAGGGGCTGTCACAGGGAGCCATGTCCGAACAGCCATCTTCAGGGTCTCACCGGTGGAGGTGGGTGGGCAGGAGACAGGCCATCTCTGACATTTCCAGCCCCATAAACCTATACAACTTCTGGAAACCTGGAGCCGGGCTTTCTCTTTACCCCCTGAAGAAAATCGGTTCCAAGAATAGACTTGGCAGAGTTCCTCAAAGCTGTTAATACTCATCCTTCACTATTTTACAAATCTTCTCTAATGTGTCCCCTTGCTAAAGACAAACAGACACATTTCATACCCCCCTCTCCTTCCTTTTTTCCTCCCTTTCTCCCCCCACTTCTACCTTCTCACTTCCCTCTCTGCCCAGTGGCAGGGGGAGGGGGCTGTGAAGAGGTACATGGGTCTCGGACTTTCTGTTTACGCACAGCAATCATTCTCAAGGCAACAATTTGCCCAACAACAGGGTAATTGTGAAATATTACCCAAACACTTTGGGTATTATTGAATGTGCCATTTCTGGATCTTGGCCAAGGGCTTTGGCAGACACCGGACTCGAAGGAGGAAAAGAGGGAGAAAAATTATGAACGTGTCTCCCCTTCAGCCCGGCTGTTGAATTAAACCACATGTGTGTTTTCTGGAGAGCACAGCAGAGAGGAACGGCTCCGAAGCACATGTCTCGGAGCAGAGGTCTTTTCTCCGGGATTTTTCAAAATTAGCGGCTGAAACAGTATCACATGAAGTCCAGGAGCATGTGGGAATGATTAAGGACTGTTGCCATGTTTAGTAAGAGCTGTTAATCAGCACCTTACTGCTGGCTACTTGGAAACAGGATCTCAGTAAACACAGAGCTGGGCTCAATAACCAAGCCAGGGGTGGCGAGGACCCTGGTCGTCAGTAGTGACACTTACCCTTGGACAAGAGCTGGAGTTAGTGACACGATGGATCCCTCAGTAAAACACACCCTTGGGGCCTGGTGGAGAAGAGGCCTCATCCACAGGGCTGTAATGATGCGTGCTTGCGGCTCGGGGGAAGGTATTTCTTCCTGCCTCTGGTACCAACTTATCACATACAAGCACCCAAAAGGTAAGGTGTGTTCAGTCCACTTGCAGGAGGCAGCCAATCAATGAGTCTCTCTCATCATTGATGTTTCTTTTCTCTCTCTCTCTCTCTCTCTCTCTCTCTCTCTCTCTTCTCTCTTCTGGTCTTAAATCAAGATGTATATTTAAAATTTTGTCTAGTATCATTATATAAGAAAGCTGGTTCTCCATGAGAACACTGGAAAAGAGTGTCAACATCAATCTTTTTTAGAACTATGTAAATGAACTAAAGCTTGCACAATCAGAGGAACCTTTAATTCAAGAAAAACAATTGAAACTCAGAAAGAACAACCTTCTGTTTTATGCCATTTTAATTTGTTTTAACCCATTCTCCTCTCCCAGCTCCGCTATAGGCTTAAAAACCATCAACCTAGAAGCTATTAGATGGGGCAGAACAAATTTGGAGCTACTCAGCAGCCCCAGCCCCAGAGAATTATCACTGTTTGGTAGTTTCCTGAAAAGCTCCATTCTCAGAGATTGTCTTTATTTGACTGGATTGGCACTTCCTCTGTTTGAATAGCCCTACCCATGGCATTCGCAAAAACAATCAGTGCCAATTATTTAAAATTGCAGCTACTTGGGGCAGTGCTACTCTTAAAATAAGAGGCAAAAAAAAAATATCTTAAAAGAAAAATTGAAGAATCTGATGTTCATAGGGGGCTTTGGAAATCTCTGACGAATTCCTGGAAGGTGGAAGGCCATGTGCATATGTTAGCCTGTTTACAAGCCCACGGAAGGTTTGAGAAGGCCTTAATCTGGTTGGCCTTAAAGCTCTGTGCAAGCAGGAAGAAACGGCTGAGGCAGAGTTGTAAATGCCTGCTGAAGCATTGAAATTGTGCTCCAACACACACACACACACACACACACACACACACACACAGAATCCCACCACACAGGTTGGAGACATATTGGTTCATGGCATTTAAGAAAACCTCTGCCGAATCATCAGCTTGCCACTAAACAATCAAGCCAGGAATTCAGTGGCTGCACACACCAAAGGATATAGACTTTATGGAATACGTTCAGAAAAGTATCAAAACAAATACCAACAATAATAAAGTACTGGAAGGGGAGTGAATCTGAATTCCAGAGTTACTATGTTATGTTATTTTAAATATTCATTTGTCAACAGCAAAACAGAAGACATGCCAATAAACAGGAATGTAAGGTCCATACCCAGGGGAAAGAAAGCAGTCTACAGAAACTGTCCCTGAGTGACCCCAAACATAGAACTTAATAGACAAAGACTTTAAGTCAGTTATTACAAATATGTTTTTAAACAAATAAAGTAAACTGCATTTAAAGAAAAGGACAGAAGAGAATGTCCCACCATGATGATGGCTTATAACATCAATACATTAAATATGCTAATCCAACCCAAATTATTTTATAGAGTCCATGAAATTCCAGTCTAAATATTAATAGGTTGTTTTAATGAACTTAAAAAAGCTAATTATAAATAATATGTGGAAGAGCTAGCAGTCAAGAATAGTCAAGGAAACTTTAAATAACAAAGTGAGAATAAGGATTGACTTACAGTTGTGAAAACCTATTTTAAACTAAATTAAGAAAGAGATGTGTTGATACAGGAATAGAGAATGTAGGAGAGATTATACAATAAAGAGAATATATAGCCCCAGATATATATGCAATTTTGTTATACTTGAGTATTCAGCCTTCAGAAAATAGGAAAGAATAAACAAAATGGCCCAAAGTCCTGAAGAATCTGAGAAAAGGAAATCCAAATGACTAATAAATACATGAAAAATGCCCAACCACACCAGTACTCAAGGAAATAAAAATTAAAACCATAATGAAAAACCATTATATACTTACTAGAGTCCTGATGCATGAATTCGTGCACGGGTGGGGTCCGGCCAGCCAGCCCCGATCAGGGAGAGGGGACACAGAAGCTTGGCTGGCTGGCCCTACCCCCTGGTAGAACTACTGGTTGAACTCCCAGTCAATGGGACAATTTGCATAATAGCCTTTTATTATGTAAGATAAGATTGCAAAAATTAATGTCTGACAAATGATAAATTGGCAAAATTGTGGAACAATGTTCTGCTTTCAGGAGTTTAATTTGAACAACCACTTGATAGATTGACCTAAAAGCATATAGTAGTCAAGTTAAAGATGTGCATACTCTGAAACCCAGCTACTCCATTTCTAAGAATATATCTTAGAAAGTTGTTACACAAGTTCCTCTATGTGCTCAAAGTGCAAAACATTTCTAAAAGCACTGTTTGTAATTGGAAAAACTGGATGCAGTCTAAATTTTCAAGAAATCTGACTTGTTTGCTACTAAATTCTCAACACTTAGAATAATCCCTGGCACATAGTACTGCTCAGTAAATATTTGTTGAATCAATAAATCAATATAAAAGTAGACAAGCTCACAGAAAGACATTCCCACATCCCTCCATCCATCAGAAGTCTAAGTTGGAAAAGAAAACATTTGAAAGAACTTTCAGTGCTGTCTCTTAGGCTAGTACAGTCGGGGATTCACCTCCTCGAGGTTTAGTAGCTTGTGATTTATCTCTTCTATTGCAAAGTGAAAAGGAGCTTTCTTAGAGCTACTCACTTTTATGCCTCACTTTATTCCTACCAAAATATATATATATATATATATATATATATATATATATATATATATACACACCGTATTTGCCGGCGTATAAGACGATTTTTTGGCCCTGAAAAATACGTATTTGTCGACGTATAAGACGACTGGGCGTATAAGACTACCCCCTAACATTTCCACTAAAAATACAGAGTTTGTTATATACTCGCTGTATAAGACTACCCCCCACTTGGAGGCATATTTTTCAGGGCCAAAGGGTCATCTTATACGCCGGCAAATACGGTATATAGCCCTGAAGCCTTCTGGGGAAAAAGAAGTAAAGCTTTTTTTCCAAAACAGTTGTCTTCATCACCTACTGAAAAAAAGATTTTTCCACCAAAATATATCTACACCAACCTAACCACTGTTTCTAAAATTTAACATCATTATATGTCCTTAATTATGGTGACCAGTGCTTCTAATACCATATTTGCCAACAAACTTGGATTAATAGTGTGGGGTCCCAATAGTTGGGCCTTGTGGCACTACAGATCCCAACTTACAATCAGAAAATTCCAGGTAGGACGTTGATCTAGAAGGCCCCCTTGACCCAGTCCTTTAGGATGACCAATTGCAGTTAGTTGCTCAAAATCTCTGGTCCCAGTGTCTCAGCCTGGATGCAGAGAGAAGCTGTCTGATAAAATTCAAACTATTCATAAGTGATCAACATGAGCTAACTGCCTGCAAAGCAGAGGAATCACACAGATACTCAGAAGGCTTGGCTATGCTATCTGCAGCTTATCCAGGAATTCTCCACATGAAAGAACTGGCGAGAAGTTCTGTCTGGTGGCCAGGATTTAATCCTGAAATTGAGAAGAAAGCAGAAGAGTGAAACATGTAGCAAACTAGCCAAGGGAAGTGATCAGGAAGCCTGGGCAATCACCTATATTTTTTTTTCTCAGGGATAACTGAGGAAGGATGTCTTGGTTTTGATCTGCTCCTTTTGCAGATGGCCCCTTTATGTGGTTGAGTATGGCTCCCGCCATATCAATCACTAAGCCAGTGACAACCAGACATGGTGGGTTCTGACTCGGGATCTGCATTTATCTTACGGATGCATCTCTGAACTGTCTCCATTCCTTCTTAAAGTCTTTACTCAAACTGTCTTAGTGCAAAGGTATTACGGATATTCTCTAATGAATTGTTGAGGGGGACTAGCCAAGAAAACGTGTCTGGTTTCTCGTTTCAGAATTAACAACTGGAGTCATTCTTGCTGAATTATTGAAGAGGAAGCATCTCAAATCTCTCCTATTATTCCACTCAGGCTTAGATGACACGTTACAACACAATCAAGAATATATTCTGAATGCTTCTTAATGACACTCTTTCTGCACCTATTGTATTCTCATTTTTACCACCAATATCGGCATTGTAGGAACCATGGGAAATGAATCAAGATACAGGCTCCTGCCACCAAAATTATGCCAAAGTCACTGACATGCAAAATCCATTATCAGACCAATGTAGTGTTGCCACAATAAAAGCTATTTATGGAGCCCTAAGCACCCACCATTTAAATAATTTCTCTCTAATCTACATGGCACTACAATATAGTCTTTTCATCTCCATATGTACAAGGTAAGGAAATGAGCTTAGAAAGATTAAGTTACTTACCCAAGGTCAACCAGCTACTAAGTAGAATTACAATCCAAACACAGGTAGGTCTATCTTCCCCCAAAACTCATGGCACTAAGCATAACAGTTTTTGAAATATATAACCATAGCCCCCCTTTGAGGAAACCTCTCAACCCACTGCACCATTTAAGAAATAAACCTTTGAGCCGAAACCAGTTTGGCTCAGTGGTAGAGCGTCGGTCTGCGGACTGAAAGGTCCCAGGTTCGATTCCGGTCAAGGGCATGTACCTTGGTTGCGGGCACATCCTGGGTAGGGGGTGTGCAGGAGGCGAATGGTTGATGTTTCTCTCTCATCCACGTTTCTAGCTCTCTAGCTCTCTCCCTTCCTCTCTGTAAAATATCAATGAAATATATATTTTTTTAAAAAAGAAATAAACCTTTGATACTTTCTTGTATGTTGTCTACTGTGAACAGGTTGGTACCTCTGGCCAAGCTGATTGAAGCAGGGGTTAGTCCTGCCCCGTGGCCAGCCAGGTTGGCCAATCTGTATGTTAAAAAGTGTCCTATCAAGTATCTCAAACCAAAGAGCATTGCAAAGAAAGAATAGTGATGATTCAAACAAATCCTCTTTTTCTTGAATTTTAGCAAGAGATATAGGACAAAAGAGTCAATAGCTAGTTTGGGCACTCAAAAAAACCACAGAGAGAGAAAACATGGAAAGAAGACAGGTCATGAACATCCAAGAGTAAGCAGAATCAGTGAGTAAGCCAAAGATCTGAGTCAACAGAAACAAACACACATAATGAATGGAAGATGAGATAGGTGAATGGTATTCACCTGACTGCTAGAAGCAGAGACTAAGTCATTCTGAGTCACCATAATTGTAGGGCACCAATAAAAGCCACGCCTGGGGAGGAAAGGGTGGGAGAAGATTACCTAGTGACTAGAACTGCTTTTTTCCAGTTCCCAAACTATGTTTCCATGTCTTCGAGGCCAGCCATAACATTTGTGTCTCCCTTACTGCATCCTTGCTTTAATCCCCAGTCCTTGAGTCACTAACTGACCAAAGGAGGCAAACTAATATACATCTTCTTTCCCTCACATCGTGTTCCTCTCTAAGTTGAAAAACCCCAAAGTGGTGTCCTACTCCTGCTCCTGCTCCTGCTATCACCTGCCAGGGGAGATGCCCAAGGACTTCTCCTAAGCCAGCCAAGTCCTGAGACTCACTGACATCCAAGAGGAGACCTCTGGTCACAGCTGCTGAAGATGCACATACCTGGCATTTTCATACAACACAGAGACAGCCTCAAAACCATGCTAAAAGATTTGACTGATGAAAAAGAGATGGGTGGTTTCCCATTTTGCTTCCTGTTTCTTTCTGGGATTGTGGGCATCTGTTCCTTGGAGGTCCCTGAAACTGTATGCTCAGCAGGCCCTCCTGAGTTTTGCCTGAATGAATGCATACATAGCTATTTTTGAAGGTCTGCTTGCCTCCTAAGTTTTCCTTGCTACTCTGATACGGCCAAACTTAAGGAGAGGATCTTCTGGTTAGGAATAAGGTGAAGAGAAGGGAAATGAGCAAGGGTCAAAAACTCCATTGGAGACCCAGAAAAAAAAAGGAAATTTATTATAAAACATGCCCTTCCTCCTCCTAAGAGCTTTGAAATCTGCCTCCAAAAGAGATGAGGAATTCTCATCTGCCCTAACTTGAGTCAGAAATGTCTGCCAGCAGCTCGCTCAGGCACAAAGGACCAGGCACATCGTTCAAACTATCTTTGAACATCAAAGAGCCCATGGCCTTCTGGGTGAACTTGGAGGAAAGGGGAAACAGGGAGGCTCAGAGCCCCTGTGTTGATGGTATAAAGATCAAACGGGACCCAATGAAACATAATGCTTCCCTTTATCTCCTGACTCCAAGAGTCTTCAAACTGCCCGCCATGCCCCGAAGCTGGGGAATTAAGAAGGAATTGAGGTGTCTTTCTTTATTTGGGGAGACAGAACAATGCAAAAATTATAACTCCTAAGAAAAGCCTCCTTAAAAAATCCTAGGATTTACACTTTCCCTGTTCTGAGGGCAACTTTTTCTTCTGAAAAGTCTCACCCCATCATTGCATACCACTGGCTTCCTTCTCCAGGGCCCTGGCCTCTCTGTCACTTTGATTCCCTTGGGACTCAGCACCCAGGACAGTGCATAGCAGAGAGATAGCACTATGAGTATTTACAGAGTAAACGAGTAATAAAGAAATGAGTGTCATCCAGCCGGTGTGGCTCAGGGATCGAGCATCAATCTATGAACCAGGAGGTCACTGGTAGATTCCCCATCAGGGCATATGCCCGGGTTGTTAGCTCAATCTCCAGTAGAGGGCGTGCAGGAGGCAGCAAATCCGTGATTTTTATCATTGATATTTCTTTCTCTCCCTTTCCCTTTCTCTTGGAAATCAATAAAAAAGTATTTTTTTTAAATGAATGTCAAATGTCTTGCTTGAGGGACAGTTGATAAGCACAGTCATTCTGCTTTCAGCATTGAGTCCTGCTCAACTTCAGTCAGTCTATACTGTACACCAACCACATGCCTCTGCTTGTGGGGAGGCAAGAAAAACTTCTCACACAGCACCTACATCATGAGCCTCTAATGTACCTAAAGAGATGGCATGTGAACCCAATTACAGAAATGTGTGTGGACTTTCAAACTACCTCAGAGAGAGCACTAGTTAAAACTGCAAGTTTCCCAAGCCCCGCTCCCTAGGGCTTCTGATTCAGAGAGAGCCCCCAAACTGAAATTCGAGCCAACTCCCTATGCACCGCAGAGGCTAATATAAACCAGTCCACTCCTGAAAAAACACTGACTTGTGGGGGGAAATAGACTCACTGGGTAGGCACTGAAGACCTTGCCTGAGCTTTTCAGCGGTCTTTCCCATTAGTCCTGGAAATCTTTCCAGCCTCCTCTTCATCCTCTTCATCATGAACTCATTGGTAACTCTGAGCTCCAGGTTCCACATTGCATGGATGGCCCACTTGGGTGTCAGAAAAGGCATTTCTGGCAAAAAGACCAAGAAGGCTCAGTGAAACCACTGCACGGGAGCTAAGTGACAACCTGGGAGAACCCAATCCATCCCCTCCCTCACAGCCCTGCTGTAGCTCTTTCAGGAAGTTGTAAAGGAAGGTGGAGCCAAGCACAATAGGCTGGGCTGTCAGAAGTGAGGGGCATTGTGAGGATGGGCTTGCCCAGGTCACAGAACAACAGCCAGTGGTGATAAGAAGACCTATGGCAGGGCATGGAGGGACCATGCAGGGGTACACTCATTCATGAGCACTTTGGAGACAACCCTAGGGACTCCCAGAAACATGGGAGAGGAGGTGGTGTAGGATAAGCAGAAGAGCTACAAAAGACACTTAACTCCACAGGGTCATCAGAGGAGCACAGCCATTAACTTTGTGTCATTACTGTTTGTTGCCCCAAGTGAACAAAATTCTAAAAAATCTCTCAAACCCACCTATGCTTATGCCTTCTCTTCTCATGGCTATCCAAACAATTGGTCCTCCCATCTCTTATTACTTCATTCTCTGTACTGAGACATATTTTTTAAACTGTAAGTCTGATCATTTTACTTGCCTCCTTACAACTACTCAGTAATTCCCCATCATCTACAGCAAGGGTGGGGAACCTTTTTCTGCCAAGGGCCATTTGGGTATTTATAACATCACTCACAGGCCATACAAAATTATCAACTTAAAAATGAGCCTGCTAGCCCGAGCCATTTAGGCTCAGTGGATAGGGCGTTAGCCTGTCCAACTGAAAGGTCCCAGGGTTGAACCCGGTCAAGGGCACATGCCCGGGGTTGTGGGCTCAAATCCCAGTGGGGGACTTGCAGGAGTCAGCAGATCCACCATGATTCTCTCTCATCATGGATGTTTCTATCTCTCTCTCCCTCTCCCTTCCTCTCTGAAATCAATAAAAATATTTTTTAATTACCCTGCTATATGTGGTCAAATATTTAATTAATTCACCCTTAATGCCTTGGCAGGGCTGGACCAAATGACTTCTCAGGTTTAATATGGCCTGAGGGCATATGTTCCCCACCCCTGTCTACAGGATCAAATCCAAACTCCAAAGGGTTTTTTAGAGCTTGACTCAAGCAGAAGTTCCTCAAAGCTGCCACCCCTGACTACCTTGGGAAGAATGGACAACTTCTTTTGCCTCTGCTGTATTTTATACCTTCTTAAATGAAAGTACCTATCACATTTTGTGGCATTTCTTAATTTACCTGATTCTCTTAGACTGGATCTCCTGGTGGGCAGAGTCTGTGTCTCATTCATTTCTTCTGGTGCCCAGCATAGTACTAGATGCATGCTATAAGTTTCATCAATTTTTAACTCATTCATCCATGAGTACTCTCATATAAACACCATCTAGGACTTTTACTTCCTTGCCCCTCAACAAGTTCTCATCCCCATTGTCGAATCTTTGTTTCTCTTCCTCTCCTTTCTGGATTATTCTGTTCTTTTTTTTTGCCCCTTTTTATTTCTTTAATAATTTCCCATAACCAATCATTATAATACATCAAATCCTGAAGAGAATATTCTGCCATTTGTTGTTACTTCTGCTGACCATTGCTCACAGTGGCTGGTTTTCTCATGTGGTTTGTAATTTTGGATCATGAACATACTGTATATTTGGTAAGATGCCCTAAGGTACTACCTATGAATCAAGAACCAGTTTAAGTTAATTTTCTAGCTTGAAGTTTCCAATAAATTGCAGGTAGTGTAAATTTAAACTCCAATCGCGAGTAAGTAGACCTAACTACAATAACAAAGTCACAGAAGAGAGACTTTTCTTTGTTCATTCAGAGTCCACCCTGATTAAGCCAATTTCAGTGTCTGCTTTCCTTTGCCAGAGGCTACTTTCTCTTAGTCCTCACACTCCTTGTGGATCTTGTGTTATGTGTATGAGGGCTATCTCAGGTCTATCTTCTTGCTTTATGTGGGCCCAAGATCAGAAGATCCACAAAAGACATTAAACTCTAAGACGATAGATCAGAGATTGGCAAATTCAAGTCTACTGCAAGTCAAATCCTCCTACACCCTTTTGTTTATGTATTAGTGATAGCTGCATTTATGATACAAAGGCAGAGTGGAGTAGCTGCAACAGAGAACATATGGACTCAAAAAGCCAAAAATATTTGCTATCTGACCCTTTACAGAAAATGCTTGACAACAAGGGCTACCAAAAACACCAGCAACTCTGTTTTAAGCCCCTGAGAATTACTCTCACATTTTTGCAAGCTCAGTGATGCATTTTAAAGGAATTTTGTTCCAGAAAGTCAGCTGTGTTGTATGGGAAGATTTTCCAGGACATCTAATCTATCTATCACATTGCCAGAAACAGAAATTAGACTTTTCTTTCTGTGGAGCTTCTTAAAATCCTAATCACCTATCAAGGTCCAAAAGAGAACATTTCTCCTTCAGAAAGTCTTCGCAGCGATTTCAGTTCATGGTAACAAATGCATCTCATCTCTAAGCTATAACCCAGCAATAGTGTGTGTGTATTTGTGTGTGTGTGTGTGTGTGTGTGTGTGTGTGTGTGTGTGTGTGTGTAATTGCTCTCCGGTTGCACTGAGGTAATTATTCTCTTTTGTGTGAAGTCACCAGCATCTTTAGAACAATATTTATCATTTTGATCGATACCTAGTTTAGAGAATTGGAATAATCCTGAAGTGCTATAGAGCTCTAAAGCTGAAGGTTTAGAAAAGAAAGCTTAGCAGTGGAGAATATAGTGGAAGGTAGTAGCACGTGTTCAGGCTCTGGGTTTAGATAGCACTGGGTTCATATTCCAGCTGTCACTTAATAGCTGTTTAATCTCAGGCAATTATTTAACCTTTCTCACTTCAGTTCATCTATGAAACAGAGTGTTGTACCTACCTTGGACAGTTGAGAGACTGAGAGAATTTATGCACAGTGTCTGGTACAAATAGTTTATCAGTATGCCATCACCATGTTGTTATGGAAACATTTTCCATATGAAAGATCTTGAGACCACACTTGAAAGATGACTTTGACTATTCTAATGCTCTATGCATCCAAACTTGAATCTTATCTGCATTTGTATCCAAATTTGTGAAAGTTAGACAACAAGCATAGGAAATGCAGAAAGTGAGAAATTGGGAAGGATTGCATTCCTTAAAAAAGGCAGACTTCCAACATTTTAGGTCTGACCAGAGAGATTCTGCAGGGCTAGAATATGACTGGGCCAAATGATTTAACCAAACTAGTCAATAATAAGGTATTTACTGAGTTATAAGTATAACTAGAAATCTGTGCACTAGGAGGGGATGGTCCCTCAGCTTGGACTGCACCCTCTCGCAGTCTGGAAGCCATTAGTCAGACATCCTTAGCACTGCCACGGAGGTGGGACCACTGCTGCTGCACTAGCCAGCCATGAGCCCAGGCCAGCAGGAGGGGTAGTTAGGGGCAAACAGGCTGGCAGGGGTGTTAGTAAGGGACAACCAAACAACCGAACAGCAGGCTTCATGGGGCGACCAGGCCAGCAGGCAGGGCAGTTAGCGGTGACCATGCTGGCAGGAGGGGCAGTTAGGGGCAACCAGGCCAATATGGGGGGGAGTTGGAGGTGACCAGGCCAGCATGGTGGGAGGGGCAGTTAAGGGCAACCAGGTTGGCAGGGGGAGTAGTAAGGAGCGACCAGGCCAGCAGGGGGAGGGGAAGGCACCAGTTGGGGACAGATCAGGCCAACAGGCAGTTAGGGGTGATCAGGTAGGCATGCAGGTGAGCAATTAGGAGCCAGTGGTCCAGGATTGTGAGAGGGATGTCTGGCTGCCGGTTTAGGCCCAATCCCCAGGACATTCTTCGAGGGATCCTGGATTGGAGAGATGCAAGCTGGGCTGAGGGGGACCCTTCCTCCTCCATGCACAAATTTCATGCATCGAGCCTCTAGTTCATAACAAGAGAAAAGCAACTTAAAATTATGTCATCTACAGTTTCTTGCCTTTCTGATAGACACAGATAAAAAAATTTGATCAACATACCTGGTTGGCAACTTTGTGGACAAGGGTGTGGGAAAATGCAAGCTCATAAGTTACTGGGATATAAATTGGCACAACCTCTCTAATATGTAATTTGACTATATTCATAGAAATTTCAACTATAAATACCTTTAACCTAGAAACTCCACTTGTAAGAAATTGTCAAACACATGTATTATCTCATACACATGAGATAATATAGGTGTAAGATTATTCATTGTATCACTGTTTATAATAGCAGGGAATTGAAAAAAGAACCTAAATGTTCATTAATAGGAAACATTGCTTAAGTAAATTATGGTACATCCATATAATCCTCCTATATAATAAAAGGCTAATATGCAAAACATCCAAAAGAGGGAATGACCAATCGCATTGATGCACATTGACCACCAGGGGGAAGATGCTCAACTCAGCATCAGTGGGCTTTGGTAGGGGGAGCGCCACTCAGCCAGAAGCCGTGGCAAGTGTAGTGGCAGTGGTGGGAGCCTCACGCCTCCACAGCAGTGCTAGGGATGTCTGAGTGATGGTACACAAGAAATTTAACCTTGATTGTCTCTAGTAAAACAAATTGGATGTCTGCAAAAAGGGGGTTAGATGCAGATTTTTCACTGTGTGCCACTGAGTACCATCTGACTTTTGATCATCAAAATAAATAAAACATTTTAATCAAGTGCCCCAATTGTTGATAATAAGTGACACTTTTATTGTGCTTTGGAGCCCCACCAAATCCCTTTGGAGGTAAGATGGCACCCAAATTTCTTCCAGCTCTACAGTCACCCCCAAGCAGTTGCAGGGACCCAGTGCCCTCAGATGCCCGTCATTTCTGAAAGCTCTAGAGGACTGCTTTCAGGTGCCTTTCAAAGCAGTCTGCATCCATGCTTTTGGTCCCACTTATCCTTCCACCTGCCCATGCTCCCTCCAAGAAGGTCTCTTGGAGTAGGCTTGCCTCAACCCTGCCCATTGTCTGTTTCTCCCAACATTTCCTTTCCCTGGAGGCCTGGTCCCTGACAAGGCAGAAGAGCCAACCACCCTGCTCCAGGATGCACTTGTCTCCCTAATCCTGAAGCAGCTCAGAGTCTCATAATCTCTCAGATATTTCTATCAGCAACTAGTACTAACTGCCAGTCTGTAAAGATCAAACTGACTCCACAGGGCTAACAGGAAACAGATTTCCCAAGACCCATCTACCCTCCACTTTTTTTTCGGAGTGGAGAGTTAGATGGTAGAGGGGTTGCTTTTCCCACCATAAATCCCTCTCTCCTTCCTCAGGAGCAAAACAAATATGAGTGGCAGAGAATGGAAGAGAACAAATGTGATCTATAACACCTACAACCAACAAACAATTTTTGATAACTACAACACTTACAAAAACACAATTTTAGACAATTTTTTTTCTTGCAAGAACTGTCACCTTAAGTTCTTCCTTGGTGTTTTTCACCACATTGATTCTGACCCTTATTAGCCCAAATTCATGAGAGCTACTGTTCTGCACTTGCTTTAAGCCCATCTTGGTTCCAACCTACACGCTGATGCTTTAGAAGCCTTCCTAAAACACTCAGGTGGGTCACATCTGTAGAATTGAGTGTCCTGCAAACACAATCATACTTTTCAAAGAACCCCTGAAAGTCAGAGCTCACACAAAGAAGGCTGGCTGGGTTGATCAGCCTAGAAAATGTGTAATGCATTCAACATGCTATGTGGATGTTGCTGGGCTGAAGTGGGAGAGAGGCATCCATAAGGCACAGTCGTAGTTCTCAAGGAGCCCGCAGGCCAATGAAGACTTCAACACTTTTACACACCATGGCGGCCATATAAGGCGTCACATGGCCCATGGTTTATGCGAGTGGTCGGCAAACTCATGAGTCAACAGAGCCAAATATCAACAGTACAACGATTGAAATTTCTTTTGAGAGCCAAAATTTTTAAACTTAAACTTCTTCTAACACCATTTCTTCAAAATAGACTCTCTCAGGCCGTGGTATTTTGTGGAAGAGCCACACTCAAAGGGCCAAAGAGCCACATGTGGCTCACAGGCCGCAGTTTGCCAACCACTGGCATGAGCTATGTGCAGATAACATGCTATGGAAGTTCACAGGAGAGAGAGAGGTTGCATCCAGCTGGAAGGATCAAAAGAAGTTCCCGTAGCCGCAATAAAATATGAAGTGGGTCTTGAGAAAATGGTAGCATTTGCATACCCAGAGAAGAAAGAAAAAAAAACGCCTGAGCCAAGCCAGAAAGAAACATCTGGAACATCTGGTGTTCGGGCTCGACTGGAACACAGAGCCAGTGAAGAGTGAGGTGGGAAATGAGCCTGCGGTGACACTCAGGTGGCTCCAATAATGGTAATGACTACCATTTGCATGGCCCTGTGTCATTTCTGTAGCTCTTTCCTGTGAATTGTCATTTGACCTTCACAAGGACCCGACAACTTAGAAATTTTCATGTAAAGAACCTAGGGCTCAAAGATAGTTTGCAGTAACTCCCCCAAGGTTACTCAGTGATTTTAAGTTGGGAAACTACAGAGTACTTTGCATGAGAAGGCACTAAAAATACCATAAATATATGTTGGTTGGCCCCCAATTGCCTGAGGCTAATTTTAGGTTTGTTCGCTTTCCTAGATTTAACATTCCCCTTAAGTAAATAATTTTCCAAAATTAATTTGCATTATGAGTCATTTCTTAAGGTTAAATTACTTCGGGTGAGTTTCAGGTTAAACTTCAGCCTCGATCCTCTAAAAATTATTCAAATTGAGAATTTACTGGTAAGTGAATTCTATATATTCCTTTAAGCCAGCTCACCTGAGCCAGTTTTCTGGTCTTATCATTTTCACAGCTGCTCTGAAGACCTTACACTAATTAGTATAATAAACAGGGAGACCTTTTATCTTTTCACCCCTTTTTTTGGTTTGGGTTTTCACTGTTTTGTTTTTTAATGAGGATCAACAAAATGAAAGTAATTCCAATGTACCGTTAACAGACAAGTGAATAAATTTCTTTATTACTTCTTTGCTGAAATTTCTCCACACTGGGGTAATATAACTGACCTGGCCCAATAGTGAATAATTGCTTCTTTTGCAATGCCTCTTGTTAGGCAGTGGTTTGCTTTTAATATTTGTGTTTTGTTTCTGTTTCCTATTTGTAAGTAGATTTTTAATTTTAATTTTGTTTTCGTTTGCCTTGCTTTGTTTGAGGCCAGGGAGGGCTGCTGAGTAAGTCACTACTGTAGAGAAAGCACTCAATTCTAAAGGGTGAGCCCCTTCCCCACATGGGCATCGTTCCCCGCCCAGGTCCTAGGTGTTCTGAAGATGTTTGCCAAGTGAGAGAAATATTCACACTTGTGAACCTAGGATTTTCTACAGCCCCAGTGCTCCAGAGCAGTGGTGGGCAAACTCATTAGTCAACAGAGCCAAAGAGCAACAGTACAATGACTGAAAAAAAATTTTTTTGAGAGCCAAAAACCAACTAACTTCTGTGCATGAGCCACGAAGTTTCAATCGCTCTGTACGTACGCGCCCGCATGTGGTATTTTGTAGAAGAGCCACACCCAAGGGGCCAAAGAGCCGCATGTGGCTCGCGAGCTGCAGTTTGCCGACCACTGCTCTAGAGCTTTCTTCATTTTGTGATACAAAGAGAAGCACTTGGAGGCAGGATGCTGATCCATTCATCGCCATTCCCTTTACAGGGCTCAGATGTAAAATGTATAGTGGATCCTTGCTAGTCATGGTAGCTCTGTTTTATAAAGTCACTGCAAACACTGAGCCAGTGAATGCGGAACCACTGTTCCTAGAGGAAATCCTGTGGTGGGTTCCTGCAAGCCTCTGGTCACAACATTTTCATCAACCAGTTAACTTATAACCTCATTTTATATTTGGCTTGGTGTAAAAGCACCTTTTTAAATACTTACTGTTGATTGGTTAATATTACTCATGGCCAACAGCATGGTAACTCACCCCGAATAAAGCTTATCTAACTCGTATCTTCTCCAAAAGGTCCATCACAGCTTTCTTGTGCTTGGGAACATCAGACAGCTCTCCAGCTCTACACGTGGGGGCCACTTTACACAGCAAAATCTCCACACACAAAAAATGCAGGAAAATGTGGCACTAAAAAGATCACAGAAAGGACATCTGTATCAAACCAGAAGGCAGAGGGTCACCTTGCTTGCCTTCAGCTGGGAACAGCAGACAACCCAAGTATTTCACTACGGCATGTCCATAAATGTGCAAGAGTATCCACCTATGTCCACAGCGAGTATTGCTTTTGGTTGACAAATACATTTTAGTGAGTATATAGATTCACAAACACAGAATATGCACATAACAAGGATCAACCAAATACTGAAAGTGTGTGTGTGTGTGTGTGTGTGTGTGTGTGTGTGTGTGTGTTTATGTGCATGTGCGCGCGCATGCATGCGCAGACACATATACACACACACACATGCACATGCACACTTTATGGAAAGAACTCAGGATTCCGTCTGAGTTTGGGCCATGTTGGGCCTGCGTGCAGCCAGATCAGGGCCACTGCTAGTCTACCAGCTGCTTTCATGTGGTGGCCGCTCTGGGCAACCTCAGCCCACAGCACACAGCCTGGGGAACAGACACAGCAGAGAAGAAAACCTCTCCAAGGGGGAGTGTAGCTTTGCCTCAGCAGCCAGGCTTTGCTGACAGCACAGACAGGACTGCAGTCCCTTCTCACCCACTGGGCTATGCAACCTGCAGAACCGAGCATGCTGGCTTTATAGAAGCATGCCGCAGGGGCAGGCCGACGCAGTCTCAAAGCAGAAATTAATTCTTCACACAGGCCCTGTCAAGGGACCACCAAGGGGACCTCTATGTCAGCATTTCTGATCTCTGACTCGTGTTTTGCTCCAGGCCTTAGGTTTTTATAAAAAGCTTCTGTATTTTTTTTCCTAGAGCTATTGTAACCAAGTATCACAAACTGGGTGTCTTAAAACAACAGCTATGTGTTATCTCACAGCTCTGGAGGCCAGAAGTCTGAAACCAATGGTCAACAGGGCCATGTTCCCCCTGAAAGCTCTAGGGAAGAATCCTTCCTTTCCTCTAGGGCTTCTGGTGGCTCCCGGCATTCCTTGGCATTCCCTGGCTTGTAGCTGCCAAGATTGCTTGTAGTTGCAATCTCTGCCTCGTCTTCATGGCCTTCTTCCCTGCATGTGTGTCTGTCTGACCTCTCCTCTCCTTAGAAGGACACCAGTCATAGAATGAAGAGCCCAACCTAATCCATTAGGACCTCGTCTTAACTAATTATGTCTGCAAAAACTCTATATACAAATAAAGTCACATTTTAAGGTTCCAAGTGGACATGAATTTCAGAGAAACAATATTCAATCCACTATCTCCCCTATAAATGAAGTCTAAGGGGCATAATATTGGGGACCTTGACAGTTATCTCGTACACTTTGACCAGAGCTCTGGATTTCTCTTACGGTTTCCATTACTGCATTCCCCCAGGTTTAGGTTTTCCTTTGTCATCTCCAGACTTAAGGATTTTGAGTCAATGGTAGTTAATGAAAAGAAAGGAAAAGAAAATCAAATGGCAGGCACAAGAAAAACACTAAAAATATTTCACCTTGAAGGTTTATGCAAATATGCACTTTCTCAATAATATCTTAAAGTTTGTCGTGACCCAAGGGCAAATTCCAGGGGACACCCATAGCCTGGGCTTTAGAAGTACCGCAAAAATAAAACAGGAGGTTAGACATTAATGACCCCTTTAGCCACAATATTTCCCACGGACTCGGGAACACAGGCAGTGCAAAGTTTCCCATCATAACACACCACGTGTTCCCCCTGACCACCCATTCAGGTCCCTTTCTCTGCGTCTCACATTGCTCTTGTTCTACTTGGCCTCCTCTTCTGTGGGGTGTTTGTTCTTGGTCATTAGTCAGTCTTTGCTTATATATTGGGACTTCTAGATTCAACTCCCACCACAATCCAGGGAGACAGAGAAAATGTAATGTGTCTAGTTTGCCAACAGCTAATCTGATATTTTCCCTCTGGAGTTTCCACCCAAATGGTTAGCAAGAAAAATTAACTTAACCCAGTTTAAACTTACTCTGATCCAATCAGCCATACAGTTTCTTTAGGGATACACAGGCTCATTTGGACAAAAATTCTCAGTTGCCAACACAGCACTTCCCCGTCTCCTGCTTCTCTCCATACGATGATCTCTGGATGCATGAAAGGAAGGGAGCTTGCTCACCTGTATGTCAATGTAAATATATCAGAGGTGTTGGCTTTGGCATTTCCAACCCCACCCAGTGTCTGGATACTATCCTTTTCTATTTACCTTGGTCAGAACTAGCATCTATCTCAGATTGCCTTGGCATCACCTTGGCTACCACTAGTGACAATCTCTATAATGGGGGACCATCTCCACTTGCCATAGTGAATGCCATGGCAGGGCCCTGGCTGCCAGCTCAGTGTCCACACGTGATGACCAAAGGCAACCTGAGAAAGTCCACAGGGCCTCCCCAGGCCACCTGTGTCACAGGTTGACTTTAATGTGGGAAACTCTGTGTTCAACGTGGCACTCGTCCTGCCTGACCCCCCCCCCCCCCGCCAAGTGTAAGCCTGGAAAGCTCAGTCCAGCCAACACAGGCCCAGCTGTGGGCCTGTCCTCTCTCCTTTCCTTCTCCTGTCCACATTTTTCAAGCAGAACACATGCTCTGCCGGTACTTCAGAAAAGACATGCTCTGACTTGTAGTTTGCTTCTCCGTGATCACTCCCTCTCCTCCAACTCCAGATAAGCCTGGCTCTCCTCTCTGCTGTGGGGAAACCTCAAACTGAGTTGTTCAAGCTCAGTTGCATCTTTAAAAAAAGAAGGATGCTTCCCTGGCCAGTGTTGCTCAGTTGGTTGAGCATCACCCCATGCACCAAGAGGTTGCCAGTTCGATTCCCAGTCAGGGCACATACCCATGTTGCAGGCTTGATCCCCAATAGGGGGTGTACAGGAGACCACTAATAAATGTTTCTCTCTCACTAATGTTTCTCTTTCCCTCCCTCTCTCTAAAATCAAATTTTTAAAAAATGTTTTAATGGGAGAAAGGGGTGGAAGGTAAAGAGGTGTGACTATTTGTTTTTCAAGACTATGGTCTGACCAGCACAGCTATTTCATTGTTAAAGGATCAGATTCTGAATGTCAGCGGCTGAATATAAAGTTGATCTTCCTCTTTGCATTCCTCCAACAACTTTTCTCATTTCCTCTGTGGCCTCCCATCCCCAAACAGAAGAATGTTTGGGCAGATTAGAGACAGGTGGTCCAAAAGAACATTGTGCAATGATGAAAACACTCCACATCTGTGCTTCTCAAAACAGAAGCTACTGGCCAGATGTGGCTACGGAACACTTGCAATGTGGCTAGGGGGCCTGAGAAACTAACTTTTTAAAATTTATTTCATTTTAATTAATTTACACTTAAACAGCCACCTGTGGCTAGTGACTACTCTAGTGGACAGCCCAGAACTTGAGTCAAGGTCTCATATCATGACTGGAAGGGGTTTGGGCATGGAGCAGATCTTCTTTGGGCCCACCAGTAGAGTGTGGGTTTTTGACTTCATGATTTTTAGAGTATGATTATTAAAGCGAGAGACAGCAAAACAAAGGAAGGGCTTAAGGGAGAAGAAATAGGAGAGAGAAAATCGGGGGAAAAATAGGGGCCTTAGAGACAGGTTGGGGAGGGTTAGCCTGGGATGGGCTGCCGCTCCCATTGCTCCCCTGGTTGCAAGTCCCATGGGGTCCCTTCGAGTTTTGGAGAAAAACAGCAGAGATACAAGGCGTGTCTCTGCTCTAGCAAGAGCTCACTGTGACTCCTTTGTCCTGAGCTTTTTCTCTTTGGCTGGCAGGAATCCTAGGGAAGGTCTCAGGGGAGGGTCTGAACAGAATATTTGTTAGTTTTTCAGACGTGTCCTTCAATATGTCGATTCATTAAAATGTGTGTATAGAGGGGCCAGGGGTTAATTTCTGGTTAGTTTCCTTTTTAAAGGACTTCATCAAGAATGTCATTGAAGAGGGACCTGGACCGAGGCCATCTTCCCCGGGGACGGTCTGGAACATATAAACCATTTGCTCCTAAGCGTCCTTGGTTGGGGAAGATAAAACCTCGTGATTCATTAGCTGGCTTTAGATTGCTCAAATTGTTTGGCCTTCTTTAATTACTCTGTCGCAGTTTCCCTTGTTCCACTTGCCAAGGAATTTCCCTAACTTCTTACTACCCTGCCACAATGTCAGCAAGACGACAGAGAAAGGCACAATCCTCGCTATAAAACCGGCTGCCTCCATTGCACTTGTGAATGGTGGCGGAGCTCTACAGCCCTCATTCTGGCACAAGCACTCAGTGCGCGTCACTACCTCACACCCAGGCCTTCCCGTTTTCACCCACAGGCACGACAGCTGATGCCTCGCTCACCATCTTCTAAAATCTAAAATCTGCATGCTGTTTCTAAGAAACAGGTTCTTTAAAATATAATATATATATATATACATATATATATATATATATATATATATATATATATATAATAGTTGACACACAATATTATATTAGTTTCAGGTGTAGAGCAGAGTGACTCGACATGCATATATGCCTTATGCGAAGGGACCCTCACAATAAGTCTAGTGCTCTTCTGGCTCCACACATAGTTATTACAATATTATTGACTTTATTCCCTGTGCTGTACTTTACATCTCCGTGACTAATTTACTAACTGGCAGATTGTGCTTCTTAATCCTAGACCCCTGAGTTTCTCATACAGAAACCTTCCTCATTTTTTTCTCCCCCCTCCTCTGGCCCCACTCTCCCTTTTGAGAGGTTTTTTTGTTTTCCTCAGTATCAGGGTGGCCAGCATCTCAGAAACCTTTAGAAGACAGGTCAGTGAAGAGAGGAAATAGCTCAGGAAAAGCCCGCCCCCCTGGGGCTGCAGGTCATAGGAGAAGGGCACCCGCTGGTTTGGCTTATTTTCGTTGGGAAGCGTCTGTCATCCTGGCCTCTTTTGGAGTCTGTCTGCCTGCGCCCAGATGAGTGCTGGGGGCTCCTGTCTGTATTCATGGAGGCTGCAATATAAGATAATCTGGGGGAGCCAAGACCGGTTTGGCTCAGTGGATAGAGCGTCCGCTTGCGGACTGGAAGGTCCCAGGTTCGATTCTGGTCAAGGGCATGTACATTGGTGTGGGCACATCCCCGGTGGGGGGCGTGCAGGAGGCGGCTGGTTGATGATTCTCTCTCATCGATGTTTCTAACTCTCTATCTTCCTTCCTCTCTGTAAAAAATAAATTAAATTAAATTAAATTTTAAAAAGGAAAAAAAATCTTAAAAAAAGAAAAGAAAAGAAAAGAAAAGAAAGAAAGAAAGAAAGAAAGAAAGAAAGAAAGAAAGAAAGAAAGAAAGAAAGAAAGAAAGAAAATAAGATAATCCGGGGGAACTGCGAAGACCATGAAAGCAGGGGGAACCCCCTACCTTATCCCCCAATTCTGAATTATATAACGACAAAGTCACCGTGCTGCGCTCCAGGACTCACCCAGGGACAAGGGATGGGAAGAAGGAGGAAGAAAAAAGCACCTTCCACACACAGTGGATCCCAGAAGTGTTCTCACTGCTCTCCGAGTGCCCCAAGGCCTAGGCGCCTAGCAGGTGGGCATCTGCTGCCTGAGGAGAGAGCAGGGCCAGGAAGCTCCGGGCCTGCCAGCCAGCTGCATCCCCCAGGCAGGTGGCTCCAGTGGGGGGTGCATTCTCTCAGGTGGAGAAGTTCTGGGAAGGGATTGTTTTGGCTCCCCCCCCCCCCCCCCCAGTATCCAGTACCCCCACCCCCTCCCCCCCCCCAGTACCCAGGGTGCTCTGGGAGTACACAGGTGCCTCCGTCCTGCTTCCTTGGAGCTGCGCATGCGGAGAGAGTGGAGCCTCTGCAGCCACACCGCCCCAGGCTGTTGATAAGAGGCCTGTAGAAAGGCCAGGGAGGGGTGTGGAGGCACAAAGGCCTGCAACCCCCCTGCCCTAGCTAGGTGCTAGATTTCCTGGATCTTGGCACCTAAGTCAGGCCAATCTGGTCCTCACGCCACCTCTCTGCCCCTCACTCCTCCCTCTGCGCAGAGAGAACATAAATGCTTAACTAGCAGCTCTCACCCAAGCACCCATTCACTGAGTATCCACTGTGTACCAGACCCTGTGCTTGGAGCTGGGAACACGCTCAGGAGCACGCTGGCAGGGCCCAGCCGTCCATCCATTCATGTCTGTGGACTCTGCGTGCTGAACGCATGCCCTTGGCTCAGGGCGGCTCTGAGATGCTTGAATGAGATGGTGCAGAGTAAGAACTTTGTAAGCTACGAAGGGATTATCCAAATGTCAGAGCTGGTTTGGTTGTGGCTGTAGCAGGAGCAGTGCTCTGCAGGCCAGCTCCCAAATGGGAAGGGCGGACATTCTCTGTGTCCTTAGAGAGAGCCCCTGTGTCCATCAGGGAGAAGGCACCCACTAAGAACAGGCCCGGAGATGGGTGACAGTGCACAGACACCCACTGAAGAGCCCAGGCCTGCTGACAAGGGATCCCCCAGTGTTTGGAGGAGGGTGTGGGCCTTTCAGAAAAAAAAAAACAAAAAAAACACTATGCTACCCAGATGCATGGGGGTCGTTTATTCAGGCAGTAATGATCTTTCCAGTGTGAAAACGCAGCATTTCTTTGCAATTCTTACAAAGAAACGTAGTTTTCTCCAGGTCTCAGTCTCCCTCTTGCCTCCACTTTTGAACCCCTAACTCAGACACAGGATTTCCTGGATCTTGGCTTCCATTTCTCTGTCCTCAAAGTGCGTGTCAGCTCTCCTTCCACTGCCCTGAGCCCAGGAGGTGTATCATTTCCTAAAAGCTCTTCCACATTTCTGAACTCAACTTTTATAAAAAGCGAGGAAATTCTGCCAACATCCCCTCCACGCCTCACCTCCTAGGGGAGTTGCATTCTTTCAGGCTGAATCCTTTCCACGTCAGTGAGTCATCTTTAGGAGAACTCACTACCTTCCCATCTTCTCTGCCCCAGACCTTGCATGGAGAGATGGAGATATTTGGGGCCATAATCATATTCTTGTTCTACAGAGCAATTCATTTCCAAATATGAGATGATCACTGGAACATACTAATGTGGACGAAGAAGCGGCCACGTGCTGAAGCTGACAAGCTCGGAGGGAGGAGCATGATGTGTCTTATAAACTCAGAGACTGTAACTGCAGGTACTTGAGTCCTAGGCCTGTAGCTTCTTCGACAAAGGTCAGTCTTTGCCTTAACTGAGCCTGCAGAGTGTCTTTTTGCATCCAAGATAATATACCTTTGGAATATCAGAATAATCTCATTTTCCAGACCCTTGGGTCACACCTACCACACCGGAGCACAAAAACACAGAACTCCTCCTTGTTGTCTTGTTCCCAAAATACCATTTCCATGTGCTGCACATGTTCATTATTAACGATCATGTGCCACCAATGTAAAAGAAGTATGTGTCTCTCCGGTTTGCTTTTTATCCAATCTCAGAGATTCCCCATTCCCCTTTGCTGGCTCCAGCCCCCTTAATCTACCACCAGTGGATTTCATGTAACCCTCCTCATACTCACTCCTTTTATTCGAATGTATAAAATAAGCTGCAAAACTGCCAGTCTCCAGAGTGTTTTTTCAGCCCATTGACATTTGGCTTCCCATCAGTTGTCATCAGTTTGGCCCAAATAAACATAGAAATTCTCTACAAGTTTGGACATTTCTTACATTGATGCTAATCACCACTAAAAGGTTGACAAAAGAGAATGAGAGCTCCAGGGATGCCTAAGAAAGTGCTTTGCCAAAGCACGCACGCACGCGCGCGCGCACAGACACACACACACACACACACACACACACACACACACACACTAGACCTACGTGTGCATTCTCTTTCTAATAAAGCCATTTGGGGAGATGATGGATTTAAGATTCCTTGGTCAGAGCCCAAAAGGTGGAATCCTCACCTCTTTCCTGGCACTGGTGGATATGATATAAACATTCAAACAGTGGAAGACAGTCTGGTATGGTGGAAAAAACATTGGGCTAGGCCGGAACTGGTTTGGCTCAGTGGATAGAGCGTCAGCCTGCGGACTGAAGGGTCCCAGGTTCTATTCTGGTCAAGGGCATGTACCTTGGTTGCGGGCACATCCCCGGCAGGGGGAGTGCAAGAGGCAGCTGACCGATGTTCTCTCTCATCGATGTTTCTCACTCTCTATCCCTCTCTCTTCCTCTCTGTAAAAAATCAATAAAATATATATATTTTTTTAAAAGAATATTGGGCTAGAAGTGAGATCTGGTTCCAAAGTCCAGGTCCTCCTTCACTAGCTACCTTACCCCACCTCCTGGGCTTTAGTTTCTTCAGGTAGTAGCCCAGAGGATATACACAAAGCTATGTAAGATTCACCCCAACTCTGAAAGTCCATGACTAATATAACAGTGACTCAGGCCTCTCAAAAGGAAGGGAGAGAGAATTGCTCACTGCCACGTGATCTGGTATAAGGCTACCAAGGGAAAAAATTTAAATACCACTCTCCTAGGAACAGAAAAGAGTAGAGGCCTCCTAACTCAAGGAGACAAGAAAAGTTCTATCTTCTAGGGCAGGTCTGGGCAAACTACAGCCCGCGGGCCAGATCCGGCCCGTTCGGCTGTTCTATCCAGCCCGCGGAGCCGAAAGAACGGAGGGTTCTCTTGCTCTCCCCTCCGCTCCTTCACCAGCAGCCCAAGATGAGAGTGCCAGCATGGTCAGGTTGCTTTTGTTCCGGCCCTCTGGTCCAGTTTAAGAACCCATTGTGGCCCTCGAGTCAAAAAGTTTGCCCTCCCCTATTCTAGGGCCTTCCACAGTACTACTAGCATCTCAGTCAACCAGACAGTGTTGTAAGGCTCTGGCATCTTGGAGTGCCTTTCTTTGATCTGAAATGCGGCTACATCTTGTCTTCACCAGGATCCCTGTCACATGCGGAAGTCACAGGAACATTGGATTGGCACTGCTGGCCCGCTTCCCCATTGTTTTGAACAGCAAATCCTCATGGGTTTTAAAATGGGCCTCATGCATCAGAATTGAGAGCTGCTGGAATGGAAACACTTTTTTTCCTGCTCTCTCTTTGTGGGGCCCGGATCTACCAGATGACAGCCACCATCAAAGATCAGTGGGCACCAAAGGGCTAGCTCCCCCAGGCTGATAAGGAGATGAGTGATGGTTTTCTGAGGAAGTTACAGATCGATGGGGTTTTTCTACCAGCTTAAAAGTCAACCCTGTCAATCCATTGCTCAACCTCCAAGCTGTAATTGGGAACAGATGGCTTTGCTCACTGACAGGCTAAATAGAAGCAGGACGTTCCCGCTGCTCTTGTGCATCGTCAGTTTGCTCTCAGATAAAGAATAGGCACTTGTCAGGGAGGTACAAAGTAAAAAGAATCCCAGGGGTGAGTCAATTCTCAGAGGAGCCTCAGCCAGAAGGGATGCAAGCTCTCCAAAGGCTCAGACTGGGGAGAAGGTCTCGAGAGCAAAGCTAACTGAAGTAGAGGACTAGCTGAGATCTTTGGGACTGAAGTAATCACACTGCCTATAGCCATCTTGTATGACTACATCTCAAATACATATTTTCTCTTGTGACTGTCACCCAAGTGGCAATTATGGATGTGTCTTTAGATATTGATACCCTAAGAGGGATGACAATATGGCAGCAGCCTCTGATTAGCTGAGCTCTTCCCCTGGGGTTCACTAAGGTTGTTCCTACGTAGGTTTCCCACCCCCATAGTGGTCAGGAAAGGCCTTTGCAGAGCTCCCAAAATGCCAGGATTTCCCAGTCATTGAGAAGCAGCCATCCATGAACAATGAGAGACAGTAGTAGGGAAGTTGGCCCCTCTTCCCCATGGTGCCCTGGTCATGGTTAGAGACTCTGCGTCCAGGAAAGACAGCCACCCAGTGTCCCCATGGATGTCTCTATCAAGGCCCAGAGAGAAAGAAACATGGCTGGGAGACCTGAACTGAATATGGTTAAGTCTCCGTTAGAGTCTCCCTTTAGAGTCTCCAGAGCTCTCCCTAGCTGGGAGAGGACTGGGTGGAGAAGGTGGAGGGGGAGTTCCTCCTAGCACCCTTCTCACTTCAAAGCATGTTTCACTCAGAAGCCCTCCATGGATCCCTAACAGAATGTATTCCAACTTCTCCCTGGATTAAAGCCTCTCAAATCTGGCCCTACCTGACCATCCCAACCTGTCTGCCAGCATTGGGCACGGAGGTGATCTCAGCTAGCATGCTTCCTCACCCCTTCTCAATCCTCAGTCCAGGCCGATGTTCACATGCTCCTATCCTTCTAGCCCTCACCCCCATTCACTACACATGTGAACTCTGCTCCCTGCCTCCACCCCCATCCAAACTAACCCATCCTGCAAACCACATATGAAGGCCCAGCTCCCCCAAGAAGTGTTCCCTAACCATCCAGCTGACTCTGATCTACCCCTGCTCTGAAATACTCTAGTCCTCACTGTTTGGTCCCCCTATTGGAGGAACTTGAAGTCCTAATGTAGGATAGTTTTATGACTTCCACTAGACTATAAGCTTTGAAGGGGAGAAAGAAACTCTTTGCACTTTTCAAAATATTTTTATAAATGAATAGACTCTAGACTTAAATGCCAACCTCTGAGCAGCTTTGCAATCTGAAACTGCTGTACCGGGGCAGGATGCAGTTGGAGCTAATATGGTGAAGAGGTTTCTGCTTGAGAGCCCTTGCTCTGGCCTTATACATATCACCTTAGGCCTTGTGCCAGTTCCCTGACACAGAACTGCCCGGGTTGCTTTGGGTCTACAGCTCATCTGTGTCAGTGTACCATTCTAAAGAGTGCCAGTCACTTAGACCACAATGGGACTTAGGCCCCTAGAGTTGCTCAGTGCAGAACCCGCACAACCACATTTGACTATACTGTGCAACTTCCTGTTGCCATGGTGACCAAAAGTCCATCGTTTTAGAGCTGCCCAGTTATGGCCACTAGCAAAGAAAAGGAGATCATGCAGAAGATGAGATGAATTCTGAGTTGGGTTGAACATTCAGCCTGGGGCCTGAGAAAGAGCCAATTTCTGCTCCTCGGCACTCCATCCATGGTCCATGTGCCAGGAATCACATTGAACCACCGCCTGCCATCTGGTCTTGCCCTTCACTCCTTCCTCATGATGAAGAAACTCTGGGCAAGGCTTTAGGCCAAACCAAGGACTGAGGGGCCACCTAAGATGAACCAGATTGCTGTTGCCTCAGATTCTGATTGCCACCATCTATTTGAAAACTTAACCAAAAATATTAGAAACACCTGAATTTCAAGTGAGTTCCCAACTTCGCAGCCCCTCTTCATTTTCTCTGCCCAGAGAACATCCTGACCTCATGGACGGCCCACACACTTGTGGAGCCCATTGCTGAGGGACCAAGCCTTTAGTCATGCTATTAAGAGTTTCCAGACAGTGCGTAAGCATGGGCCATTTTGCAGCAAGCAGGAAATTATCAATAGAAGTGGAAGTGACAGGGTGTTTAGCAAACATTTAACCAAGGAAGCCTAAAAGGTCTTTGAGCACCATTAAATAAACATTTAGGATGACTGAGAGGGCAGAATATAAAGTGGGAAGGAAAGTATAAACACTTTCTGTGGGTGGGGAAGGCTTTCTCTTTCTTCCATCCTCATCTGATCATAAGACTATGAGGGAGCTAGGAGTGGCCTGAGTGAAGCTATCTGGTGCTTAAAATTAAATTATCCTTTGTAAGATGGAGTACCAGTCAGCAAGCATGCAGAGGAAAGGAGTCGTATCTCTTTGTTTGTCTCAAAAGGTTTGAATCTGATATTTATGCCCTAAGATGCTAAGCAGCACCTACATCTGAAATGGTCCCAGGACCCTACTTGACTCAGGGCCTTACCCGCCAAGACATCTCAACTGGAATAAGCAATGAAGAAACCAGCACTGGGACCCAATGGGCCCCTCTGAGTGCCAAACACCTTATTTAAGCTTCAAAACAATCCCTATGACCCAAGTATTTTTACAAAGGGGAAAACTGAGACTGGAAGAGATGAAAGTCACATAGTGAGTGACAGAGCGAGTTGAAACTCCAATTCATGCTTCTTCAGAGCCCACTCTTTCTACACCACCACTCTACATTTCCATGAAGTGCCATAAGAGGCTCACACCAGCCCCTCTCAAGGGTAACTCAAGGAAGAATGAAGACTATGAGAGAAAGAGGCATCAGAAAGCCAAGTCCAAAGTGACAGGAGCAATCACTAGAGTGACAGGGACACTGATGGCGGAGATCACAGACCTTGACAGCTTCAGGCAAGCAGCATCTGCTGGTCCTCTTTGCCTCCCTGAGGGTTCTCAGCTAATTTGCAGGGGATTAATTTCTCACATGGCTCCGATCAACCCAGGGAAATGGCAGTGGAGAGCAAGCTGAGTCAGAGGAAGGATAGCCAGCCCACCAGGTGCAGGGGTGAGTTCTGGTAACCTCACCATCAGCAGAGAACTTGGAAGTCTTTCCTTATTTTCTGCCATGGGGGCTCAAGTTGGCTAATTATCTCCTTGCTTTATAGATTTCCTTATTTTCCACAAATAGAAAACATAGGCATAAGGTTAGTGAGTGTGTCTACTTAGAATAATTCACACACACACACACCCCTCCATGAACAGCTAGGATGGCTGAACACCAGGGACCACACAGGCCCACCTCCCACCAAGAGGCCTTCAACCAGATCCAGTTACTAGATCTAGAAGGCCATTACCTTCTAGATCTAGTAACTGGAGTTACTTAAGAACTTAACATAGCAAAGCAAAGCCAGGCAAGTAAATAAATAACAATTCAATAAATGCAAGAGAAACATCAACTGACCAGATGCATCTAGCAGCATCCTTCTCGGTGCCTCAATGACAGGCTACACCATTCTCTGTATTAATAGACTTATCCCATGCCCCAGCTCCCCTACCACCTCCATCTCCAAAGCTGCCCTAGACTCCCCCTTCAGCAGCTAGGAAGAAGTAGCTGCCAGTGTCCAAGCTGCCCCTCCATCTGCCTTTCCAAGTCAGCCAGCTCTTGCTCTTTGCACTCTCTCACCTCGTCTCCTAACCCTAAGTTTCTGCAGCATCCCAGCTCTGGCTCAGCTCAAAGAGACTTCCTTCCTTTCTCCTCCGGCTTCCCTCGTTGCTGCCCTCCCTCCGGGCCCTCTCCACCTTGCTCTTCATGAAAACTCCCTTGCCCACTGTAGGCCACAGGGACACCTCCCCACTGAATCTCTCTGGCCTTTTCAAGCTGGGAGGTTGGCGGCCTCCCTCCGCGCTGAGGAAATCAGTCTTGACTCTTCATTAAGATCCTACAGCCTCGGAACCAGAGACCACAGCTGCTATTTCTTTGCCACCTGGCACACGAGAGCTTGTGCGTTGGTCAGGAAAGGAACATCTGTCCTTTCGTGATTAAGCCAGGCAGGCAGCGATCACTGCCACCGTGCGGGCAGCCCGGCTCTCGCCAGAGGGCCCCTTCCAAGGCCTAAGCGAACGCACCCCAGGGGCCCAGCAGCTTTCACCAGACCCCGGCGCCTGTCCAGATGGGGAACAGCTTCCACTTTTACCTCCAACAATCAAACTTGGACCTAATTTTTGTTGCGTTGAACTAAATCCCAGCGACACCGAGAAAAGGAAGAGAACTTAAAAATAGCATTCGCCGTGACATATTGAATCAGTTACCAACTTCCACAAACAAGGTTTGAGCTTCTCCAAATCCAAGCTATTTTTGTGGTATAGTGAGACTCACAGAACACACCATTTGTGTGATTACAACTGCTGGCAGGGCCTCGCTGAGCAGGAACATGTGCATTTGCTTCCCTGGGCTGGGATCTCTAACTCTTTTTGTTTTAATCCAATGACACATTTCATGTGCGGGGCGCTCTCCATATGGATGTTTTTCACAATACTGAAGAAGTTCCCATGTTAGGAACTGAGCTCCCCAAATCACTGGATGAGGGGAGTTGGGAGAGCGGCTGGTTAGCAGTGAGGCCCGCTGTGTGTGAATGGGAGGCTGCAGCTCCCGGGCTAAGGTCTGCGGGAGAGAGCCTGTGGCCTTGAAATCCAGTCCTGCCACTTGGATCTGTGTTGCCTTGGGCACATTACTGAGTCTCTCGGAATTTTCATATCTGTAAAATATCAAACAAACACTGTTCCCTAGGAGCTTCCATAACAAAATACCACAAACTGGTTGACTTTAAACAACAGAAATGTGTTCTGGAGTCTGGGAGTCCAGAATCAAGGTGTCATCAGGGCCTTTCTCACTCCACAGGCTCTAGGGGGGAGTCCTAGTTTCTGGTTGCCACTGGCAATCCTTGGCTTGTGGCTGCATCGCTGTAACCTGAGCCCCCATCATCACAGGGCCTTTCCTCATGCCTGTGTCTCTGTATCTGAATCTCCCCTCTCCTTTCTCATATAAAGACACCAACCCTGGGTCTAGAGCCCACCCTAACTCAGTATGATGTCATCTTATTTTTACTACGTCGACAAAAACCCTATTTCCAAATAAGGCTACTTTGACATTGGGTTAGGATTTGAACATACCCTTTTGAAGACACAATTCAACCCACTATAAGGAGAAAATAATTTATGCTTCTGTGTCTTAGGGATTAAACACGTAGCAAAATCACAGGTGCACAATTTTAGTCCCATGTGCATAATAATCTAGGACCCATTGAGTCATGGTACACTTGAGCTGTACAAAGATGGGTCCTAAAGATCCAGGAGGGGGCCGTGGCCCTGTAGTTAAATCTCAGGAAGTAGTGTGCAAGGGGGCAGGTGAATAGCTGCAGTGTGTTATCTGGTGGTCCCTCTGGTTTAGAGCAGGCTGCTAGGATTATAGGCAACACAATCCAGCTTCCAGGAAAGAACTTGAGTGGGTGCTTGGATGTTCAGTATGTGAGTGAGACCACATATTGCAGAATTAACGCAACAATCTAGTCATACACACTAGCCGAGCACACAGGATGGGAGAGAAGAAATCTACTGAGCACAGAAGTACCCCCTGGCTTAAGGACAGAAAGACCACTTGCTGGAAAGGACCAGAGATGGGTCATGAGATGTGCCCGCTGTGGTCAATACAGGCACTGGACTGAAGTCAGCCTGTTGTTTAGGGAAAATCCAGAAATGAGAGGGACTCCACAGACGTAACCATCTCAGTTCTCTCCTTAAAGTTATGAAGTAGTGATGATGCCATCCAACTTAGGGAACCCTGCTTCATGCTCAGTCTCTCTCTGTGGTCCTCATGTAAATCCTACCCACTATTCAAAGACCTGGTCTAGGATCCAATTTCCCTAGAAAGCTTCCCTGCTCACTCTAACCTCCTTAGTCATTGTATACTTTATTATTATTTTTTTGCTAATTATTTTTCCCACCATTTTTTTATTAAGGTATTATATGTGTACATAGCTTACCATTGCCCCCCCCCATCACCACCCATACATGCCCTCCCTCCCCAGGAGAGAGTGTCCATTGGTTGTCCTTATATGCATGCAAACCAGTCCTTTGGTTGATCTCTTATCTCCCCCAGATCACCCTACCCTCCCCACTGTCATTTGACAGTCTGCTTATTGCTTTACTGTCACTATATCTATCTTTCTGTTCATTAGTTTATAATGTTCTTTATTATCCATAATGAGTGAGGACATGTGGTGTTTCTCTTTCATTGACTGGCTTATTTCACTCAGCATGATGTTCTCCAATTCCATCCAGGTTGCTGCAAATGATGAGAATTCCTTCTTTTTTTATGGCAGCATAGTATTCCATTGTGTAGATGTACCATAGTTTTATGATCCAATCATCTGCTGACGGGCACCTAGGCTGTTTCCAAATCCTAGCTATTGTAAATTGTGCTGCTATGAACATAGGGGCTCCCCCGGGTCCCACCACCCCCCCCCAGGTCCACGGCTCCCTCTGGGCCCACGGCTCCCCCAGGGCACAAGGCTCTCCCAGGGCACACGGCTCCCCTTGGTCCCACCGCTTCCCCGGGGCACAAGGCTCTCCTGGGGCAATCACTGTATACTTTAAACTCACCATTTACTATATAGAACCACTGGTTCTATAGATTAATCTCTCCCCAAATGGGCCACAAGTCCCTTGAGAGCATAGATCATGCCTTATTTTCACTACTGCCATGAACTCAAGTGTGATACTCAAGATAATAGTGAGTATTCAAAAAAATACTTTCTTTTAATTTATTTTTCACCTATCCTCCTTTCCATAATACTATAGATTTCAACAGAAGATGAAAATTGCATTTCAGAGAGTAGGGACGAGAAGGGGGAAGGGCCCAAAACACATGTATTAACCCTTAAAATTTTTTCTGTTTTCAGAAATTAATTATTTTAATATTACAGCAGGTTCCAATAACTAAGAATATCATAATATTCCATGATTGAATTGGAAGCCTCCTATCTGATTGGGGTAAAACCCCTCATTGCCCTTAACTACAACTACTTATTGAGCAATTACTATGTGCTAGACACTATATTAATCATAGGCGATGTCAAGAGGAAGGAGGTTGCTGCCTTTAGGAAACCAGCATGCATATTGGATTTGTTATAAAACAATATTGTCCAACTGAAGACATTCTGCACCCTGCTGACCTATTTGGCAGGGGCTGGCCATGGAAAAGAGCTGAGTCCATTTGCTGGAAAATGAATTAACCAGGGGGAAAAAGTTTTCTGAATTCAAAAGAGGACATGGATGATTTATATAAATAAAGTTCTTCTCCAAGAGCTGGAATTCAGAGGCCATTTGATCTTAGCGTTTAATTTGAGACATTGATTTAGTTGCTTGGCATGGTAGCAATGCAAAAGAATGAAATAGAGAGAGGTAATGGCAGACCAGGGAGAAGTCCAAAAGACTTGGCCACCTCACCTCTCCTCTTCTTGCACACCACAGTGCAAGCACATCATCAGTATTTCCATTATACAAAATGACTTTTTCTTGGAGAAGACCCAAGTTGTTCTTTGAGGGGAATTTACTACAACAAGATCAACAATGCAGTACTCTTCTGAGTCATCTGACTGAATATGGACATAGTTTCATTGTACAGAGTCCAAAAGGACCTATGCATTATAAATGGCTAGCTATACCAGCTCCTAAATTAGTGTCAACTTCAGATTTAAGTCTGTTTTCTAAGGTCTTCAACTAATATTTGCATATCATTGTGCCCCATCTGGTGGGCAATATTTATTATTAGAAAATCCTCTCCAGGCATTATGCTGAGTATCAAGAACAGAAGAGTACATCTCAAATGGAGAAGTGGGTACCAGGAACCCACACAGCACGCTACACCTTCCCACCTCAAGCAGGCCTCTGAAAAGATGATAGCCCTCCTCCCCAGCATGTATATTTTCAAATAGCTCCTCAGGAGACCCAGCCACCTGTAAGGGCCTGCTGCATTTGTGTCAAAGCATGATTGTTTTCCTAGCAGCTGAAGTGATGAGTAATTAACAAGATTGGTTCTCAGTTCTGCAAATTTCCTGTCCACGTTGCCCAGGAAATTATTAATAACAGCATAATGACTCTTAGACCTGAACAACAAGATTCTCTGAAGGTAAAAGATAATCCTGAATCTGTAAGGCAGACCTCCTTGCCTCTTTTGGAGATGACTGAGACAAGTCAACCTCTTTTGGCTTCAGTTTCTGTGAGAAGCTAAGGAGAAAATATGTATGTGTGAAAGCCCTTTTCAAAAGTTAGAGCAAATATCAGGGATTTTTGTCTGGGTGCCCAGAACCCTCGACAAAGCGTTATAAAGACCTCAGTGTGGGAAGGCTGAGGGAGAACAGGCCTGACTATTTTAGACTTTGAACCTAGAGCACCCCTCACACAGTAGGGTGGGGGCAGGGGACAGTCTACCCGCTGGATACCTGGATGTCAGCATCAGCCCAGAGCAAAGCAGCATGTTTTCAGTCTCAGAAACACGGCTAAGAAGTTCCCTCTCAAGGTGTCAGTGTTTAAAAGAACAGTGGAGCCTTGGGAAGAGCACTTTCCCAAGCTTCACCACGGTGGTGGATTTGCATGGTGTCAACTTGATGAAACTGGATGTAAAGCAAGTCAGATTCCTTTGACACGCAGGAGGTCAGGACAGCATACCTGCCTGTCAGCTCATGCACATCCTCACTTGCCTGCAGCTCACCTTGTCAACTTGGGGAAGTAGTCAGGCCTTTGGCAACTCAAATGCTGCCAGATCTCCTCCCCCAGCATCTTCTACAGTTGGGCCAGGTTGCCAGGGCCAGCCTGACGGTTGAATCGGGCTGAGGTAGGGAAGTGGGAATTGAGAAGAGAGAGAGAGACAGGAAGGCAGGCTTGAGAGGACTACAGGTAGCCATTGCCCAAATATAGCAAGTTTATTAACTGCGCAATGCTTCTTATACACAAAACACTGAATAGGAGATCTGTCAAGAGGAATGTATTCTTTGTTCCTCTTAATCTCTAAGGGATAGACAGAGCAGAAGGACAAATTCTTGGTACAGCAAATCACAGTAAGTAGTTACAGACTTCTTGGCAAGCCATGGAAGTTTGCTCTCATTCTACTGATAGTAGCCATCCAAACAAGTCTGGGAAAACTGTGTGGGTAGGGGTCCAGCCTTGCTAGCCCCCTCGAATGCAAGGACCTTAGCAGCTTACACCATGTCTCCAGCACCAGGTGTGTTTTAGCTATGTGACACAGGGCACCAGATCCTCCAGCAGAACACCTATCACCAACGTTGCAGCCTGGGCTGGTGGTGAGAGACCAGTTCTGGTCCATACTCATGGGTTCTAGATCATCTAAGCTCCAGTTTATCCTTCACCACCATCTTTCCAGACTGCCTGCCCTGCTGGCTTCAGGATCCAGTAAGAGTTTCCGAAGCAACCACTTCTCCTGGAGCATCCCCAATAGCCTGAGGTCAAATTCCCATAATAAATTCCTTGTGAATATCCATGGATGGTTCTTCTTCTCTAATAGAGCCTTGTCTGAGACAGAATGTGGGATCAGAAGGATCCAGAGTAACAGACCTTAAAAACAGGTTCTCTGGCCCAGCTGGCGTGGCTCAATGGTTGAGCATGGACTCCTAAGCCAGGAGGTCATGGTTGGATACCAGTCAGGACACATGCCCAGGTTGTGGGCTCCATCCCCATGAGGGGGTGCAGGAAGCAGTAAATCAATGATTCTCTCTCATCATTGATGTTTCTACCTCTCTATCACTCTCTCTTCCTCTCTCTCTAAAAATAAATAAAACTTTTTAATGAGTTTTCTGAATTGGGCCTGGCTTTCCTGGAATTGGCTTTCTGATCTGACTTAGATTTAAAGTATTAGTGACCCTATTTCTGGTATTGTATGGTATTCAATGGCAAAATAGTTACCTAAATTATAACCTGCAGATACTTATAATCAAGTGTCTATAGAAGTCAAGGCTTTTAGTAACCAAGAATTAGCAGCCAGTAAAAAAAAAATAGTGAAATTCAGAAACATAGAACTGGATAATTGTTTCTAAGTGCATTGGAAAAGTCATGAGAAAAAATGATGAAATCAAGGCTTTCGACATCCAGCTCAATGTTCATAAAAGGGATTTGAGAGCTTTAATTATGGCCCTAAAATAAACCTACCTCCTGGAGCCACCAGGTTGGGATTTCTCCAAACCAAAACTAAACCCAAAGTCTAGTTCTGCAGGGAGTTCAATTGTAACACAGATTGCATTATCAACCTCAGAGAGTTTCTTACATTAGTTAGGGCACTGATTTCGAAGGAGTGAGATGCTTAAAATTGGGACAGAGACTCGCAGGTAGGTTCTATAACCCCTCAGTTGGGCTGCACCTCTTGCTAGTATTCCCACCCATCAATGAGGAGGTTAGTCTTCCCTTGGCCAAAGAATCTACAATGACTTCACCTGAAGCGGCTGCCTTTCACCATCTCTCAATGCTTCTAGATTTATAGCCAGACACACGTCCACAGGCCCCAGAGGATAAACTACAAAGTGTGATCCATGGGGAAGTATGATGTACATCAAAAGAATTGCATACTTTTGCCAATTTGTGTGGACAAAAACCTGGGAAACATGTGTGGAATGGCTCCTAATGGTGTGGGATCAAACTAGAAGGAAAATAAAATTGGATTTCCCAGCCAGTGTGGCTCAGTTGTTGAGTGTTGGTCCATGAGCCAGGAGGCCACAATTCAATTTCCAACCAGGGCACATGCCCGAGTTGCTTGATCCCCACTAGGGAGCGTGCAGGAGGCAGCCAAGCAATACTTCTCTCTAATTGATGTCTCTTATCTCTTTATCCCCATCCCTTCCTCTCTCTAAAAATCAATAAAATATATTTTTAAAAATAAAAATAAATAAGTTGGATCAAGCCAAACTTATTGATAGGAGCCCTTAAGCAGAGATTTCAGATTCAATGTGTTCATTTAAGGGACTGGTAGTGGCTCTAATAATTTACTTGGTTGATTGGAAGAAACCTGGATCAAAAGGTGGATTACATAAATGTGAGTAAGATGCCAAAATTTCCCTGGCAGAGTGTAGAGAAAGGTAATTGACCCAGTTGCTGTTAGGGACCCCAGAGAGCCTCTAGAACTGATAAAGATGAGCAGCCTACTAGAGTCTTCCTTGATCTACGTAAGCTAAAAGTTTCAGGTCTGACTTAGTCACAATAGGCAGTCATGGCCACTGAGTTCATTCCCTACTGAAGTCAGTTCACAGTCCCAGAGACCCTTGAATGAGGGGCACGCCAGGTGTTCTTGAGGAGGGACCTGCCACAAAACCAAAAAGCTGCATTGTGTATCTTCCTCTTCGTCCCCTCCAAAGGCACCCTTTGCCCAAGTGACTGTGCTTCAGGAAAAGGAGAATTATCAGAATTTCGGGAGATTACTTGACAGTGACTTTGAACTAACACGAAATCCTAGACACTCAAAACACCACAATGGTATACTAGCCAGTGTAGAAGCTTATGGTGATTGGAAAATTAAAGGGGTTTTAGCTCATGTCCATCACACAAAGGGTCCTCACACCCCAAACCCATTCTGTGGTTAATTCCCCATTCTAGCAACTGGCCATTCTTGGCGTTCCTTGGCTTGTAGATGCATCACTCCAATCTCTACCTCCACCTTCACATGATATTTTCCCTGTGTTTCCTCTTCTCTTTTTATAAAGATACCAGTCATATTAAATTTAAGGTCTGACTCACCTTAATATATCTGCAAAGACCCTATTTCCAAAAAAAAAGGTCACAGTCTGAGATTGTGGTAGACATGAATTTGGTAGGAGGTCTGAGGGGAATACTCAACCCAGGGCAATGTAATACCTGTTACTAAAGACCACCAGGAGCAGTTTGCTTTCAGCTTGCAAGACCAGTGATTCACCTTCACTGTCCTATCTCAACACTGATCAACCCTGCAGCCCTGTGTCATCATCACTATGCCATAGGGACCTTGACTAGTCTCTCCATTCTACAAGGCATCATGTTGACCCATTACATTGATGACATTATGCTAACTGGGCCTTGTGAATAGCAGGTAGCAACGGCACTAGACATATTGATAAGACACAAGAATGCCAGAGAATAGAAAGTAAATTTCCCACAAAAATTCAGAGGCCTTCCACCTTGGTGAAACTTCTTGGATTCCAGTGGTCTGGGGCATGCTAAAATATGGCTTCCAAATTGAAGGACAAGTTGCTGAATCCAGCCCTTCCCACCACCAAGAAAGAGGCACTGTGCCTAGTGGAGTCTTTGGATTTTAAGGCAATATATACCTCATTTGGGTACTATTACATATTTACTGAGGAACCCAAAAAGCTGCAGCTTTAAGTGGAGTCCAAAATAAGACTTAGCTTTATTCACCGCCATGGTATACAATACTGTATTGTACTTTTCTACCGACAAATTTGTCTTATAGCAAATGGGCTAATGAAATTCATGGGTCTTACTATGTCCCTACCACCCTGAAGCAGCTGACCTGATATAATAGTGAAACAGCCTTCAAAGGCTCAGTTACAGCACCAGCTGGAGGTAAACGCCTTGCAGGATGGGAATAATGTCCCCCACTGTGGAAGATATGCATTCTATAGATGATGCTCTTTCTGGCATCATCAGGATTCACAGGTCCAGAAACCAAGGAGTGAAATGAAAGGAGATCCTCCCTCTATTATTCCTACTGAGTCACTAGTGAAATGTTTTGCTTTCTGGCCCTGCAACTTTGGGCTCTGCTTGTCTAGAAGTCTTAGTCCCTATGGGAGGAATTGCTTTCAACAGGGGACAAAGCAATGGTTCCATTAACATGGAAGTTGATACTGCTATTTGGACACTTGGAGTTCCTCATGCCAGTAAATCAGCAGGCCAAGCAGGGATAACTCTGCTTGCTGAGGTGACTGATCCTGATTACTAGTGGGAAATCAGATTATGACTGTACAGTGAGGGTAAGCAAGATTATAATGGAATTCGGGGGGTTCCCTGGGGTGTGTATTAGTTTTCTGGGCTGCTGTATCAAAGTGCCACAATCGGAGTGACTTGAAAATACTGAAACTTGTTTTCGGAGGCCAGAAGTCTGAAATCAAAATGCTCACTCTGAATCCTCCAAGGAAGGATCCTTCCTTGCCTCTTCCAATTTCTGTAGCCTTGGGCACTCCTTGGCTTGTGATAGTATAACTCCAATCTTTATCTCCATGTCACATGGCTATCTTCCTTCTAAGTCTTGTCTTCACGTGGTGTTCTGTTTGCATGTGTCTGAGTCCAAAATTCCCTCTCCCTAGAAGGCCACCAGTCACATTGGATTAAGGCCAATCCTAGTGACTTCATCTTGACTTGATGACATCTGGAAAGACCCTCTTTCCAAATAAAGTCACACTCATAAGGACTGAAGGGTAGGAATTCCACATATCTTTTTTGAAAGACACAATTCAATCAATAACAGAGTAACTTTCATACTCCAGGGGCATGTGATTAAATTAATAGAATTAATATAATGGACTTAAAATGTTAAGAGAATAAAGTAATGGAAAACTACATACAGCCCTATTTATGGCCCAGACACTTCAGGAATGAAGATTTGGGTTACCCTAAAAGGGCGGAAAATATGGCCAGTCAAGTTGCTTGCTAACAACAAAAGGAATAAATATGGGTTGAGGAATGTAAGAACATTCCTCAAACCATAACTACAACCCTGTGAACAATTAAAGAATGACAACTGTAATAGTTATGAATGCTTTTCTTATTTTGATAAGAATATATTTCTTATTTTGATAAGAATATATTTTGATAAGAATATATTTCTGGCCGAGACCGGTTTGGCTCAGTGGATAGAGTGTCGGCCTGCGGACTGAAGGGTTCCGGGTTCGATTCCGGTCAGAGGCATGTACCTTGGTTGCGGGCACATCCCCAGTGGGGGGCGTGCAAGAGGCAGCTCATCCATGACTCTCTCTCATCGATGTTTCTAACTCTCTATCTCTCTCCCTTCTGTAAAAAATCAATAAAATATATTTTTTAAAAGAATATATTTCTGCAACACAGTAACCAGTTCTTCATATGCTTCTTCCTATTCTCTACAATTAATCTGTGTTAATAGTAGTTAACTTTATATCTCAGTATTTAAGTTAGATGATATTAACAAGGGAATGTAACCCAGCGACAAGTAGAATGGCTCAAGTCAGAGGTACGGGTGTTAGGAAGCCACAGTCTCTGCTCAGGATATCCAACCTGTGGAACCTCCAGCCCCAGGATCAGGGTGATGCTCCCCCACGGACCCACCTGGCTTGATGACTGGAGTCATTAAACGTATGTCCAACGGAAACCAGTCTCGCTCACCAGGGAAGCACCAGGCTGCACCGCTTACTGGCCCATGCCCTCAGAGGCACTCCTGGCCAGGCCTGTGCCTCCAAATCTGGCAAAGGAAAAAGAAGTTTTGTTCTCTGATTATAAAAGTAATAATAACACTCCTTCATTAAAAATAAATGAGTAGAAGAGTAACATGTTTGTTGTAGAAAATTGGGAGACATAAACATACTGAGAAATTTAAGAAGAAAATAATTGTCACCAAGGTCTCGCTTCTCCTCCCCAAGATAATTATGCTAACATTTTGGTGTATTCCTTTTCAAGTTTTTCTCTGTGGATAATAAATATAAACATTTTTTTAAATGAAGTGAATCTCATGATGTGTGTTTTATTACTCTGCTTTGTTCTCTTAATGTTTTGTATTTTGGCATTAAGTACTCTTTCAAAACACCACATTAATAGCAAACTAATATTTTTTAGATATTCAGGTTGTTTATAATTGTATACTGTTATATATAAGACTATGATGAGCAACCTTATACATAAGTCTTCTATCACATTTCTGATTATTTTTCTTAGGAGATACTTAAAAGTGGGATAACGGACAAATGACAGAAACATTTTTACTGCCAAAATGTCTCCAGAAAGGTTGTACTAATTTATAGTCCTTTCAGCAATGTTAGCACAAAAGCACTACAAAAACAAGTCATTATTTCTCAATGTTTTTCAGACTCATGGGAGGAAATGGTATCTCATTATTTTGATTCATATTTCTTTAATTAATGGTTCAATTGAGCAATTCTTTTTTTTTTTTACTTTTATTTATTTATTTTATAATCCTTTCCCGAGGACATGCTTAGAAAAAAGGAAGGGAGGAAGAGAGAGAGAAACATCCATATGAGAGAGAAACATTGATCAGTTGCCTTCTGTACCATACATGCCCTGAGGGAATCAAGCCCACAACCCAGGTATGTGCCCTAACCAGGAACCAAAACAGCAACCTTTCAATACAGAGGAAGACACTCAACCAACTGAGCCAGACTGGCCAGGCTCCATTGACCAATTCTTAGGTTTGTTGGCCATTTGGATTTCTTCTATGAGTTGCTTGTTCATTTTCTTTAGTCATTTTTAAATCATTGTGTTCGTTTCTTTTTATTGACTTGATATAATTAAAGCTGTTTATCCTTTGCCATATTCATTGCAAATATGTTTGCCATTTTTAAATTTTATTTTTAATTTTATATAGAGGGATTCTTTTTAAATACAGGCAATTTGGGGAGGTTGTCTCTGTAGTTAAATCTAACAACTAGTTTTCTTTGTGTTTTATCTCAGGGCTTTATACTTATACTAGAGGCATAATGCATGAAAATTCATGCAAGAGCAGGCCTGCCTTCTCCCAGCTGCCAGCACTGGCTTCCCTCTGGCACCGGGGACCCAGGTGGCTTCCCTCCGGCCGCCAACAGGCACCCAGGCCAGGCTTTGCTCTGGCCCAGTTTCATCTGGAAGGACATCAGGAATGACATCTGGTCTAATTAGTATATTACCCTGTTATTATTATAGATAGATAGTTCAATGTTCTCGTGTATTTTTGTTTTTTGTTTTAGATAATTAGGAAGATGTATAAAGTAAGAACATATATCAATTAGAAAAGCTGACCCTACCTGGTTTGGCTCAATGGATAGAGCACTGACCTGCAGACTGAAGGGTCCCGGGTTGAATTCGGGTCAAGGGCACATGTCTGGGTTGCAGGTTCAGTACCCAGTAGGGGCCATATAGGAGGTAACCTAACAAAGATTCTCTCTCATCATTGATGTTTCTATCTCTCTGTCCCTCTCTCTTCCTCTCTGAAATCAATAAAACTATATATTTAAAAAAAAAAAAAAACAACATAGAGCCGAAACCGGTTTGGCTCAGTAGTAGAGCGTCGGTCTGCGGACTGAAAGGTCCCAGGTTTGATTCCAGTCAAGGGCATGTACATTGGTTGGGGGCACATCCCCGGTAGGGGGTATGCAAGAGGCAGCTGGTCGATGTTTCTCTCATCGACATTTCTGGCTATCTCTCTCCCTTCCTCTCTGTAAAATATCAATAAAATATATTTTAAAAAAATAAAAATAAATAAAAAAAACCTAGAGCAAATTTAGAAAAGAAAAGAAAAGCTGCCAGTGTTTTTTACCTTATAAATGAGAAAGTTTAGGACATAAAGCAACTCAAAAACCAGATGACACAGCCAAGATTTTATTTTGTATTAAAGTATAATTAGCACACAATAAAATCCACAGATCTTAAGTATTCAATTTGATAAGTTTTGGCCTTCTATACAGTCTTATATCCACCATCCAAAAACCAAGATACAGAACATTTCCATTTCTTATTTGATAGCTTTACTACAGACTATATTTGACTATATTGGTATTTTATAAAAATGGAATCATAGAATGAGTATTTTTTTCAAAAGTATAAAATGTTTGAGATTCAACTATGATGTTAGGTCCATAAGTAGTTCATTCTTTTTATTTCCAAATAGTATTTCACTGTATGAATATACTGTAGTGTGTTTATCCATTCTATTTCTGGGAATTTGGGTTGTTTCCAGTTGGGGCTGGAATAGCTGATATGAATATTCTCGTAGAAGTATTTGTTTAAACATAGGATTTCATTTCACTTGGGAATGGAATTGCTGGGTCATTGGATAGGCACATGTTTTAAAGCTTGAATTTGCAATGTGACTGGAAAAACCATGCCTTAAGCCAGTGGTCGGCAAACTCATTAGTCAACAGAGCAATGATTATTAGTCAACAGAGCAATAATTATCAACAGTACAATGATTGAAATTTCTTTTGAGAGCCAAATTTTTTAAACTCAAACTTCTTCTAAGGCCACTTCTTCAAAATAGACTTGCCCAAGCCATGGTATTTTGTGGAAGAGCCACACTCAAGAGGCCAAAGAGCCGCATGTGGCTCGCCAACTGTAGTTTGCCGACCACAGCCCTAAGCCATTCGACCACACTTTCCCTCACAGATCCAGGCAGTAGGAGGTCAAGTTTAAATTCTAGCTCTTCCCTTTTCTGTGGAAACTTGGGGAAGTTACTTCAGTTCTCAGAGCTGTTTCTTCGGTTTTTGTGAAGATTATATATATGATGCCATTTATTTTAAAAAATATGCAAAAGTATGCTATTATTGTTGTTACGGTATGAATACATATTATGTAGAAACAGCCCATATGTGCGTATCTGAGTATGTATGCATATAAAATAATGTGAGAATAATAAACACCAAATTCAAGATAGAGGTCACCTAGTTGAGGGAGGGGTGTCAAACTATAGATAAATACACTGTATTTATAGAAAATAATTGAAAGTTTTCAAACATGGGTTACTTGATCAGAGCACTCATTTAAGAGATAATCTTACAGGAGTAATGGGATGGGGGAGGGAGGTCATTCACTCAGTCTTTATTGATGGTTATGTGTCAAGCACTGTTACAGGCACTTTGGACATATCAGTGATCAGACAAAAGCCCTTGTTGTTCCTTGCATTTGTGTTGCTTTCTAGGCAACAAGAGGAAGACCAGCCTGTTTCCCAGCAGTGCAGATGCCAGCTAATGAGTGTGTGTGTGTGTATGTGTGTGTGTGTGTGTGTGTGTGTGTGTGTGTGTGTGTGTGTAAAATAGTATGAGAATGATAAACATCAGATTTAAGGTGCGGAGAGAGAGTAAAGAGGTGGTCACCCAGGTAGAACACATAGGCTAGTTAAATGTGCACAATCCTGGGAGAGGACAAGGAGGGGCACTGCATTGAGTGTAAATACGGGGTTTTGCATCTGGGCACCATGCAGGATGTGGTGCCCTGACAGAAACAGGGAACACAGGACAAGAAAGAATGCGCTCGGCAGCAGAGCCAAGCTTTACAAAGGAGGCATGGTCCCTTCCCTCCAGCTAGCTCACAAATTTGTTGTGACAACCATTCAGTCAGCAGTTTGTTCAGCAAATGCATTCTGAATAAGTGTGCAAAATCGGCACTAGGTAGCTTGTCATCCTAGCTGCTTAGCAGGAAGTTGATCTACAGCCCCTTAAGACCGTGGTGTGAGGGGCTTTGTGCAGAGATAATAGGCACCCCAGCTCTGGACAAGAACGATCGTGAGAGTTACGATGTGCTCTTTCCTCTCACTCAGCTCAAGTGCCTGCACCTCTCCTCCTTAAACACCGTTAATTCCCAAGGTTCTGGTCCCTTGTTGGCTCAGCCCCCAGAAACGGCAGGCCACAGCCATAACTTTGCAAACTCAAAACATCCACTCAAGGAGGATAAATTTCTGGTTCTGGGAGGACTCTGGGAAGGGCTGTTTGAAAGGTGCCCCCAGGGCTGCTAATTGCTTAGTGGACTGAGCATCAGGCTGGTGAACAGAATCTGTCAGCAAGTCAGAGACCTAGGTTTCAGTCTCAGCTCTCCCATTAACTAGCTGGGTGACCTTGTACAACCACTTAACCTCTCTGTGCTCCAATTCCCTCACTGGCATGAACATGCTTAAGTCTCTTGGGACCACTCCAGCTTCCACCATTGTATTATAACTTTGCTTGGGCTGATGTAACAAAGCATCACGGAGTGAGTGGCTGAAAACAACAGAAAGTGTCTTGCAGCTCTGGAGGCTGGAAGTCCAAGACCAAGGTCTGAACTCCGAGAAAGAGTCTGCTCCAGGACTTCCTCCTGGCTTCTGGTGGCTTTCTTGGAATCTTTGAGCTTCCCTGGCTTGTAGATGCATCACCTCCATCTCTGCCTTCATGTTCAATTCTCAACTATTAGTGCGTGTGTCTCTTCCCATGATATTCTTTTCATAGGACACCAGTCATATTGGATTACAGGCCCATTCTACTCCAGAATGACCTCATCTTCACTAATTATACTGGTGATGACCGTATAATTCCAAACAAGGTCTTCTTCCCTTCCTGGGACTCCAATTACATGTATGTTGGCCAATTGATACTCATTGTTCTACACGGCAATGAAATTCTGTTCCATTTTTTTCACCCATTTGTGCTACAATGAGATTGTTTCTATTGCTGTATCTTTGAGTTCACTGTTCTTTTCTTCTGCAGTGTATAATCTGCTGCCCCACCACTGAGTGAATTTGTCACTTCAAATATTGTACTTTTTGACTCTAGTTCTATTTAGTTCTTTTCTATGTTTTCTATTATCCTCATTATCTTCTATTAGACTTTTGAGCATATTGAGTATGTTTATAATAGCTGTTTTATTTAAAATAACTTAGCTTTAAAAGTTTAAATTTACAGAAAAGTTGAAAAGATAGTGAAAGTTCCTGTATACCTAACCCCTGTTTCCCCATAACTAACATTTTACGTAACAGTGGCACATTTGTTAAAACTAAAAGATTAACATTAGTACATTACTATGAACTAAACTCCAGACTTGACTTGGATTTTGCCCGTTTTTCCATTAATGTCTTTTTTTTATCCCAGAATCTAATGGAGGATACTACATTGCATTTAGTAACTTTGCTTGGGCTGATGTAACAAAGCATCATGGGTTTAGTTATCTCCTCTGGACTGTGATTATTTGTCACTCTTTCTTCACTTTGATGATCTGGACAGTTTTGAAGAGTACTGGTCAAACATTTTATAGAATGTACCTCCGTTCATGTTTCTCAAGTTTAGACTGGGGTTATATGGGGTTTTTTGGAAGAGTTGAAGTGCCCTGTTTATGACATATCAGGAGATATTAACATGTCACTGGTGATATGAACCTTGATTACTTGATAAAGGTAATATATGCCGGGTCTCTTGCTATAAAATTACTATTTTTCCTATTCCACACTCTATTCTTTGGAAGTGAATTACTAAGTTCAGCCACACTCATGGGAGTGAGGCGGGGAAAATTTAAGTATTTTTTTGCAATTTCCATCACATGTTTTTGGGTTTGTTTCTTTTGGATAATTTTGTGTGTGTGTGTGTGTGTGTGTGTGTGTGTGTGTGTGTGTGTCCTAGTTATAGGTTACACTTCCCTGCTTCTGTGCACATCTAGTGATTTTGTGAATTTCACCTTCCTGAATGCTGGATTTTGTTGCATTTCTTTAAGGAGTGTTGAACTTTAATATGGCTGTTAGATAAATTATTTTCATGTCAGTTTCAACTTTTGGGCTTTTATGACACCTTTTGTTTTATTTTAATTATTTTCTTTATTAAGGTATTACATATGTGTCCTTATCCCTCCCCCCATTGCTCCCCTAACCACCCCCACTCATTCCTTTACCCCCTTGGTGTCTGAGTCCATTGGTTAGGCTTATATGCATGCACACAAGTCCTTTGGTTGATCTCTGTCCCTTATGCTTACCCTCCCCTACATTCCCTCTGAGGTTTAATGGTCTGATCAATGCTTCTCTGTTTCTGGATCTGTTTTTGTTCATCAGTTTATGTTGTTCATTATATTCCACAAATGAGTGAGGTCATGTGATATTTACCTTTCTCTGACTAGCTTATTTCACTTAGCATAATGCTCTCTAGTTTCATCCATGCTGTTGAAAATGGTAATAATTCCTTCTTTTTTAGAGCAGCTTAGTATTTCATTGTGGGGATATACCACAGTTTTCTAATCCATTCATTGCTGATGGACATTTAGGCTGTTTCCAAGTCTTAGCTATGGTGAATTGTGCTGTTATGAACATAAGGGTGCAGATGTCCATTCTGATTGGTGTTTCCAATTTCTTGGGATATAGTCCTAGAAGTGGGATCACTGAGTCAAATGGGAGTGCCATTTTTAGTTTTTTGAGGAAACTCCATGTTTTCCACAGTGGCTGCACCAGTCTGCATCCCACCAACAGTGCATGATGGTTTCTTTTTCTTCTCATCCTCACCAGCACTTGTCGTTTGTTGATTTGTTGATGATAGCCATTCTGACAGGTGTGAAATGATACCACGTTGTCATTTTGATTTGCATCTCTTAGATGATTAGTGACTTTGAGCATGTTTTCATATGTCTCTTGACCTTCCTTATGTCTTCTTTTGAAAAATATTTATTTAGTTCTGTTGCCCATTTTTTGATTGGGTTGTTTATCTTCCTTTTGCTAAGTTGTATGAGTTCCCTGTAAATGTTGGAGATTAAGCCCTTATCGGTGATAACATTGGCAAATATGTTCTCCCATGCAGTGGGCTTTCTTGTTATTTTGTTGGTGGTTTCTTTTGCTGTGCAGAAGCTTTTTATTTTGATGTAGTCCCGTTTGTTTATTTTCTCTTTAGTTTACATTGTCAAAGGAACTGTATCAGTGAAGATATTACTTCAGCATATGTCTGAGATTTTGCTGCCTATAGATTCCTCTAATATTTTTATAAATTTCCATCTTATGTTTAATTCCTTTATCCATTTTGAGGGGGTTTTTTGTGTGTTGTGTAAGTTGGTGCTCTAGTTTTATTTTATTTTATTTTTGCATGTATCTGTCGAATTTTTCCAACACCATTTATTGAAGAGACTGTCTTGACTCCTTTGTATGTTCTTGCTTCCTTTGTCAAATATTAATTGAGCATAGTTGTTTGGGTTGGTTTCTAGGTTCTCTATTCTATTCCAGTGATCTACCAAGTGTATCTGTTAATAATGCAGATTTTTTTCAATAGATGGAGTTACACATATGTTAATGTAATGTGATTTGATATATATGTTATTTTGTTGTATTGACAGAAAGCTTCAAAACTTCATGTGTCAAATTTGCTGAAGGTGTTAACATCATAAATATTTTTATGCTTAAAAATGTTGAATTTCATGACAAAACAAAGCACACTTGCGGGAAGTTTTAATTCGTTACTTTATTTTGAAGAAAAGTGCTGCTGAAAGTTATCATATACTTCAGGAAGCTTATAGTGAACATGCTCCGTATAAAGATATTTGTTCTTAGGTGAAATGGTTTTAGTTTTTGAGTATTATGTTGGCTATAGGTTTGTCATATAAGGCTTTTATTACGTTGAGGTATGATCCCTCTATTCCCATTTTTTAAAATAAATCTTTATTGTTCAGATTATCACAGGTGTTCCTCTCCCCCTCCCACTTAGCTCCGCTCCACCTGATTCTCAACCCCACCCCATGCCCTTACCTTCGCCACTGTCTTCATCCATAGGTGTAAGATTTTTGTCCAATCTCTCCCCGTACCCCTCAGACCCCTTTCCCCCTGTGAATTGTTAGTCCAATTCCTTTCTGTGTCCCTGATTCTATTGTATTCACCAGTCCATTTTGTTCTTCAGATTTGATTTTTTTTTATTCTCTTGATTTTTAAATTCGCTTATTGGTAGGTATGTATTTGATGCCTTTTTGTTGTTCATAATTTTTTACCTTTACCTTTTTCTTCTTCCTCTTCTTAATGAATATCCTTCAACATTTCATGTAATCCTGGTTTGGTGTTGATGAACTCCTTTAACTTTTTCTTGTCTGTGAAGCTCTTTATCTGACCTTCAATTCTGAATGATAGCTTTGCTGGGTAGAGTAATCTTGGTTGTAGGTTCTTGTTGTTCACCATTTTGAATATTTCTTGCCACTCCCTTCTGGCCTGCATAGTTTCTGTTGAGAAATCAGCTGACAGTCGTATGGGTACTCCCTTGTAGGTAATTAAGGTGTAATTAAGCCTTGACTGCTGCTGGTACACTGGGAGGAACTGACCTCTAGACCAATTGTCTGTGAGGACCTGCTGTGTCTATAAAAGAAGAACTGCTGCACTGGAGACACACCTTGTTTCAGTTGGGCTTTGTTGCTCACTGAGACTGTCTCCTGAATGTGTCACGTATGGGTGTGAGGGATTGAAACTGAGCACTAGAACTCTGGTGCAGTTCAGCTACTGTCTGAGGCCAGTACTGTTGCGTAAGCTACAGCGTGAACCACAGTCCTGTCCTCCTTGGATCTGTTTACCACAGGTTGCAATTTTGCTAAACTGCAAAAGAGAGGGCCATTCATATTCAAAGTCCACTGCTTGGAGCTTGGATGTGTTGTGAGGGGCAGAGTCTTGGGCGTCACTAGGTTGGGGCTTGGCCAACAGCGATGGTTGCCCATCTTCCACCTCTCCAATGGCATCCCTGTGTCTCCCTGCATCTCGCACCACAGCACAGCAAATAATCTCAGCTCTGCAAGCAAGTCAGCCTCACTTTCTGACCTGATGGTAGACAGTCTAGCCTCTCCCCAGAAACTGGATTTCAGAGAGATTGGGTGCTTGTCTTTCTTCGGGTTGAAGAAAGCATCGCCCTTTGCCAGCCTAGATCCACTGGAAGCCCTTACCGCATCCTTGACCCCTACCTCTGTTTTTCAGCACTTGTGCCCTGGATTCTCCTTTTTCTCTTTCAGTCTTGTTGTAGGTCTTCCTCTCAGCCAGCTTTCATTTGGTTTTGGGGAGATAGACATTTGTTTTATAGGGTGTTTTTTTTTTAACTTGTTGTGGATGGCAGCCATTTAGGAGTGTTTACCTACGCCACCATCTTCATTCCTCAAATCTCTATTCCCATTTTTCCTGAGGGTTTTTATCAAGAAAGAGTGTTGGATTTTGTCAAATGTTTTTTCTGCATCAATTGATATGACTGTGTGATTTTTATCTCTCAAATTGTTTATGTGATGTATCACAATTATTGATTTGTGGATATGGTACTATCTTGCATCCCCAGGATAAATTCTACTTGGTCATGATTATGATTTTTCTGACGTTCTGCTGGATCCGATTTGCTAGAATTTTGTTGAGGATTTTGGCATCTAGGTTCATGAGGGATATTGGCCTGTAATTCTCTTTCATTGTGTTGTCTTTATCTGGTTTTGGTATTAGAGTAATGCTGACTTCATAAAATGAGCTTGGAAGTGTTTCTTCCTATTGAATTTTTTTGGAATAGTGTGAGGAGGCTAGGTCTTAGTTCTTCCTTGAATGTTGGTAAAACTCCCCTGTGAAGCCATCTGGCCCTGGGCTTTTGTTCACTAGAAGCTTTTTGATGACTGCTTCAATTTCTTCCATAGTTATCGGCCTATTAAGATTTTTAGAATCTTCCTGATTGAGTTTTGGAAGATTGTATTTTTCTAGGAATATGTCCATTTCCTCTAGGTTGTCTAGTTTGTTGCAATAGAGTTGTTTATAGTATTTTTTAACAATCCTTTGTATTTGTGTGGGGTCTGTTATTTCACCACTTTCATTTCTGATTTTGTTTATTTGGGTCCGCTCTCTTTGCTTCTTGGTGAGCCTGGCTAGGGGCTCATTAATCTTATTTATCATTTTAAAGAACCAGCTCTTGGTTTCATTGATCTTTTATATTTTTTTGGGGGGAAGGGGGGTTGTTGTTGTTGTTTTTGGTCTCTACGTCATTTATTTGTGCTCTGATCTTTATTATCTCCTTTCTTCTGCTGACTCTGGGCTTTTCTTATTGCTCTCTTTCTAATTCTTTAAGTTGTAGAGTTAGATGATTTACTACCATTTTTTCTTGTTTTTTGAGGTAGAACTATAAACTTCCCTCTCAGACTGCTTTCATTGTGTTCCATATATTTTGGATTGTTGTGTTTTCATTGTCATTCATTTCTAGGATGTTTTTAATTTCTTCTTTGATCTCTTTGGTAACCCAATCATTGTTTAATAGCATGCTATTCAGCTTCCAACTGTTTGAATTTTTTATTGTAGTTTATTATGCCATTGTGTTATATATATAAAAAACACATGAATATAGTTTATGGGAAAGAGATGGGACTCCTGAGGTTCAGACAAAGAGCAGGTTGCTGTTGGACCTCTCCTGTGTAGGTGGTCTTTCCTACAGACCAATGGCAGGGTTTCGGCCCAGATCTGCCTCACTACCCAGGAGCACCCACCACAGGGAGGGGTTCAAAATGTCAACGCTGCTCCCACAGACACCTTAGAGCTGTATCCCTGCTCCTCCTTGTGGAACTCCCACACAGCTGTGCAGACATGGCACATGCTATCTGTGGTCCCTATGGACAGGGAATAGATGAGATATCCAACCCCACATCAACCTCAGCAAACCCTGTGAGGTTCAAATTCGGGTCACTGATGGACATGGAGCCTGTTCCAGGAAGAATGGCAGGGACAAGCTAGTATGGTGCTACCAAAACTCTCTGACATGAAAAACTACTGTAGCTGTTTATTTTTTCTTTCTTTCTTTCTTTTCCATCTGTCACAAAACTACTGTATTTTATAAAATACAATGAAAGCAAATTATTAGAAAAATACTGAATAAAAGCAAAGCATGCAACAGGATCAAAACTTGTGTTATTAGATTTGACAGACAAAATTTCTCCATTAAATTGCAATTTCTGCACTTATTTCATTGTGTATCAGTGGTAGCCAGACTGTAGATCATGCTCTGAGGAGCATGAGCTGGGGTCAATTAGTGGCAGCCCCTGCACTTTCGAATTAGCCAGTGATTAAAACCCACAGGCATTTAAGACCCAGGCTGTGGTCCCTGCTGGCTCTCTGGTCTCCTGGAAGCAAGTTCTGATTTGGTTGGTTTCCCAAACATCAACCTTCAGTGGGTCCCAGCACCAGCTCTGAATTCCCTCAGCCTGGGATGCCCTCTCCCTGACTTGGCATATCCAAGTCCAACCGTTCTCTGAGGCCCAACTGCAGTGCCACCTGCCCCACTCTCTGATCATCCTGGATGGAAGTATGATGACTCCCAAGAGGCCTCCCACCTGCAATCTTCCCGGGACCTCTCAGGAGCCATCATACGTCTCCTCGTGCACGCCTCACTCCCTGCCCGGCGCTGTGGTCACTGATGCCCTTATTTTATCTTCCCTGTGAGATTCTAAAGTGCTTGGGGCGGATTTATTTCCATTTGTTCTTTGCAGCCTTCATGACAGCTGGCACATAGCTGTCCAGTAAAGCTGACGTTTCCCTGAGTCTGCATGGAACAGGCCGGGCAGAGGTAAACAGCTATTTGTCTGCTCTTCCTGCCTCAGGTGCCAGGAAGGTGAAGGATCTGATGGACCAGGGAAGTCCCAACAGCACGAAGGAAAAAATGGTTGGCTGCTAAGTGGTCCCTTTTGAAGGGCTCCGTGTCACTTCTCCTTGTCTCTGTCAGGCAGAACAGTTCCTTTCAGCCCTTGTATTACCAAGTGATCGAGAGAGAGAGAGAGAGAGAGAGAGAGAGAGAGAGAGAGAGAGAGAGAGAGAATATTTTGAGAGAGTGATGAGGAGCTTGCCTGCTGGGGTTGGAAAATCTTGCCACTGCAAGAGTGCTGATCACTTTGGATTGGGTGTAGCTGTTTTCCCCTCGTGCTCCCCAGTGTGGTGAGCTGAAGGGGGTGGAAAAAGCACTCCGTGAGGGTTTTTTTTCCATTTAGGAGGCCTAAGCTGCAGAAGTAATTCAGAAATGAGGGTCTGCTGCACACAGAGCTTCCAACTCACATCTTCCTGAACTTTGGAAAACCTCTTCTGTCCCAGAAATGCCCAGGATAAAAGGGACAGTATTTATAATCGTGGTAAATAGACAAAACAAAACTTAACCATCTTAACTGTTTTTAAAGTGCACAGCTGTGCAACCGATCTTTCGTTCTCTTTTCATCTTCCAACCTTGAAACTATAACCATTAAGCAGTTCTCCACTCCCCCTGCTCGAGCTCCTGGCAGCCACCACTCTACTTTATGTCTCTATAAATTTGACTACTCTAGATACCTTCTATAATCATGCATGTTTGTCTTTTTGTGACTGGCTTATTTCACTTCGTATAATGTCCTCAGGTTTCACCCATGTTGTAACACGTGTCAGATTTCCTTCTTTTTTAAGGCTGAATAGCATTCTATTTTATGAATAGACAATGCTTTGTTTATCCACTCATCTAGCTTTTGTTTATTGTGGGAAACGCTGCTAGGAACAAGGGTGTGCAAACAGCTCTTTGAGATCTTGCCTTCAGTTTTTTTGTTGTTGTTATTGTTGTTTTGTTTTTAGTATATACTTAGAAGTGGACTTGCTGAATCAGATCGTAATTCTATTTTTAATTTCTGAGGAACTATCATATTATTTCCTATATTAGCTGTACTATTTTACATTCCCACCAATAGAGCACAGGGCTTTCAATTTCTCCACATCTTTTCCAGCAATTATTGCTTTCTGGGGGTCTTTTATGGGGGGTGTTGTTTTGTTTCAGGGGATATTTTTATAGGAGCCAATCTAATGGGTATGAGGTGGTATCTCACTGTAGTTTTGATTTGTATTTCCCTAATGATGACTGATGTTGAGCATCTTTCCATGTGCTTCATGGCCATTGCTGTATCTTCTTTGGATTAATGTCTATTCAAGTCCTTTGCCCACTTTTTAATAGGATTGTTGGTTTCTGGGTGGGTTTTTTTTTTCAGTTGTAGGGGTTCTTTATACATTCTGGATATGAATCCCTTATCAAATACATGATTTATAAATTCTATTTCATGCGTTGCCTTTCAGCTCTGGTGATTGCATTTTTTGGTGCACAGAAGTTTTTCATTTTGATGTGGTCTAATATCTTTTTTTTTCTTATGGTTCCTGAAAGGAACAGTATTTTAAGCCATTGTCAATACTATGATTCTCCAGATACCATTAAGTGACAGTTAAAACTCCACACCAGTGAATTCAATGCGCAAACCAATATCTCAGAGCAGCCCTGTGAACAGGCATGGGCCAGGTTAAACAAACCCTTTCTTTCTGTTGCTTTCTGTGTCCGAGTTTATGTATGAGGTTATCAGAAATCCTTTCTTTGCAGACCCATGTTACATTTAGGATTTTTTTTGTTAATCCTCACCCGAGGATATTTTTTCCATTGATTTTTAGAGAGAGTGAAAGGCAGGGAGGGAAGGTGAGAGAGAAACATTGATGTGAGAAGGACACATTGATTGGCTGCCTCCCATACACTCCTTGACCAGAACGGGAGAAGGACCTGCATCCTAGGTAGTGCCCTTCACAGGTAATTGAACCTAAGACTCTCTGGTGCACAGGCCGACGCTCTAACCAGGGCAGGATTTTATTTTTAGCTTCATTGTTTTGTTGGTGCTGGTTGGGTTTTGTTTTGATGCTGGTGGTGTGTTTTTTTTTTCCCCCAGCCTTCTGAGTATGTTTTTTTCAAGTCTACCCAAGGAATCTTGAAGAGTTAAGAACCACATAAAAGAACCAAAATGAACTGCTTATTTAGGAGAAAATGTCCCAGATTTTTCTGGCCAGCTCAGATCTTTACTCCTTGTACCAGAAGGGATCATTCTAAAAAGTCAATAAATGGCCCCGAGGGGAGTGAGCCAAATGCAGACATTTAACTGTTCAGAAAGATAAGACTTGAAAGCATCTGATGAGACCGCGCTCAGCGTCCGGGTCCTGGCGCTGGGCTTTATGAGCCCTTGTTCGGATCCACTGTCAGTTGCTGGGTCCCCTGCCAAACAAATACTGGAAAACCAGCTTTTCCCTAGTTTCACTGGTGAAGTCAGACCAACGTTTACATTTAACACATTCGAATCTACTGGCATGAATTCACCATTTTCCTCTCATTGTGGGAGAAAAAAAAGATTGTTTCATTGATGACACCTTCAACCCTACAGCACCGATAGGAGGTGAGGAAGGGGCACCCTGGCAGAGACAGAAAAGCTACAGGAAGGCTGCCCAACCTCTTCACCCTTCGGAGTAACTTTCCTTTCCCTGGAGGGCCATGCAGAGGCTCTGGTAGGCAAGACTTTGAAGTCCAGCTGTGCCCACCCTCCCCTTTCTGAACACCAGTTACTCAGGTGCAAGCCCTGTGCAAGGCACGATGCTGAGGGCAACGGAAGTGGTGATGGGGTGTCACACAGAACTGGCAGTACACAGGTATAATATCAGCATGAGGTAGTCTTTTTTTTTGTGTGAATGTGCCTGTTCTTTTATTCAAATATTTGTTGCCTCTGCTTTTCAATATTTCTTATGACTTTGGGGGGGGCATGGGGGTGGGAATAAAAAGCTGTGAAACTGTTCAACCTACTTTGTAACCAAAGAAGCAAAGCTGTGTAATGGAGTTGGGGGGGGGTGGTTTTTTTTATAATGAACATTCTTTATGTATTTTTATTTAGTGTTTTCTTGGTCACAATTTTCTTTGCCATCTAGCACGATCTCCATGACCCATATTCTTTGAACCACTTTCGCACCTCATGTTTATATTCAGCACTCCTATTGTAATATGTACTAGTCTGTGAACAATGTCAAATAAAAAGAAAGAACAGGTAGTATGGTGGAACTGAGCTAGTGTATTATACACTAGTTGTAAAGTACAAAAAAATGAAGTGAGCCATCTTTGTTCATTTAAAATGGTGTTTTGAATTTCATATGCAAAAGACGTTTATACTTTGCAGATTTTAACGTATTTAATAAATGCAACATGCAGATAAAGTGCCGTGTATACTGAGTATTTAAATTTAGCTGAAACCGGTTTGGCTCAGTGGGTAGAGCATCGGCCTGCGGACTGAGGGGTCCCGGGTTCAATTCTGGTTAAGAGCATGTACATTGGTTGCAGGCACATCCCTGATAGGGGGTGTGCAGGAGGAAGCTGGTCAATGTTTTTCTCTCATTGATGTTTCTAGCTCTCTATCCCTCTCCTTTCCTCTCTGTAAAAAAACAATAAAAAATATATTTAAATTTAAATGTACACTTCATATACAGTTTCAAGAGAAAACATCATTTTGTGTATATTAACACTTTAAGTGTATGTCAGAAATCAATGTATAAATATATATTTTAACACATTTTCTGAAATTAAACTTCAGTTTTGTTGAAAAATATATATATGTGTATATATATATATATATATATATATATATATATATATATTATTGATTTCAGAGAGAGGAAGGGAGAAGGGGAGAGAGATAGAAACATTAATGATGAGAGAGAATCCATTGACTGGCTGCCTCCTGCATGCCCCCCACCGGGAATCAAGCCCACACCCTGTGCATATGCCCTTCACCAGAATCGAACCTGCCACCCTTCAGTCCACAGGCCAATGATCTATCCACTGAGCCAAACCAGCTAGGGCTGGCATAAGGTATTCTAATGTATAATGTATCTCGCAGTGTCTACAAACAGGCTGAAGTGATTAAAGCATCCCAGAAACAAGAGTGACCCATACAAGACAGACTTGGCACCACACGACTTAACATTTTAACATCCCACTGGACATCACACATGGTGGGTGCTTGCAGAAGAGGGGCCTGATTTTGGAGCCGAGTTACACACACAGATACTGACACAGACTCAAGCACGCACACCCCAATGCCATCACCTACACACGCCGACCATGACGTACACCCACGCCCTGGAAAGAGATGTGCTCTTGGCACACAAGTCCAGGGATACATTTTTTTTTACGTTTCTCTCCTGAAATAAATAAGAAATGGGCAAAAGCCCAGGGCTTCCTAAAAATGTTTGGTGGCCCATAAAGGCACTTATGACTGAATTTATAGTGTGTCATCATCCTTTTGCCCGATTCCAAACAGGTTTTACGTGCAGCCTCTAAGAAAATGCATGCACCCCAAGTTCCTGGAAAGGCTGAAAGAGTAACAGTGTCCATGGGGGGGGGGCAGTCCCTTCACCCCAGGTGAAGGCAACATGGGGTGTTTATCCCAGAATTCCAAGAGCTCTCCGTAGACACACGTTCATTCCTGTAAACAGACGATGGTCTTTCTTTTTATGTCCTCTGGCTCCTTTTCAGCACAGGTCAAGTTCAAATGCTTTGTGCTGCCTGGAAAGTGACTGGGCCATGAGGAAGTCCAGGTGGTTCTGATTAGGTCTAGAAGCACATGACTCGTCCAATATAGAGCCCCATTGATTCCAAAGGCCTGTGCTCCTGTCCTCTCGGTCCAAGTTTTATTCCTGACGGAATGCAACTCCCCAGTTCAAAGGCAAAAGCGTTGACTCCTTCTTCTTCTTCCCACCTACCCTCCTCGCAAAACAGGCCGTAAGAAAGGAGAAGAAGAAGAAAGGCTGGCTCAGAAGAGAGGCCACGGAGGACTGTTTGGACATCACTCACCCTTTGTAAATCAACATTTTAGTGAACTGAGTGCACATGAATCAGAAACAACACAAGGGTCACATTTCCTCCGGAATCCTTGGACTGGGGATGCGAAATGCACTCCGCGTTCAGCCTAATCCAAAATCAGGAGGCAGGCCAGGCCCTTGTCAAGTCTCCCTTGAACTGATACTTGGCCCAGCAACCAGGAACCCCAGCTGGCCAGGCCGGAGCTGCGGCTCTCGGCCCTGGATTCCTGCGGTGGGCTCCCGACAGCCCCGCCGCCCAGAGGGCCCGGCCCGCCTGCGAGGGGAGCCTGCCCTGGGCCCCCTAATCGATACCAACCGTGCCAGAGGCGCTGTGATGGGCCTTCCCTGGCAGGCGGAATATGAGGCAAGCGATAATGAGAACAATGAGAGGGTCTGACATGGAAAGTTCAGTAGGAAACAAGCAATTACATGAGAACAAACATGCCCCACGCCACTCACAATCATCTGAACACAGAACAGCGGACGTGAAGACTGAGAGCAACCAGTGCCGACCCCGAGCCAGTCAGCAAGAGAGCCCTCCCGGGACGGAGCCGCGACCCTCCCTGGGCACGGAGGTGACCTTGTGTGTGCACGCACGCACGCACGCACACGCGTGGTGTGCCTTGTGAAACACATGAGTTTCATTTGACTTGATTGAAAGCTGGATCCCTTTCCCCAGGCAGTTGAAACCTCTTCTCCTGAACAAACACGTTTCCATCCACTAGGTGGGGAGGAAACAGTGAGTCAGAAGGGAGGAGAGGATTTTCTCTGGACCTGCTGAAGGTTCGGTGTGAGGCTTGCTGGGAAACGTCCAGACCCGGAGAGAACAGTCCCCGGAGGCCTGCTGTGCTCTCCAGCTCAGCACGAGAGGTTGCATGGGAATGAGGAGGGTCTAGGAGCCACACTGAGCGGGACACACCAGCTCTCCCATCCCACCGTCAAGATGCACGGCAAGGTCAGGCTAGTTCCGAGGGTTTGAAAGAGGGGAGCTCTTTCTTGCCAGCTCATGGGTAGAAATATATGCTAGTCTGGGTTCTGGTGCACATGTAAGCGGTGCCTCCCTCGACTCCACCCTGGGATGCCTGCGTCATCCGTCCAGTCCAGTCCTCATGTCACAGGAGCTGGCAGTCCTGGCACTGCGGTGAGGAGGTAACTGGAGAGAACTGTGAGAGGACTCGGAGCTTACACGAGTCAGGGTTGGCAAGTCGGGGGCAGAGTGAGGAAGGATTTGTGCAGACATCCATTGCAGTTTACAGGCCGGTGCTCGTTTTTCCTCCAGCCATCCATAAGCTGCCTCCTCTTCCTCCTTCCCCTCTGCTACATCCTCTCCTTCTCCTCCCGCTCCTCTGCAGGGCCCAGGCCTGGCCCAGGTCAGGACCGGCTTTGAGATGCTGGAGGGATATAGTGCTGCTGGAAGTCACTGTTTCACCGGCCAAGACCAGCGGCCAAGTTGAGGTTCCAGATGGCCCGAGCTGCCAGCCTTGGGAGGCAGCGCTGACCCCAGAGGAATCCAGTTAATTCTGAGGAACCCATCCTGGCGGTCCCGGGACCACATTGTGAAACAGGCACTTAGGTTTTGGCCTGTTATGCCTTTATTCCTTCAGATTATGGGCTTCCTCTTCTAGGCAAAGAGTCAAAATTGCCATGATCTGCAGCAGCTCTCCGGAGAACTAGACAGTGAGGGGGGAAACGGAGGCCCTGAACCCACCTCCCTCCACCAGTCCATCCACGGGGCCAAACGGTGACAGATGATTCTGGTGGAAATTAGTAAACAGTGCCACAGAGATGGGATCATGTCCCACACATTTCAGCAGCGAATCCTCATCCTCTTTTTTTTTTTTAAATCTAATGTGAAGTTCTGGGTTTCGACTGCTTTTTCTTCAAGTCTTAACATCTCTGGAATCTCAGAGAAGCGCTGGCCCTGGACCCCACCTGGCTAGCCAAGGAACAGGCCTCCTGCGTGTGTGCGTGGTCCAAGAGCCCAGGACGCAGGCGCGCCCGGGAAGGGAAGTAAGGACCAGTAGGAACCTTTCCTTGGAGCTCACGGATGCCCACAGCAGAGCCACGCTGAGCCCCACGGACAGAACCACGAGAATTCCGAATCCTTCACCCCGGCTCCGACCCATGAATTCCGGCATCCAGGTGTCGGGAAAGTCATCCTAATTAAAACCACGTGGTGGGCTTTCAGCCGTGGAAAATTGCTGGGTCCTTTCTCCTTCCTCCCACCTACCTCCTCTTTCTCTCCTCTCAAGCACACACGTGCAACTTTCCCTCCCTTTATTTAAGCAAACAACTCCCTCCGTGATTAAGCACAGCCCCTGCTTATCTAAATAGTCCACAGATGTATAAAGACACGGGAGCTTTCTGCTCCTAGTTGGAGCCGGTTCTGGTACCCATCTTCCCCAAGCCTACAAAAGGGAGCCTTCCCCACCTTCGCTGACAGAAATTCCTGACGCCCGTCCCCCACCCCGCCCCCCTGCTAAATCAGCCTTGCTTGGCAGGCTGTCCTCCATTTATCAAAGAGGTGGGATTTCCCCTCCAAATACTTCGGCTCCCCACACCCCCTTGTCTTGGCCTCTCCCATAACCTGAGCTTGAAACTGCCCAGATGTGAACAAATGGAACATGAAAAGTCCCAATTCTCTTGTCAAAGTCTGATATTGCTTTAGCCGTCGAGGTAAAAACCACCAGTTGGTTAACGCCAAGGACCCCTGGTGGTCCAGGACGGGAGGGCTGGGGGAGTTTGGTAAAGGGCACAGACCTGATTCCGAAGGGAAGGGATCTGTGAGTTTCCAACATAAATGGAGGGAAAAGAACCAACCCTTCTGGCCGTGGGCAAAAGTGAAATCTAATGGATGAGTTGAGACAAGAAACCCCCGGCTTTAGGTTTCTAACCAGGACTCTTCCGTAAGGGGCAGTTAGAGACCCATGAGCAAAGCAACAACCAATGCAGACACTCACCAGGACTGAAAGCCCCGGGTGCCAAGCAAGGGGCAAAACTGGGAAAATAAGGACGTTGCTCCCAGGGTAACATTTCCTCCCCAAGCATAACGCTGGTTGTGCGGTTTAGGTTTCCTTACCTTTCACATCACTGATCATGCAGTTTGGACTTCCTGACCTTTTCCTCCCTAAAGGTAATATCTAGGCATCAGCTGTATTTCAGCTCCAGGACCAGAAAAGCAACAAAACAAGTGATGCAGTGGCTGCCTCAGGACCAGCCGCACTGACTAATAATCCCATGCCCTGGCTCTCACCAGTCAGTGAGACCACAACCCTGAAAGAACGCCCCTGGAGAGTTGGTGAAGAGTCTATTGTGAACCTCCCCTAAGAGTCCCACCCGCAAGAGAGAGATAAATACCCTCAAAGCAAAGGATCCAGCGCACATTCTCCCTGCCAGGGAGCACACTGGGCCATTTCCTTTCCCCACTTTTCCCCTCTGAGGGTCCCAGAGAGACTTGTAACCAGGGGAGCAATGGCCAGTGGCGGCTCGTCCCAGGCTAACCCGCTGACCCTGTGTCCAAGGCCCTCTTTTCTCTGACTTCCTAGGGAGCCAAAGCAGCCCAGCCTAGGCAAAACTGTTTTTGCTGCTTCTATGCTAAGCCCTTCCTGGTTTTACTCTCCTCAGCTTGTTGGCCAGTAAGTTCTTGCTTGCTTGGCTGCACTTTGTCTCTTGATTGGGATATTTCCCTCAAGAAGATAAGAACCAAGCTCTTCTCTCTCCAGGAACCCTTCCACAGTTTGATTTTCTCTCCAACCCAAAACATGGTTACTATCTTGATTCCCTAGGACAGTGGTCGGAAAACTCATTAGTCAACAGAGCCAAATAGCAACAGGACATCGATTGACATTTCTTTTGAGAGCCAAATTTTTTAAAACTTAAACTACTTCTAACGCCACTTCTTCAAAATAGACTCTCCCGGGCCGTGGTATTTTGTGGAAGAGCCACACTCAAGGGGCCAAAGAGCTGCATGTGGCTCTCGAGTTGCAGTTTGCCCTAGGAGATGGGCCCTATGTGGGCACTCCAGAAATGGCTTTATTTTAACAGGAACAAGCAAGAACACCACTCAGCCTTGCTGGCCCTTCTTGCTTGCCCCTTAGAGCCTGCTACTCAGTGTGCTCTTCAAATGAACCCAGTGGGGTCAGCCTCTCCCCACAGCAGGAGCCCATCCGAAATGCAGAACTCCAGCCCGGCTGGCATGGCTCAGTGGTTGAGCATCGACCTTTGAACCAGGTCATGGTTTGATTCCTGATCAGGACACAAGCCAGAGTTGTCAGCTCAATCCCCAGTTGGGGGCTTTCAGGAGGCAGTGGATCAATGATTTTTTTCTCATCATTGATGTTTCTATCTCTCCCTCTCTGAAATCAATAAAAATTATTTTTTAAAAAGAAAGAAATGCAGAACTCCAGCCCCACCTCAGACTTATGGAGCAGAATCTGCATTGTAAGCAGGTCTCCAGAGGACACACATGCATATTAAAGTTTGCGAAGCACTTGTTGGGGAGCTAGATGTACCCAGTGATAAAGGATTAGGCTCAATCTCTCCCTCGTGTATCTGACTTCTATTTAATACTTAGTAAGAGTAGCTCAGAAAACTTCAGAAAGGGCTGCAATAATATGAAGTGTGTCGATAGAGAAAAGGGGAACACCCCTAAAAAAAACTTTCATCCCTAGCCCTACTAGCATGTTTTATAAAGTAAGACCCAGTGGACTTCAGGCACCTGGATAATCTAGAATGCTGGTTCTAAGTGCAGAGTCCAGGGCAAATCTAGAACCCATACATCTGGAGGGTGGGAGCCAGAAATTGCATGTTAGCAAGTTGCCTTCAATGATACATACTAAGATCTAAGAATGAGTCTCCCTATGCCCTTTGATTACTATTGGATGGATATGGATTTCCCTTTCTTGGGAACATAAAATGTTGGCACTTCTGGATTCATGGTGGGGAGGTGGCATTAGAAGAGAGACCAGCCTGAGTTGGGTAATATAGTGACTGGCCCTTCACCTCTTTCTGCCCTTACGTAGGCGAGCACTGGTGTGATTCCGTGAAGAGATGTAGTGTTATGGAGATTGAAGGCAAGACTGCTGTTTGGGTGGGGCCAGCATCTTAGACACGAGGTTCCAGCACCCCTTGGATACCCCAAACTCCTGGGCAACTTCACTCTTTTGCTGATTTATTTCACAAAAAAATGCAAAAGCATTGGGAAACCAGGGGCCATCCACACCCAGCCTAAAAGACATCTTTCTTCTTATTAATCACAGGGGAGCTGAAAAGAAAAGCCAGTATTTGCCTTGGCTGGGCTAGCGTGTCACTAGTTCACCAGTCAGGTACACTAGATGAGAAAATCTTTCCATACTGGAGTGCAACTTTAGTGGAATTTTTACAATCCCCGTACCATGCCTAGAAAATGGTGTCTGTGCGTTTAGGTGTGGTTTTGTGTGTTTGGAGTATTTGCTCACTTGTAGGTAAAATTGCCAGCAGTCTGAGGTTTGGAAATGCCTTGTTCATCAGGGATGACATCAACTGAAGCTGTCACTATAATTGCTTACAGAGTACGGAGTTGCACTGAACAACTCCTTAGGCAAGCAGCACATAACTTAATATGAAACAGCATGGGCCTGGTCAGGGCCACACTGTGCGTCCAAGGGGAAAGTTCAGTGGTAAGTCAAGTGTTGTTCCCACAAGACTAGCCCTTGAAAGCCCTGGGTTCTAATTCCAGCAACACCCAAACTCTTCCCATGTCTCATCTTAGCCTCTCCATCTGTAAATTAAAATGGTCCCTCTAAGGTCCCAGTGTCTGAGGGGCAAGAGCATCTGAAACCAGAAATAAAAAAACTCAGGCAGGGTTGAAAAATACATTCTTGTAGAGCAAATATTTGACCTTCTCTCTGTTCTGAAACACACACAGCCAGGAGAAACACACCTGGGAGTCATTCATGGGAGCAGATGGTAAACGGAGGGTGGGGGTAAGGGTGGCCTGCGGTGCCCCCAGGAGCTTCTCCAGCCCACCCACGCCAAGCTATTCCTTGCAAGTCATGACACTGAGGCCCGAGAACATCCCTGAAAAGTCAGGAGTGGGGTAAGTGTGCCGGGGAAGAAGGTGAGGGGTGTACTATTGGGGGGAAAAAAGTCACAGCTCACATGATCATTAATAATTGAGTGATTTTAGTCAAGTGAATATTGATACATGGCAGGAAAAGCAGGAAAATAAAATGAACACATACGGGAATTACTATTAACACAAGTGATAACATCAAAACATCTGGTAAAAATGCAGTTTAAAAAAACACAACACAAATGAAATGGAATGTAAAACATTTTCACAGTATTCAAAGCTTTCGTAAGAGATTTAGGCTCTAAAAGAGGAGTGCTACGGGAAGGAACTAGAGGAAACAAATTTTGTCTGTGTCCTATGTGTCTGCGGGTGACAGGTCAGGATGGCCAGTCCCTTACTCTGTGGAAGGTACGTTTCTCAACAGATCGTCGGAGCCCACCACATCTGTACAGTTACAACAGGGCAGCTAGTTAACCTGGAGTCTGAAGAGAAACACAGCCTCTAGGTTTGGGAGAAAGTGTTTCTGGAATTCATAGATGCAAAGGAAAATGGAGCTCTGATTAGATTCCGCCTTGGTGCCAATTCAGGGGCACTGAGGGCCAAGTGTCCTACCGGATACTCTAAAAGTAAAATGTTCTGGAATTCTAGCCTCCCTTCCTAGTTTCTAAGACAGTGGTCGGCAAACTCATTAGTCAACAGAGCCAAACATCAACAGTACAACGATTGACATTTCTTTGAGAGCCGAATTTTTTTAACCTACACTTCTTCTAACGTCACTTCTTCAAAATAGACTCTCTCCGGCCGTGGTATTTTGTGGAAGAGCCACACTCAAGGGGCCAAAGAGCCACATGTGGCTCACGAGCCGCAGTTTGCCAACCATGGCTCTAATTACTAATGTTTTTTCAAAGACCGAGCTGAGTTCTGCCAATGACCTCACAGGATTCTACCCAGAATGATTATCTGAAACCTGTACAAACACTAGCAATAATTACATCACACACACACACACCTCTTCTTTTGGGAACTGATGACCAAGCCAATGAGTCTGCACATTGGTGTTCTTATGGTCTTTCTTGAGCAAATCAGAGGGTTGGGATAACAATACAGATTTGGGCCCACAGCCACCTTTTGCATCCTGAAATTGCTGTGTTGTACAGAGCTGGGGGGTGTCCTAAATCCACAGTAAACCTCAAAGTTCTGGGACACTGTGATTGGGGTAAATCCAGCTGCAATTCATATTTCCAACTTACTTTGAACTTTTTCTAAAAATGTCACCTGCGACCTGATAATTCCCATTTCGAGGGTTGCACAGCACGGCCACCTAATATTCTCCCATAATCTCCCTACTGTAACTGCGAATACCCCACACAGACCCTCTCCCTCAGAATGAGAGTCCTGTAGCATGATGCTCTGTCAAAACCAGCAGACACATCAGATCCATATGTTCAGTGAACTCTTGAGCTAATCGACCAAATCTAACACCCAGATCCCTGCACTCATGGAATTGCTCTGAACTTCAGTTGACAATAGGAAAGTAGAATATTTCTAATTAACTAATATATATATACACACACACACGTTTTTTAAAACTATTCAAAATTACAGGCAAATCATTTAAGATCCCCCCAACACTTTACGATTCGAGTTTGGAGAGAACCGAAAACGGTATTAAAATGATGGGATCCCTAACTGTGAGGGGTTCGTGACGTCAGGATAACCCTCAGGTAGGTAACGAGGTTGGCAGCAGATTTTTCAGTCTGGAGTCTTCGGAGGTTAACAGCACCCACATTGGGTGTAACCACTCGCCCAGAGGGACAATTGCTCAGGTCCTCGAGGCGTTACAGAGAATTGAGAATCAGGCTCGGGGGGGGGGGGGGGGGGGGGGATTAGCATCGATTGTTTAGGACCGCTTCCTATACACTGAACAAGAGGAACGAAGTTGCTTAAGTGAACAGGTTTGCGCACACATTTTATTAAACAGAAGGTTTTGAGGAATACCTAGGGAAGTCAGAGAGAACTGCAGAGGCAGGCTGCCTTTGAAACTCTCTCCTTGAGTGGGGAGACACTTGTGGCTTACCTTTCCCTCTGCAGAAATAGAAATTAAAAAAATTTAATGCAGGAGCACAGGCTACCTGGCTGTTCTGAATATCGTTGACCTGTTGAAAAGAATCCATTTCTTCACAGGAAAGAAAATAACGGGAAGCACCGAGTTTTGAAGAGTATTGTGTTGGGGCCAGAGCAATCCAGGACTCCCCAGAAGGGAGAACCCACAGCTATGTATACCAGCTACATCCACCTCCCACCCAAAATGCCGAGCGATAGCACGGCTCCGCCAGAAAGATGCTTAAGAGACCCTGGTCTTAGCACACCTTTCAAATGCTCAGTGTAGACTTTTTTTTAAAAAAAAATCTTTGAAAAGCAACTGGGTTTTTTTCAGTTGTTCTTCTCTAAGAAAATGTGAAATGAACGAACAGATGCCATTAAAACACTAATCTCTTCACCCAATTACAGTTCACCGGGACTAACAATTTGCTAGACTGTTCTAAATTTTTCTCTTCTTCTCTTCTCTATGCTTTTAAGAAACCACTAACCAAGGCCTCTGGGTCTGAAAATAGTCATCTCTCTCAGCCGTGGGCCTGGTGCCACGGTGTTTCCTCCCTCACACAAAGGCCCGCACGTGCTGCCCTCCCCAGGTGCGGGGGTTCGATCCTGACGGAGGCAGGTGTCAGTTCTCACTCCCATGGCATCTGAGACTGGCTGATTCGCAGCAAAGGGCAATCGCCGGGGAAGCAGGGCGGACATGGCCTCCCTTTGCTTTCACTGCTGCATACTGCGCTGTGCTTTTCTTCCCTGCACCTCCCGCTCCCTGGAACTGACCTGAAGCTGTAAGTGTGGTGGGTGTCCGTGCCTGCCTGACGGCAGACAGGAAATGACCCTGGACCCGAAAGCAACATGTCTTCCCAACAGTTAGAATTCCCTAGTCCCAAAGGAATCGATTAGCTCATCGACCCACAGGCGATTTGTAATGACACAAAGGAAGTCACGGGGCTTAGTGCTTGCTGCCGTCTCTTACGTTTTGCCTAATCCCTTGTGGAGATTTTTTTTTTTTTTTTGAGTGAGTGTGTCTGTGGTGGACTGCTGCCTCCGGCTGAATGGTTTTGCACCTCCTTATGCTCAGTGACATGGGGCTCCAGACTGGAGATCGGACAGGACTTCCTAATCTAACAGGGTTTCCCTACCTGGGCGTGCGGCTTTAAATACTGGCTATGCTGGGGCTGGAGGGGAGAGCGGAGGGAAGAGCAGGGATGCTGCGGGAGGAAAGCCCATGGGATTACAACGTTCTCTACCCACAGAAGCAGTGAGTTTCAGCGTTGTCTGCTCAGCACCCCCCACCCCAACCCAGGGCTCCTGCCCCAACCCGCCCTGCCCGCAAGCTTCACTTAAAGACCGACTGGAAAGTGGGGCACTCGTGGTTTTTCATTTTCTTCATGAAGTTTTTGAACTCCTTGTTTTTCTTGTCCCACTTGTGGATGGCCGTCAGCAGGTACTGGCTCTTCACCTTGCGGCCCATGATGAGGAAGTGGTGGCCCAGGTTGTCCAGCTGGTGGCAGGGGCAGTCGGCCCCGTTCTTCAGGTACAGCACAAGCTTCTTCAGCTCCTTCTTCTTGATGGGCCCCAGCTTCAGGGGCTTCTTCTTCTTGGGGATGATTTTTTTGTCACCGTTTTCTTTCTTTACTTCCTTTATTTTCATCCGCAGGGCTAGAGTGGGTGAGAAGGCGGGGAGGGGGGGGAGAAGAAAGGAGAGAGAGAATTTTAGAACACAGCTTTTCGTGTACAACAATAACCCAAACCTGTGGCGGAAGAGGAGGGTGGAATGAAAGGCAAAGAGCAGGCAAAAGGAGACGGTTTGATAAGTAAGTACCAACGGCTCAGTTAACTGATTCTGTCCCCCTCGTTTTGCGGTGCCTGCCAGTTGCAGCAAGGTGCTAGGAGTCTCAAATACGATTTCAAAACCAAAACACATTTCACAGAGTATCACACAATGCTTTAAGAGAGGAAGGGGATCATATAATCCAATATAATTCGTATAATCTAATGCTTCAGACTCTGGAGTTAAAGATAAACCCTGAGGACTGTGTTGTTTTTGTTATTGGTTTAGTTTGTTTTTTTAATATCCAAGGATCATAAAATTCCTCAAATGTTGTGTCCTCTGAGTAAGACAAACAGAATTTATGTGTGCACACACCCAACAAGGGAAAGTGCTTCAAACTGTCATGCTCAAATGCATTATACATCAATGTCCAACTTCGGCATTGGGGAAATCAGGGCCCCCTCAAGTGCCTTTTAAGAAGTTTTGACAGCAGGTACCGCTGACGTTTTGTCAACCACTGACCAGCCTCCAGCAGCTGTCACGAATGTTCTATCCATTGAGTAGACCCACACGGAAACAAACTTCCTGGTGGATTAGAGCAAGTCCTGATAGGTAAGTCCAAGTAATGAACTCTCAAGTCTAATCTAGTAACTGGGCTGCTTCTGTTCTCAGCACATGCCCCTGCAGAAAGGGAAAGTCCTTCAACTTGGCCTTCTCTCTTCTTTGTCATTGTAGACCCCGAGTTAACATTATTTTAATGCTAGCGTGTGGACCAGATACTGTAGTGATGGCTGCAGAGAGTCTCTGGATGAAGGTAAGTCAGTGTGACGGCATTCTCTAAGCGGTCGGTGTGGTGACACAGCACGGCTGTTACAGTCCACTCCGCTCTGAGGCCGGCCAGCCCCGGTATTCCCAAAGGAGTTGGAAATCATTTTCTAGACGCTAGTCACCGGACTATGTGTACATCCTCTGAATTCTTCTGAGTTCAAAATAACTCAGCCCCCTCTTTTTAAAAGCACAAAGCTCCCACCCAGAAGCCAGGAGGAATGACTTGAGTCTGAACTAAGTAACAAGAGCGAACAATTGTGAAAGCATAGGGCATGCCCACGAGGGTGCTGAGCATTTCCATGTATTTCCTCAATTAAACCTATCAACTCGACGAGGAAGGTGCCATTATTTCCCCCAACTAACAGATGAGAAAAAAAATGAGGCGCAGGGGTCACCTTGCCCAAAGTCACTAATCCTAAGTTGAAACTCATGTCTGAATGTGCACTTTTAATCACTGTGCTGACTGTACTGACTCTCTGGTTGCAAAATTCTTTTTTTTTAAATATATTTTATTGATTTTTTTTTTTTACACAGAGAGGAAGGAGAGGGATATAGAGTTAGAAACATTGATAAGCTGCCTCCTGCACACCCCTTGGGACTCTTTAGTCCTCAGGCCGACGCTCTATCCACTGAGCCAAACCAGTTAGGGCTCAAAATTCTTCATAATGAACCTGAAACTTAAGAGTACTGATGAGCCGAAACCGGACTGGCTCAGTGGATAGAGCGTCGGTCTGCGGACTGAAAGGTCCCGGGTTCGATTCCGGTCAAGGGCATGTACATTGGTTGCGGGCACATCCTCAGTAGGGGCTGTGCAGGAGGCAGCTGGTCGATGTTTCTCTCTCATTGATGTTTCTAGCTCTCTATCCCTCTCCCTTCCTCTCTGTGGAAAATCAATAAAATATATATATATTTTTAAAAAAAGAGTACTAATGAAATGGACCAAGAAAATAAGGAGGAGGAACTCAAACTCCTTTCACAGTTTCACCCACATTTCAAAATGACCTACTTAAGAAATGGTAAGAGTTCCTCCCGGTTGAAAGAGACTGTTGTGGCAGAGGAAACACTGCATTCGTGGCGGCTTTATAAGTTAATATTTAGTTGATTAAAAAGCACACCCTGGGCCTAACCCAAGAATAAGGAGGAGAGAAGGAACTGTCCTAGGAACAATCTTTAACGAATGAGTCAAAGTCACGGCCCCGCTGCTTCCTTTTCCTTACGAGAGGATTCCAGACCTTGCGGCCTGCTTAGCCCCGGGAAATAACCTAGACCGGGTGTCGCTTATGAAATGCCTCACTCCCGGGAGTGGCAGAAGGTTCAGGATCTGGGCACCCCGCAGCAGAATGCTCTCTCGGTGAGGATGAGCACTGACCTCACAGGCTGGTCCAGGCTTCCCCACCCGCATGGGGGGGGGGTGTTCCTTTCTTTAGCTCTCCCCCCAGCCTGAACCCCCAGCCACGGCCCAGAGCCACCGATTATGCATGGCTCCCACCCCCACCGTGAACAGTGCATTGGGACCAGCAGGGGGGAGTGCAGAACAGAAAGCGGCAGAAACTGCCCCCACCCCAGCACCTCACCTCAGGCATGCCCAAACGGGCCCCCACCTGGGTAAGCTTCCCTTGTAGGCTTCCAGCCCTTATACCTGGGGCTCACGTGAGAAAAGACCTCTCGACTGCTCTAGTCTGTGGCTTACTCAATAAGAAAGGGTCTCAGTGGGGCTGAGTGAGGAGCCAGCCGGAGGAGACTCTGCTCAGGCCCAGGCTAAGCCAAAGAGAGTAAATGGGACCAGGAGAAACCACACAGAAAGGCAGCAAAGAACACTGCAGGGAGGCAAGGCCGTCGGAACCATTCTCCTTTCACAAGACCCTCCAAAAGGCACCCCCCCCTCGTGTTAGATGCGTCTCAAGCTGCTGGCAATGCAGGCGCCTTCTTTCCCACACCGACGGGAGCCACCCTTTCTTAAGTTCTCACCCCATGGCGCGCTCGGTGAGCACAGGACAGGTGCTGTCGGGGTGGCTCCGGGCTCAGTGCTCACAGCATCCGTGTGTAGAATCCGCATTATTATTTCTTACCGTCAGGGAGGGGGCTCTCAGGTTAAGTAACAAAACACACGGCCCCCATGTGTGTGAGAGAGAGAGACTCAGAAGTAGAATAGAATCCAGCCTAACCCCGAAGACCCCCCACTCATTCCCACCACACCAGGACTGGGTTTCCAATGACATTGCTTCGGTGGAAATTATCTCACTCTTTTTGACTGCCTTGCCTTTAATCACAACTCAAATCAGAAATTAATGGTCCTTTGCCATGACCGTGTAAAGGAATTCAGTTTACATAAGTGGGGGGGCGGCACGGGGAGAGGGGAAATCAGAGGAGGGAAATGTGTTCCGCATTAGACTCTTTCTGCCCTGCCATTTGGCTCACTTTCCTTTTTTGAGGTGGGGAAAGTAGGGAAGGAGGAGGCACATCTGGCCAGAAATTACTAACATCTTTCCATCTTTCAAGGGTTTATTTTAGGGATGCAGATTACCAGCGATGTTTGGATAGGCGATTAGCCGTCCGCGGTTGATTTCCCTGGGCCTGCGGTTACGTGGGCAGCCCCCCACCGTGCCTCATCCAGGGGTGGACACTGGCCCAGGAGCAGCTTGGGACTGATCCCCTCTTCCTCCCCTCCCGGGCCCCCAATGCTGACAGTGCTTGCCCCCGGGGAGCTACGCCCCTGGACTGTGTTCTCAGTGTGCGATGCACCTGGTGGTGGTGGGCAGGGAGGAGACGCCCCAGGAGGCAGCAGCTGGTGTGATGGAGTCTTGGGTCTTGGATTCTAACTGTATGACCACAAAACTCTGGTTTGGGGCTTTCTGAGTGTCTGTCCTCCATCTGCAAGATGTAGAGGGAAGTCGGCAGGCCTAGTAGAACTACCATCCTGTGCATAGTGGGGGGGGGGGGGGCAGCAAAGCTCATCTCCAGCACCCCCACACTCACTGCTGTTTGTTTCTTCTCTGCCCTCCTGGTGAGCACACTCCCCTGGGGGAGAATGCTACAAAGATCTCAGGCCCTTGACCTCAGCTATCTGCAACAGCTGGACTCCAAGCTAAAACAAAACAAAAAACACTTCTTCTGGCACTTTCATTGTTTATTCGTAGCAACCACGTAGCACCTGTCAAGAGTAGAATATGACTCCACTTTTCAGCTCATCAGTCGCTGCGAGCTAGAATCCAGACACACCCTGGAAACTGAGAACACCCCAACTGTAAGGCTACCATTAGGGGGCTTTCTCAGAAATGTTAAAACAAATAATCCTTTCTATTCAGGTAGGGCCTTAAAAGCTTCATTCCACTTCGGTCACCCAAGCCATGTTTTTTTTTTTTTTTCTCCCAAATCACACTTCCTTGGTATGCTTCCCCATGAGGCCTGGCCATCTTTCTGAAGCTGAACTGAGAGTAGGAAGCTCATTACACTCTAGGCAAACCCATCCTCAAAACCAACTCTTCCTCCTGATCTGCTTATACCGAGGGCGCCACTATTCTTCCAACTGCCTAGACAGGGCACTTGGACGTAGGTCAACTTTTAGCCAAGGGCTGGTCCTCTACACAACAAATGAGGGGGAACTACTGCCAGAATATACGGAAACTCTGATGGGAAAGGTGGGGATGGGGCTGTTAGGAATCAGATTTGTGACTCATCTGGCTACAGATCGTAGTTACAAATGAAGAGTTAAAGACAGAAAAGAGAATGGGGGACCCCTGAGAGCACCTTCGCAGGGGGAGAGGAAGAAGGGTTTTTTCTTTTCTTTTTTCCTTTTTTTAAATATATTTTATTGATTTTTTTTACAGAGAGGAAGGGAGAGAGATAGAAAGCTAGAAACATCGATGAGAGAGGAACATCAACCAGTTGCTTCCTGCACACCCCCTCCCGGGGATGTGCCCGCAACCAAGGTACATGCCCTTGACCGGAATCAAACCTGGGACCTTTCAGTCCGCAGGCCGATGCTCTATCCACTGAGCCAAACCGGTTTGGGCAAGAAGGGTTTTTTCAAAAGTCATTGCAGGCACAGGGGAAACCAGGCAGCCCGGTGTCTCAGAGACCAGGAGGGGAAGGTGTTTTGAAGGGAAAAAGGACGCCTTGACCCAAAGGCTGCAGAGTTTAAGACTGTGAGACTCCATCCCTCGCCTTGGCAATCAGGCGGTCCCTGGAGGCTTGTGGGAGGCCAGAATCCCAAGGGGCGAGGGTGAATTCCAGAGACCTAAGCACCAGTGGGAAGTGGAAAGGGAAGGTATACCACACTGACCACCACCGAGCTTCTGGAATGTTTGTGTGGATTTACCACTGGCCACTTCTAGCCAAACATTATCAGACCAAGCACACGCAATCATTTCCACTCCTTTCCGAAGTCAGTTTAAAATTATAGTGAAAAAAAAGTTATAAACACACGGAGGAAAAATAGTAAAGGAAGCAAGAACATATCACCATTTAGTGTAATAGAAAGCAAATGGATGGTCGAATCTGGCTTGACAGGGAAGAGGAACGCTGAAACCTCGCTGCCAGCCAGGAACAAGTTGATCCTCACTGCAGGACCCAGAAACACTTAGGAGTCGGGGCCCCTGGGTGCTTCTGTACCCCATTACAGAGGCTGTGTTAAACAGGGGAACTGGTAAAAAAAAATAAAAGTCTATATAAGGACACTCAGATCTATGGGTCTGGGCCATAGAGCCAGATGACTGGCCTTCACTGGCAGCAGCTAAGAGCTTGATTCTCTCCAGAAAGTCTGAACCAGAAGACAGTGGGCGTGGCTACACCAGACAGGAGGACAGGGTAGTGAGTGCTACATGGGGAGTAGTGAGATCCTCAGGTCTTAGAACACTACATTTATACCCCCCAGTCAGGGAACTGAAGGGTTTCCATCTAAAGAAGCTAGAAGTCCACAAGGAAAGACCTATGGCTCCCACAGGAAAGCAAAATGAGGCCCCAGGAAGAGCTTCCAATTTAGCGCTTCACTCTTTTTTTGTTTGTTTGCTTGTTTGTTTGTTTTCAAATTCCATTTTATTCATAGCTTGGTGTGTGTGTTTTGTGTGGTTTTGTTTATTTTTTTTATTAAATTATTATATGTGTATGTAAATGGCCAGCCAAGGATCCGAGGACATTGAAGGAAGCCTCTAAATGTGAACTACGGGAGACCAAAACATACAAACAAAAAAATCAGGACAAATAAATAAATCAGAGAGAACATAGACAATGTAGGGAGCATTACAAAACATTGTACAAAGATAATATTAGATAAGATATTGTAGTCATAAAACCAAAATAGAAAGCTATTAAAAGACATGTTTAGAGAACAGAAAGAGTACTTGGAAGTTTAAAATATAAGAGCAGAAGTAAAGAATGCAATGCAAGTGCTTTAAGGTCAGGCTGAAAAAGATTCCCTAGAAAGCTAAACAAAATGACACAGAGATGGGAAACAAAAGAAGAAAGATAAGACAGAGGGTCAATCCAAGAGTTAACATCTGACTAGAAGGCATTATAGAGAGAGCCAAGAATATGAATGGGAGAAAATATCAGAGAAATAATACAAGAAAACTTCCCAGAAACGTGGAACATGAGCTCTCAGGTTAAATAGTCCCCAGCTCAATGAATCATGACATCTGGGAACACCAGGGATAAAAAGAACTTTGAAAGTCCTCTAGAGAAAAAGGGAGTGTACCTCTAATACAAAGGAACAGTCATGAGAATGACATTGGATTTGTCAATAGCAACACTAGAAGCTAGAAGATATCAGATCAATGTCTTTAAAATCCCGACTTTAGATATGGAGCCTATCAATCAGCATGGAAGAGTAGAATGAAGACATCTTCAGACATTCAGTGATTAAAGAAAAATTATCTCCCACAGTCTTCTCTCAGGAAACCACTCCCTGGTATACTCTATATAAAATGCAGAACAAGAAGACACAGAATTCAGAAAAACCAAAGATCTAACTTAAAATAAAAGCAATGGAAGTCAGAACGGTTTTTTCCAGAACAGCTACGTGCAGGCCTAAAGCTCAGCCAGTCCAGACTGAAACAGGAGGAAAGAGACCTGCAGAGAAGTTTGGAGCTAGGTTCATAATACAAACATTACAACTGGGAAAATGAAATGAGGCGATTAGCAACTCAAGGGAAAACATAAGGTATATATTACATATAAACATAGTACACTACATGGCTCAGCTGCAGGTAATAGTCAAATAATTAGAATGAATTAATATAATAAAAGGCTAATATGCAAATCGACTGAATTGCAGAACAACTGGTGGCTATGACGTGCTCTGACCACCAGGGAGCAGATGTTCAACACAGGAGCTGCCCCCTGGTGGTCAGCGTGCGCTCCCACAGGGGGCGTGCCGCTCAGCCAGAAGCTGGCCCCATGGCTGGCGAGCCTCTCCGGCCTCTGCAGCAGTGCTAAGGATGTCCATGGGGAGCAGCCTAAGCTGTCAGTCAGACTTCCTCCGAGGGCTCCTGGACTGTGAGAGGCTACAGGCCTGGCTGAGGGGAACCCCTCCCCGCCCCCAAGCGCACGAATTCCATGCACTGGGCCTCTAGTATAATATTCGGGAGAGGTGGGGAGACACTATAAAACAAATAAATGTTGCCGAAACTGGTTTGGCTCAGTGGATAGAGCATTGGCCTGCGGACTGAAAGGTCCCAGGTTCAATTCTTGTCAAGGGCATGTGCCTTGGTTGTGGGCACATCCCCGGTGGTGTGCAGGAGGCAGCTGGTTGATGTCTCTATCTCTCTCCTTTCCTCCCTGTAAAAAAAATCAATAAAATATATTTTTTAAAGAAACAGATAAATGTTTAACTTCAATAACAGGAAATAAATAATGTCTGAAAATTAAAATTAAGGAAAACCATGTTAAATATCACCAAAAAATTACTAAAATTTTTACCTCTAGGTTGTGAGAATTAGTAGTGGAAGGCCCAGGGCAAAGGACTCCAGTTTTGGTTTTGTTTTTTGGGGGTTCTTTTTATTACAATTTGACTTTTTTTAAGTGTATTTATTGTAAAGCAAAATACTTAAAATTGTAAAAAAAAAAAAAAAAGTGTATAGTCTCTAATAACTTAAAATATACTTGAGTCATAAAACGTGAGATCTTAAAACAAACATTCTTTAAGGCTTGTGTTTGAGTGAGAATCCTGCTTTTTCAAGTGCTTTTGGGGGAAAGAGGTTGGCCCTAATCAATCTAATCAATCCCCATCATTTTTCAGATAAAAAAGACCAACTAGGGCCCTAGCTGGTTTGGCTCAGTGGATAGAGTCAGCCTGCAGACCAGAAGGTCCCAGGTTCAATTCCAGTCAAGGGCACATGGCCAGGTTGCAGGCTTGATGGCAGCCGATCAGTGGTTCTCTCTCACCATTGATGTTTCTCTCTCTCCCTCTCCCCTCCTCTCTGAAATCAACACACACACACACACACACACACACACACACACACACACAATTAGGTTAGAATCTGAATGATTTCCTTTGAACTGGAAGGGATGTTAACCCTAATTCAACTAATGCTCAAAGTGACTTGCCCACGCTCATACAGAGGTAGCTCTGTGAGAACCTGCCCCGGCCTCTCCAGCAGAGCTCACTCCTTTATTCTGTAGTTCCTCGGAGCAGAAAAGCAGGAGGGGGTGAATGAGTCCGGGAAGATCCTGGGGACACCTCTAGTGGCTGCTCATGAAAAGCCATCCCACAGCAGATGACAGCACACGCCCAGATTCCTGGTGACTTGCTTTTTTTTCCTCAGTTGCTACTCTTGCAGAGAGGGCTGACGTTCCCAAATAGATGACTTGAGAAGCAGGCGGGTAAGACTGGCAAACTCTGTACCAAGTGGCCTGTTACCAGCCCCTCGGATCGGGAGAAGCCCACAGATGGCCACACGGGCATCAGCTCTGCGGCCTTGGCTCACACTCCCCATCCCTCCTGGAGCCCCCAGATGAAAAGGCCTGTTCAGAGAACAGGACCTTGCTGAGCCTTCAAACAGAGAGGGCCTGATTTTCTGCTTCCTGCCCCATTTTCACCAATCTCTTGGGTGGGCGTCCCTGAGGCAGAAAGCGCCAAGGTCCCCAAACCCCACGGAGCCTATGAGATTGGGCAACGGCGCTGGGTGGAGGCTGGGCTGTGACAAAAGGCAGCCTCCTTCCCACTCCCAGAAGAGGGTCCGGGGCACCGCAGCGCGCTGGCTTTGAGGCATTAGGGCCAAATGAGCCTTGCTGACAAAGGCCCCGCAACGGAGGCTTAGCAGACCTCTCTGCGCCCAGCGGGAGCCAGTGTTTGGCACCATTAACTCGTTTAGCGAAGAAAAGAGCTCTCACTTGGTCACAATAACTCAGCCTCTCTCCCCTGACCACAAACCACACGCTGCATACTTACATGCATTTACTGACTGCGGGACATACATTACCAAAAAAAAAAAAAAGAAGAAGAAGAAAAGAAAAGCAAGCAAAAACAAACCCCACCCCCAAAAGACTGAAAGCAGCTTACTTTTCCTCTCATTTACAAAAACAGCAGATGTTAAAAAATATATATATATGCCCCTTGAATACTTACGTGGGACAAATTATTGATGTTCTGCTTTCTGGACCCCCGACATCTTGGGGAGGTGTGGAGGGGAGTAGGAAAGTGGAATTTGCAATTTTATAGGCTCCTCCCTCACACACACACTCAGCACGGAGGCACTGAGGTCAGCCAGCCAGGATGCCGCTGCCTAATTGCATGATTTCATGGACTGTGTTAAGTCCCCGCTGGTTTGAGCTAACGGTGCACAACGAAAACCCCACTTTAAGAGCAAAGCGCCCCTGGAGTGGTTTTATTGGGGAAAGCGTGCGCACTGGCAGCCCTGGCAGCAGGGGCCTGGGCCGCAGAGTGGAACAAAGAAGAGCTTTGGGCCCCTCCTTCCTGTGAGCTCCGGGTCCCCCCTCCCCACCTCCCCGAGCAGGAGGCAGCGGAGAATGGGAGAATCGCTTAAATGAAGTCAATCACTAGGATTGATTGAATCTTGGCTCCGAGTCTGGGCCAACCTGCCAAGGCAAACAGTTTTCCTGCCTCGGGGTCACTGTTTTCCATTCCTCCCCCATCCCACCCCCTACTGTGCGCGCAAATGGCAAGCTGGAGTGTGGAATGGCCTCTTGGAAGGAAAAATGTGGGGAGTGTGGGCTTTGCAACCAATGAAGAGGAAAAGCCAGGAGCGACCCCCTGGCTCTGAGAGATGCTTGCTGTTGGGGAGGGGTCCACAGACTTCTGTGTCATCAGGATCACTTGGGGACATGTTGTAGGTGACACTTGTTCCAGGAGAGCCACCCCCAGAGCTCTGATTGGCAGCAATGGGATGGGGCCCAAGAATTAGCATTTCTAATTAGCATTCCCAGGTGATGTTGGTGCAGCTGATCTGGGGACCACACCGGAGAACCACTGGTTCAGAGTTTGAGGGGCGGGGATAAGGTGGGCTTTCTGATTTGTCACCGGGGCTATTCACAGTGGTCCAACCTGAGGGCTCTGTTGGAATGTGTATAAACACGCTGGCAGCCCAGGACAGAAGTCACAGCCCTCCAAACTCACAGAAACTCGGGCTCAGTTCAGCAAGGCCAACATGGGCATGTCCACGGACCAGCGGGCTTCGCGCGGGCTGTCTGGCACTGTTCTCAGATGGCAGGTCTATGGGGCCCCTAAACCTCAGTGGTGGATTCGCCAAGTTGGGACAACCAAAGCTTTGGCAGCAAAGACATGCACATTTCAGAGAAAAGGACTCTCAAGTCCAGAGTCAGCAGAATTGGGCCTTTTTGTGCAAACCGGGGTAAATGGTTTTACTTCCCTGGATCTCTGTGTAGCTATTTGCACCACTTAATCTTAATTTCCATCCCAGCCCTGGCAACCTCCCAAAATCTTCCTATTTCCTTTCTGTCTTGACATTCACACAAGGGAAAAGCACCCCTAACCTCAGGTGGTAACTGCTACCCCCATTTTCTCACACCACCCGGGAGCCTTGCTTATGGAGCCCAGCCCAGGACTAGAGGGAACACAATTGTACAAGAGTCCAGTCCTGGCTGTTGTGAACGAAAAGAGCCACATGCTGACCTGATAAGGTCAGGGAAGGCCTGTGAGGCAGTCTTGCAAACTCAGAGACCTAAAGTAACCACAAAAAGATGGTTTAAAAATCAAATATCTTACTACCAACAGGTACAACCAAATGAGGTGGGCGCCAGGACTGATGCCTCAAATTCCTTCATTATCATGTTAATTGTTCCTGCACTCACCTAAGTAAGCATCCAGCGTTCATCATTTTACTTTTTATCCAATCCCAGGGGTTTCCCACAGGCTGGCTTTCTCCCGCCTCCTTACTCCATCACCAATGAATTTCATGTCACCCACCTATGTCCCTCCTTTGATGGCAATGTATAAATACAGAAGTGTAACCAGCCATTCTCCGGAGCATTATCTCAATCCGTTGAGGTTCTGCTTCCCGGCAGTTGTCAACAGTTTGGCTCAAATAAACTCACAAAAATTCTTTACAGGTTTCAATTGTTTTTTGTTGTCTTCTTTCGTTAACACCGTGAAGCTGTCTAAACTCAAAGACGGCCCCACCACGCCCCGAAAAGCAGGTGTCACACTCCAAGCACGACGGAGCGCCAGGTGTGCCCCCATTGGACAGATGGAGGAAGAGGCCTGGGGTGAGCCCCGACCCCTTGGCCGGAGTGGGACAACACTCCAAACACTGAGCCACACTGGCCACGGCTCTTCCCCCTTTTTTACGTCTTAGTTGATCCTTCTGAAGGCAGAGGGTATATTCCAACTAAACTTATCCTTTTCCTACCCATCCTTTCGGCCAAGCCACAGCCATCTTCCCCTTGGAACCTCCCTTGCCTGGTCCAGCGATGGCCAGGGGAAAGGGCATTCTGGTATAACAGGATTCAGAGAGGGTCTCGTCCCCCTGAGTCATCACGGATTTCTGGAAAGCTAAGGACACCAAAAAGAAGCATATGTCCCAAATCCTTCATTCCACCCATGACAGGATTCTCTCTGCAGCAGAAACACATTTTACCATAGGCCTTGGTTATAGTACGGTTCTTCCTACTTATCCATGTTTCTGACCCTACATACCTAACTTTCTGCACTTTCATTTTCTGTTTCATTTTTCAGTCTTTCTAGGCTTTGTGTAAACAGCAGGGAGACCCAGAAGACCCAGTCGCCCAGGCGGCCTGCCCGTCTCTGGGGCCTGGCAGGCACTGAGGTTCAGGGGGAGCCTGAGCCACAACAAACCCCACCACCTCCAGGACGTGGGGCAGTGCCCCGGCTGGATTACAAAGTTCCAGGAAGGGGTGACAGCGCACATCCGGTTCTCCTATGTCCCACCCGCCAGGCCCTGCTGGAACAGATCTGCATCTGGTTGGATTACAACAGACACCAAACAGGGTGGAGGGGAGGCTGGTCTCCCGATGGCAACATCTGTCTTGGCCTGAGGTAGGTTTGGTTGAGGCCAAAAATCTAAAAAAGTGAATGGGAGTCAGCCCCTAGTCCTAACTCCGAGCTGGTCGCCTCTTTACTTCCTGGGGTTTGCCCCTCTGCCAGGATCAGCGGGCACTTGCTCAGGGTGGCAGATCAGGGTGCTCGGCAGCAGCCGCCTAAGGCTGGATGTCCTGGCTTCTGCTTCCAGTCCTCTGACCTTCACTGACCTTGTCCTTCTCTCCGCCCATTTGGAGCCTCACACACAAGTAACAGGCAGAGGTCCCGGGGCCTAAGGGGACAGTGGGTGCAAGGGACATAAAGACATACACACCCACTCTGTGCTCTTCCTTCTCAGGAAAGCTACCTAAGAAGCGACAGAAACAAACATTAATCAATGAACAAATTAACCTTCCCCCTGGCTCTGGAGGCCATGGTGGCCCCAGGGGAGGAACAAACAGCCCCAGGCCCAGAGGGGAGTCACATCAAGTCCGAAGGATGAACAAAGACTCAGAGTACCACCGAGACAGACCTCAGCAGGAAGCAGGTGTCCAGGCCACAGGCTGGGATCCTGCCCCCAACTCCTACCATTCAGGTGACAAATGCTTTCTGTGTGTTTCCCCAGCTCCTGGCTCCAGAGCTGGCGGGTCTCCTTGGTGCCCTGTTCCTGCTAAAGACAGTCACCATCCCAGGCAACGGCTTGGAGCTCCACGGTCCAGTCCTGTCAGCGCCCAGCTCCCCAGCAGGTGTGTCCATGTCTCACATCGCACATCTCCCCGGTTCCTTTCCCCAGGGCCACCTGCCAAGTGCTCCTACACCTTGTGCATGGGCTTCTGCCCCACTCAGGGAGCGAGGGGTGCCCCTCCTCCTGCAGCCCCCCTCCAACACCTCAGGTATTGCCAGAGGGCACTCATCACACCTCACCACACACTAGCCTCACCAGCAAGCTTCACTCTAGTACCAACCTGGAGAAGTCCCAGAGGTTGGGCATGCCCTTCCTGGGTTTGCTAAAGACATGGAGTCCCGGTATCCCTCACTGTCTCAGCCTAGGAAGGCTGATGTGACAGCCACACACAGGGGATGGTGGAAGACGAAGGTCACCTTGACCACAGCTAGAGCAGCAGCACAGTCACTTCAGAACACCAAATGCTTGAACTCATGGCTGCCATCTGAGGGTTTCAGAGAAGCTGGTAAGTGGGGAGGCATCTGGTCAACAACGGGCACGTGCTGTGCAAGCATTGGTACCAGTATAGGTCTTTCGTAGACAGGTGTGCAGAGAGAGGCACCGGATAAAGAACAGCCATCGTGCCGATTTGTCATAAATGGAGGGTTTGATGGGAAACCACCTCTCGTACAGCATGCAATGCGTGGCTTATTGTGACAGGTGGCCTGCGGGGCTGTGTGCAATGTTCGGAGGAAATGGTGCACCTCCGGTCTGAAGCATTTCATGTATGTGCCCCTTCAGGGAAGAGGCAGTCTCAGGACCCAGAATTGCTGTGCTGTGTAGCGGACTCTTTTCTGGAGAGAGGTATGGGCCTGATTCTCCCTCGGAGCCTCCAGGAGGAAGAAGGTTTGGCACTCCTGGCCCCCCTGGACTATCAGACACTAAATCTCCATTGTATAAGCCGCCTGGTGTGTGGTCACTTGTTATGGCGGCCCTAGGAAACTAACACACACCAAACTCAGCCCCACTGCGTTATTGTCTCTCCACAGATGTAGCCAGTCAGCTAGGAGACACATGAAGGGTTGGCTGGAACGTCTGATTCTGGAGGCCTGCCCATGCTGCCCTGGGTCTGACCTCGGGCCAGTCACTTGTCCTCTGAGCTTCACTTTCCTCAACCTAAAAAGGGGGTTAATACTTGCCACACCTCACAAGGTCATTAGTAGGCTCAGCATAAAAATAAGTTCAAATAGAGAAAAGCATTTTGAGCCCTAACTGGTTTGACTCAGCAGATAGAGCATCAGCCTATGGCCTGAAGAGTCCCAGGTTCAATTCCAGTCAAAGCATGTACCTTGGTTGCAGGCACATCCCTGGTAGTGGGTGTGCAAGAGGCAGCTGATTGATGATGTTTCTCGTCGATGTTTCTAACTCTCTATCCCTCTCCCTTCCTCTCTGTAAAAAAAATAAATAAATAAATAAAATATTTTTTGAAAAAAGAAAGAAAAGCATTTTGAAAATGGAAAACTTACTCTTACTTTTAAATCTCTACTGTCCGGTACTTTTTTTTTTAATTTTATACCATGTGAACATATTGCCTTTCTAAAACCAAATCACATATTCAAACCTAAATTTTAGCCGAAACCGGTTTGGCTCAGTGGTAGAGCGTCGGCCTGCAGACTGAAAGGTCTCCGGTTCCATTCCGGTCGAGGGCATGTACATTGGTTGCGGGCACATCCCCAGTAGGGGGTGTGCAAGAGGCAGCTGGTCGATGTTTCTCTCTCATCGACGTTTCTAGCTCTCTATCTCTCTCCCTTCCTCTCTGTAAAATATCAATAAAATATATTTTTAAAAAACCAAAAAACTAAATTTTAAAAAGTATACTAGTATATGTATAGATTTGTGTTTTTATTTACTCTTCATTCGCGGATTCACTTATTTTATTCACCCAAACTTCTGCCCGATTTTTAAGGACCCCTCTGCCTTCAGAAGTAGGAAAGTATAGTTTTCCACTGTGTGTAGGCCAAATAACTCTAGCTTTAGAATGTTGGTTCATTTTCCCCATGGTCTTTCCAGAAACTCTCTGTGACTATGTATGTACGATCTCATGGTTCTTCATCCTACTCCCCAAAGAGTGAAGGTGCCGACTATTTCACAGTTAAGAGTGCTGCTGAATTTCAGTGCTTGCTTTGCATTATGGGACCTTTAACCCCATGCTCCCTGCCACTTCTCCCTCTCTTTCTACATTTAGATTTCAGTGTCTTTATTCCTTCTGCTTCAGGACACAGCCACACCTTTGCTTCCTTCCTTTGCTCGAACAAAAAAGTATCTTTCCCGGACGTGTGTTAGAATTACAGAGACTACTGGGTGGCAATTGCCTGTATCTCCTCTTCCTGGCGCCCTTCAACTTTTGTGGGTTCTCCCTGTAAAATGAGAATGGAATGGCCTTTTTCCTATAAATATATCTGGTTCCCCATGTCAGACAGACTGGTGGTATACAGGAAACCCAGTGAAACCATCCTTGGAAGGACAACGAGCAGGCACTAGGTGGCTTTCTCAGCCGTTCTCAAGATTTACTCAAAGGCAATCCAATGGAGGGATCGGAAAGTCAGACCAAGCCGAAACCGGTTTGGCTCAGTGGATAGAGCATTGGCCTGCGGACTGAAAGGTCCCAGGTTCGATTCCGGTCAAGGGCATGCACATTCCCAGTAGTGGGTGTGCAGGAGGCAGCTGGTTGATGTTTCTTTCTCATTGATGTTTCTAGCTTTCTATCCCTCTCCCTTCCTCTCTGTGGAAAATCAATAAAATATATTTAAAAAAAAAAAAGAAGAAAGAAAGTCAGACCAAAATCAGCAGCTGAGCTTGTAAAAACCTCCCACATCAACACTATCTTTCTAGAAAGGAAAAAAAAAATCATTACTCCAATTCTCTTATTTCTATTAACTGGTTCAAATAGAGTGGATGAACATTTGTCCCTTTGCTCAGACCGACTGCTCTGTCCTGCCTATCCCTGGACACAGGTGCCCTTGTGGGGCCACAGCACAACTGGTCGCAGCACCCACCCAACCTCCAACACCACCAGGATTACACCCTAAGAGAGGGAGAAGTTAGCATGAGCACGGAGGAACTCTCTGGAAAAACTAGAACCCTAGGATTACCGTGAGTGGGATCCATGCATACGCAGGAACACCTGGAGGAACTTCTGAGAGCCACATCACTTAGAGGACGTGAGGCCAGGGAGACACCAGGAGGAATGACAGTCAGCTCATCAGCCCAGACTCAGAAGCAGGACCCGAAGGAAGGAGAGAATCGTGGCTCCGGGTGCAACACAGTGGCTGCTGCATGGACCAGCCACGCTGGAGTGAAAATGTGCTGTAGAAAAGACATTCAGCCCGCCCACTGTGACTCAGTAGTTGGGGCGCCAACCTATGAACCAGGAGGTCCACAGTTTGATTCCCGGTCAGGGCTCATGCCTAGGTTGCTAGCTCAATCCCCAGTAGTGGGCGTGCAGGAGGCAGCCAATCCATGCTTCTCTGATCATTGATATTACTATCGCTCCTTCCCTCTCCTTTCCTCTCTGAAATCAATAAAAAGTATATATTTTTTAATTCGAAGAAGAAAAAAGCTGCTTCACTGGAGGCCATAAGGTTTCAAGACCCAGATACCCTTATGAAACCCTCCCTCCAGGCACTCCTGTGGGCCTCTGAGCTCTGGGAGCCCAGCCCAGCAGCCTTCCGCAGTGACTGCCACCACGCCTGGGTGGGCAGGGAAGGACTCCAACAAAGGCGGGCTACCTGGCTAGCACAGCTGGGAATGGAAATGGCATCGTTTGTACCCACCCACAGATGCCAGGCCAGGGGACATCTGGCAAAGGCCCCAGAGTTCCATTTAGGAGGGATGGATAACCCAGCCCATCTTGCCTGAGGTCACATACCCTGCAATTTAAAAAAGAGTGGCTGATGGACCCCAGGCCAACCCAGCTCCAGGTCCTCACTTCTTCCAACCCCAGTTTCAGGGTAAAATTTTTTATTTGAAGAAAGATTCTGCTTCATTGCATGTGTGCACTTACAGATCAGTGCGTTAGGACACAGAGGCACAGATTCTTAGAGCGGAATGTGGTTTAAGAGGCCATCTAAGCCAAAGTCTCATTTCAGAGAAAATGAGGACCACGGTTTCAGCCGTCAGCCGCTGACCCAGAGCCGGAGCCTGGACCCCGGAGTCCCCATGGCCAGCGTTCCCTCTTGTTTTTGTTCTTCACACATAACACACTCAGAGAGCTGGCACCCAGCCTCCAAGGCTCCAGCCCCCTGAGCTCCCTTCTTCCTTCTCCAAATGCAGGCAACCCCCTCCCTACTCCAACACCAGGACAAAATACCAAAAATGAGAAAACTAAGCTCCCTCCAGGCTGAAGAAGTACAACCCCAGCTCACCATCACTAAGTCTGCCAATCCCCATCCCCAGCCCAGGACCACAGAGCAGATGAAACAGCGGGCTGCAGCCCCACACTCAATCCCCAATGATGCAGGAAACTTACTGAGCAGTCTGGGGCCTGTGCAGGTGAGTCCCCGACCTACCTTCCTCTGAGGAGCAGTTGGGGTGAGGCAGGAACCAGACAGATGGATGTGCTTCCGTGAGCTCACTCATTAGAGAACAGCCCGAGGAATGGGCTCTCAGACCTCACACCACTCAGACCTGGGCAGTGACCATGAACCCCCCCCCCCCCGCCCCAGACCACTTTAGAAGGACTCTCTGTTGTGTCCTCTGCTGGTGTGTCATGGGGTGTAGACCCCCCCACCAACGCCCCCAGAAGCTCCCTCCTTGCTGAGGGCTCCATGGGAAGAACAAGCAGCTCCCCGACTCCAACCTGGGTTTCTTTCTCAGAACCCAGAAGGCAAGGCAGGGGCCCAGAGGATTTTCCGCTGGCTCAGACCAGATTCAACTCACACACACACACACCAACTCCCGAAGAGCATCAGGGCAGGGGACCTTAGGGGACGATGCGGGGAAAGAAAGGACAAGCGCTGAGCTCTTTGCTGGGCTGGTCTGTTCCTCACTTGAGTAATCATTCAAGCAAGGAAACCTGCCAGGAGACACATTAAGTCTGTAAGAAAAGAAGGCTGCAGGCGAAGAGCTGTCAGTCACGTAGAAAAATCAACAGCACAATCTATTGATTCTTCTCCTTTTCCAGTGAAGGAGCCGCTTCATAGTCAGCATTCTCACCGCCCTCCCCCATCACACATAGTTACACAACTGTGAAGGCAAAAAGGGTTGTTGTGTGTGTGTTTTAAGTCACCAAGAAAACTGATACCAGAGAGTGGGGGGTAGACCAAATGCTCTTGTTTGTATGAAGGAAAAGGCAGAATGGGGAAGCAGAAGGAGGAGGCCCAGCCTGCGGCCCGCACCTCATTCCATGCCCGTGGGACTTCCGCTCTGGCAACTGGAGGACCACTCCCCAAGAGTCACGCCCACCAGGATGCTCCGAGCCACCTGGTCTTCATCGCGAAGACGTGCAACTAGGAATGAATTCGAGGTTCTGCTCTCGCACACCCAGGAGCTGGCCCTTTCCTGGCTGAAGAGTGGGTCTACACGTGAGATGGGAAGTGGACAGAAACACGTTTCAGGGGTGGCATTCCAAGCTGCCGGGGGATCTAGTGAGCTGGGGCCCCAGGTTATTCCTCAACCTTCCTCAGGAAAATGCTCCGACATCCTCCCGAGAAGGAAGGTTCAGCCTCTCACACAGCCACCTCCCAGGTGGAAAGCAGACAGGCGGCTGGTGCTCCATAAATCGGTGCCCTGTGGAATCTGTAGGGGCGGAAAGGACCGCAGGGCCATGCTTTCTGACTTCCTGCGATACCTGGCAAGAGCCTGTCCAGCCTTTGACTGGCTCCTGGGGTGGGGACCCTACTCCTTTGCTGCTCAAGGTTTCGTTTCCTCAGCAAGCCAGGTCCTACCAGAGCCGAGCAGAGCAAGTCTTCCCTTTGCTGGGTAGACAGTCTCCGCTCTCTCGACTACTGTCCTCCCAACACTTGTAGTCCCGGGCAGCAGACAGCTTCAGACACACGGGCTTAGCCATTTGAGGAAAGATAATGGGAGAATCGCCAGGCCCCTTGGAACACGGGAAACGTTCAACCCGGCTGTGCAAGATGTAGGTCTAGGAACGAGGGTTGGCAGCTCAGTCTCTGACACCTCACAGCTCCTGTACACAGAACACCTGCCGTCGGCCACCATGGGCCAAAGGGAGGCTGAACACTCATTTTGCCACTGTGCCAGTGGCAGTGGAGGCGCCAGGGCACTCCCAGATGTGACACACCTGTCCCAGGGCCTGCCACGGCCACGGTCCCCTCTTTGGGGACCAGGCCGGCACAAAGATGGAGGCCTCTCCGACCCCATGGTTTGGACCTCAGTCTTTGGGTAATATGTGCTCCCTGTGAGCCTGGAGATGCTTGGAGGTTACATCACCCTGTATTTGAATAACCCGTAAAACTTTTTTTTGCTTTATTTTTTCCATCACCATTTATTCCCTCCTTGAAACTCTTTGTAAGCTCCTCTGAGAGAAGCATCACTATTACTACCCTGGTTCAGAGTTAGTATATCTGTAAAACTTTTATTTTCCCTTTTAAAGGAAATGTAAGTATGTGCTTAGACTATACATGCTTTGGGAGGCATGCTGACAGCCTCTGCTTGCGCAGAGGGCGTTTCCTGGGGATGCCAAGCCAAGCTGGAAGGTGGCACCCGTGACCGGCTGCCACAGAGTAACTTGTGAGATGTGCATTTGCACTTTGTCGTTTCCAGAACACTTCCATAGGATCTCGTGGGATCTACACACCAGTTCTGGGAGGTATGCACAATTATCCCTACTTGGCAGGTGAGAAAAACTGAGGCTCAGAGAACCAAACTTGGCCAGACTCTCATGGTTGGTAAATTGTGGCGCCAGAATTAAAACGTGCATGAGGTTTAGAGAGTGCTCCTCAGGAGTCACTTGCTCCATGCTTCCAAACTGTCTTCCCATCAGGCCATGGCTTCTCCATGCAGGCAAAGAAGAGCCTATGCCCTCCATGCCTGGGTTTCTCTGCCAATCCATGTAAACACAGGGAAGAGCTGGAACCTGAGACAAGGTGAGGAGAGGGGCCCCAAATGCGGGACCGGTCCAAGGAGCTGAGATGTAGGAACGATGGTGGCCCAGGAGGTCCATACCCCCAGGCACTGCAGGCGAATGCTCACCTACAATTGCATTGTGACAATGCAACCCCATCTCCACCCAACCGCCTTGCCCTGCACACTCTGAGACAGTGACTTCTCACCCACAGGTGCCTGCGACAAAGGCCCACGGTTCCCAGGTGAACACTTCCGGGAAACAGGGAGGGGCCCACAAAGATATTCTATCAAGGAACCACGTCACAGAGTTTTTGTGGAACAAAACCATATAACTCCTCAGGGCTGGGAGGAGCCTTAGAGTCCCCCTAGGGCAGCCATGGGCAAACTACGGCCCCAGAGCCAGATCCGGCCCGTTCGGCTGTTCTATCCGGCCCGCAGAGCCCAAAGAGTGGAGGGTTCTCTTGCTCTCCCCTCCGCTCCTTCACCAGCAGCCCAAGATGAGAGTGCCAGCACGGTCAGGTTGCTTTTGTTCCGGCCCTCCGGTCCAGTTTAAGAACCCATTGTGGCCCTCGAGTCAAAAAGTTTGCCCACCCCTGCCCTAGGGTGACCCCTTCAAAGTGCTTAAAGAAACAGACTCAGAGACTAGCACTGGCCAGAGTCAAAGCCGTTCAGTGGCAGTGCTGAAATCGGATCCCGGGACTCCCGAATCTGTGTGATTGTCCATCACATCACATCTCCTTGCCCAGAAGACTTTGCCTTTGTTTTGGGACAGGTGGGTAACTGAGTCATGGAGAGGTTAAGCGGCTTGCCTGAGCTGACACAGCAGATGGCGGAACCGGGCCTTTGACTTGAGGTCCACATGACTCCTGAGCCATGCATGTTCTTTCCACTCTGCTTTATAAACCCACGGGATGACAGCACGCCCTTTATGGCAATCCCTGCAACCACTGGAATCTGCTAAGGAAGTGACTCCTGCCCAGAGAACCAGCCGTTCTAAATGGACTTGCTGCAAACACTAAAACAGAATAGGCCACGTGATGAACAGAGCACCGAGGCCCGTAGCAGGGTCCCCAAGCTGACAAGATGGTTTTGCATAAAGACAGTGCTGCAGAGAAACCTTTATGAGCTTCTCGAAGCCCGGGGAAACGGGGGCCATGTTCTGAGGGCCTCTCTCTGAAGCGATGGGGGAAGGAGCAAGCCTCGGACCTCACCAGGGGAGAGCGAGCACCTGCGAGGCCAGGGCGGCGGTAAGAGGCGTGCCCCCGTTCGCTGCGCAAGCAGCTGCCAGCCGTGGCCGTGCTTAGCGGGCGGATGGGCTGCGAGCACACAGATGATCACACGGCCACACCCACAGCTCAGACCTCCCCATTACACAGACATAAACACACACACACAAACCACATATGTACCCCGACCGAGCCTCTCCTCCCAACCTTTATTGTAGCCACAGCCTCTCTTGGCTCCCTCCTCCAGAAAACCCCCGACACCTGAGCGGTTCCAGGCCCTCGGGGGCCCTGACTGATGCCATTACCGGTCCCCCGATTACAGGGCTGGCCGGAGAAGCGCTGTGCTTGCTGCCCACCTGGCCCACGAACGAGGTCTGCGGAGAAACGTCAGGGCCGTTTATGACCGCCCCTAATGACCGCCGCTCTTGGTCATGACCGGCTCTGCGGTGACCCAACTCCGAGCTGATTACAAGCTCTGGCTCCTGCTCCGAGCGCCCAGAACAAAGGTTTCTCGGGGGCCCCGGACCGCAGCAGATGGGCCCCTTCCCGGGCCGCGTGCTGACCTCATCAGGCCCGCTTTCGGGGGCTCCTTTAAGTGGGTGGCCAGCGCTGGCCCACCCCTGGCCGAGCATTGCCCTGAGCCCTTAGGGGATGTGACTATATTGTAGCCACAGCCTCTTAAAAGAAGCCCTTGGGTGGGGAACAGGAGGACACCTGAAAGAGAAGGTACTCTCATCTTGCAATGACGTGCTAATTCAGGCTTCAGGGGTGAGGTGTTTGGGGCAGGAGAGACGTTTGGGTGAGGGTGAGGCTGAGGCTGAGGGTGAGGGTGAGGCTGAGGACAATTGTGTACAGATAAGACCCATCTTCTGACCAACTAAGGTCTTACCTTCCCTTGCCAAGGGCTCAACTCAAGGTTCAGAGCACCACCTAGAGGGAGGAGGTGGCTGCTCTCTTTGGCTTTGACTGGGGATGGCCCTCTTCCTAGACCCTGGGGAGAAGGATACAAGCATCCCCGTCCACACAGCTGGCAGCTCTGTGGGTGTTGATCGCAAAGCCGGCATCTGAAGGGTAAAGCATAAGCAGGGCCATGTACTCAGTAGAAGCCCAACGATCGTCTGTTGGATTAAGTTTGTGCAAGAATGCGCACCTCGCCGAAACCAGTTTGGCTCAGTGGTAGAGCGTCGGTCTGCAGACTGAAAGGTCCCGGGTTTGATTCCAGCCAAGGGCATGTACCTTGGTTGCGGGCACATCCCCGGTGGGGGATGTGCAAGAGGCAGCTGGTTGATGTTTCTCTCTCATCAACGTTTCTAGCTCTCTATCTCTCTCCCTTCCTCTCTTTAAAATATCAATAAAATATATTTTTTTTTAAAAAAAAGAATGCGCACCTCCTGCAGATAGATTTTCAACAGAAAATGCATGGGCGCACGCACTCACACGCGCACTCACACGCGCGCACACACACGCAACACATATCACACCTGTTTTTAAGTGAATACATGCTTAGAGTGAAGGAGCTGTAACCCGAGAGGCTGGGTGGCTGGCATTTGGCACCCTGCACCTCTGAATCTCAGAACAAAGACTGTGGCTCTCCGGTTAGCCCCGCTCCCTGTGGGTGGGGGGAGCTGCGGGTTCTCTGGGGGTTCTCTGAGGCTGCCCTCATCTGCCCCGTGTTGCCCTTCCACTTCCCAGCACCTTGCCCAAAGCAGACAAATCTTATGGACAGACCCCCTTCCCTCCTGCAGCCCTGCCCTGCCAGGTGGTGTCTCTGCCTCAGGCCCATGGCCACAGTACAAAGCCACGCCTGCTCATTCCAACTGCTGCCCATTCATAGGAAGGGGTCCCAGTGCCAGCGGGGTACACAGGCAATGGTGTGAGTCAGAAGACCAACTTTTCTTCTTCACCCCTCAAGTCAGCCTTCGAGACCCCACATTTCTGGCTGGGACCGGCCCCTACACAGGATGCTGAGTCGGTAGTCAGAAAGGACATGTGACTTTCTTTCCTGCATTTATTTAGCTGCGTGAAGCTTTGTCACTTTAAGAATTACTATCTGTTTTGAATCTTCACGCCCTTTTCCAATGCCGATCTCCTGACACCAGGAATGCATTTCTTTACTTTCCCCATTACTCTTGAGCCTGAGTTAGGTTACTTTTCTCCTCGAGGAAACGTGTCTGAATTTCTCCAGCCCCCTCCCCAAAAGGAAAGAGCCCTTCCTTCTTCAGGCCGGGGATTGGGACCACGCACTCACGCAGCGGTCGCCAACCTTTCTCGGACGTCACGGACCACCAGTGGCCCACGGACCCCCGGTTAGCAACCGCTGCACTAGAGCATCTGAAGTCACCAGGAACAGAGACAAACGAGCATGGCCACGGCAGGCCTCACCCACCCGATTCTGAAATTCTGGCGGGACAGGTCCCTCTGCTCCAAGATGAGAACTCAGGAAGCCTGGAAGCGGGGCCACCTCTGCCACAGACCACGTGCCTGCATCCACGGCCCATGGGCTCATGGCAGCTGGCACCGCTGCCCCATGTGGAGGGCATGTGAGGGGACTCTCCCGGGTGCCAGCTGTTCTGAGGGTCTAAAGCAGAGGTGGGCAAACTTTTTGACTCGAGGGCCACAGTGGGTTCTTAAACTGGACCGGAGGGCCGGAACAAAAGCAACCTGACCATGCTGGCACTCTCATCTTGGGCTGCTGGTGAAGGAGCGGAGGGGAGAGCAAGAGAACCCTCTGCTCTTCCGGCTCCGCGGGCCGGATAGAACAGCCGAACGGGCCACATCCGGCCCTCGGGCCGTAGTTTGCCCACGGCTGGCCTAAAGTGCTTCTTCCAGGCCCCCGCTCCTAGCTCTGCTGCCAGGCACAGAGTCCAGGATCACCTGCAGCCCCAAAGCCATTCCCAGGAGCTGAGTGGATCTGCTGTGGAAGACACACCAGTGTGAACTAAGTTTCAAGGGGCTCACACAGAGGAGAACACGTCGGAGGTAGAGGAAGTGTCCTGAGGAGATGCTGATGGAAGGGCTAGGGAAAAAATAAAACAAGGCAGGCAAAACCCTGCTCAGAATCCTGCAGACGGGGCCAGAACACAGCTCAGGCGCTGGTCCCCAATGCCTCCCCATCGCCAAAGCACATCATGGGCATCTCCGTACAAGACACAGACATCCTTTCAGAGTGTGCAAATGATTTCCCTCACACCTGCCCTGCAGAAAGCGCGCCTTTATTCCCCTAAGTTTCTGCCAGCCAGGAGGCATCTGTGACCTGCACGTCAGTCTCTAAGCGCCGCCAGGCAGCCTTGCCTCCCCCCCCCCCCCCCCCGGCCTGGAAGGGCTGTTTATTCTCGGGGCCGACCCCGGGCACGGAAGCCCTGCACACCAGCCCAACCTGAAAAGCCCTCGTCGAGCAGACACGCACGTCACCTGTCCTCCAGGGTCCTGGTTCCCCTCCCTGACCCAGCACGGAGGTCGCCATGGCAGGGGCCCAGGGTGGCGCCTAAGTGATGGCAGGCACCCACAAACACCACGAAACTCGGTCCTGCACTAAGTGAAACTCGGCCCTGACCAAGCGCAGGGCTCTGGGAGCCCCAGCCTCTAAGACTGAGCAGAAGCGGTTTGTAACTCGGCGGCCGCTCCCTAGAAAGTCACCATGAAGGATGACCCCCACAGCTTCCATTCAGAGAGGGAGAAGGCTTGCTTCCTCTCTTCTCCATCACCCCCTCCTGCTTGTCCATTCACTCATCACTCAGACGGTCCCGGGTACTCGCCGCCGCACCCACAGGGCAGGACCCTCCCTCTTTGCTCCCCAGTGCATCTCTCACGACCACCACCAGCGAGCAAAGCCAGGGGCACCCGGGGAAGCCCCTCGGCGGGCCCTTCTGGCACTAGCATTCCAGCTCTGCAGAATTCACGAGGATCTCCCCCTCCCACCGTGCCCTGGCCCCAGCTCCCAGATCACTCAGCACGCCCCGGTCCCCTGCCAATTTGGTTCAACAAATGTCTATTTTCAAAGAAACCTAAGCCGGCCGCTTCTGGTTCACCTCCCTCATAACTCATCACCGGCGGCGGCGGCCGGGTAGGCGATGCTGAGGGCAGCCGTCTGAGGCTGGTCCCCTCCGAGCCAGCAAGTCCCCCATGCCAGCACTAAGTGGCACTCAGGCCCAGGGAGGGCTGGCTCCCGCACACACAGGCGCTGCCAGTTCCCCTGCCCGCCCCGCGGCCCCTCGGCCAGGCCGCTGCCCCCGCGCCAGGTCCCCGCGGCCCAAGGAGAGTGACAGCGCTGGTGACAGGCCCCGTCCTCTCGCGCGGCAAAGCTGTAGCTCAAATATTTATTGTATGTGTCTGGCTTTCACACGGAATCTGCAACCTGCCAGTTAGCGGTGTTTACCTTGGTAGAAATTCACGGGAAATCTCAGCCCGAACAGGCCCGGAGTTTATTTTACTGCCACATAAACAACTTTCTTTGATAAATCATCCAAGTGACAGTGTTCCTGAAAGACTAAACAAAGCTTTCGGGCGCGATCTATAGGCCTTTCAGAGGCCTTTCAGAGCGCACGCATGGGTAATTGGCTGCTCCAAGCAGGCTGAGGCAGGGCAAGGGCCTGACATTTCTGTGGCCATTTGTTCTCCTTAAAAAAAAAAAAAAAAAAAAAAAATACAGACTGGAGTTTCTGGCTCGTCTCTGCAAAATGAAGACAAAATGTACCAATATTTAGATGTGCAGTTGCTTCTCCGCATAGCCCGTGTTTTCAGTCCAAAGGAGGACCTATCAAACATCCCAAGGCCGTTGTTGGAAAAGAAATGAAAAACTGCCCTGAAGACAGAGCTTGAGAAAAGGGGAGGACGGAGGAAGTTCAACACACAAGGTCTAAATCCCTCTTAAACAGGCCCCAATAAATTATGAGAAGAAAAGCTCATGTGAGGAGTAAGATTTCTAAGCAACACACACAAAAACGCAAAGAAAAAAGCGTGGGTCAGCATGTCCTAGAACTAACTGGTCTACCGTCAGCCCAAGCTCCCTGTGTTCTGCAGGCTTGACTGTCTGATGATGGCATCCAGTTTTACGATGGCGTAAGGGCGGCATCTGACTAAAACTGCTGGTCCGTAGGGTTTGTGTGTGTCTTTGTCTGCTTTGGTTTGGGTTTGGGTTTGGGTTTTGGTTTTTTAACTACAGCACCTTGAAGTTGCATTAAACTTTTAAAGCTTTTCCAAATGCGCTTTTTAAAAGCCTTCTTCAGCATAATCCTCTTTTAACCAGAGAAGTAATCGGGACATTCCATTCCGTGTCCTAACATTATTATTTTTTTTTTATTTTGCCAACCAGATGATTTCACTAGTGCCAGGCTCTTCCTACCTGGGCCGATTTCCATCCTGAAACGATCTTCTTGAATAAGAAGAGAACATTGCTGGGGATGGAGCAGCCGCTATATTCCAGGAACTATATACTCTTGATTAACTCCGTTCTCCCCACAGCGACACCGGAGTCGCCGTTCACATTTTACTAGTGAGGGGATGGACTCGGGGAGGCTGAGACTTCCTCAACGTTGCTCAGTTTATCGGTTGGGATTTCATCCAAGTCCGTCTGGCCCTGTGTTCTTTATATCCTACTGTACTGCCTGCTTCTCTCCACAAAGGAAGAAATCAATGACTGCTGAGCCCTTTCTGTGCATTGGGCACAGACATCAGCCCATGGTCATCCCACAAACTCTGAAGTCGTGAAGGAACACCCCGCGCTCCCTTCCCAGGGAGCTTCCTCTGCCGCTCCTGGCAGGACGGAAATGTCATGGGCGTGAGAGAACATGGAGGGGGAAGGGTATGGAATCTGGACCCGCTACCCAGGTGCGTGCCGATGGGAACAGACCCCGTGAGGGATGCCAGGCAGAGTGGCCTTGGGCAATCAGCTGGCTAACTCCTCTAGCAGAGCCTTCTTTCCCGCAGCCTTTAGGGAAAAGCCCTGCGCTGGCGGATCATGAGGCACCATCGTGCTCCGCAGATCTAACGGCAACGGGGTACCGACGAGCAAGACGGCGCTCAAAGAAATGGGCCGCTCGTGTGGGTTACGAACAGCCCCTCTCTCGGAGCTCATCCTTTACCCCTCTTCCTCCAGCCGGCCTCAGGGAAACTTCAGATAGCAGGGGTGAATCGGAGGGCAAATCCTCCCCCCCCCACCCCCTTCTCCATGATAGTTTGTGTATACATCAGATGACAGAGAGGACATTTGTTAAGTGAAATAAGCCAGGCACAAAAGGATAAATACTGTAGGATTCCACCTATATTCGGGACCTAGAATAGTCAAAGTCATCAAAGACAGAGAGTAGAATGGGGGTTTCTGGGAGTGAGGGGGAGAGAAGAATGGGGAGCTAGTGTCTGGGTAGAGTTTCAATTTGGGATGATGAAAAATAACCAAAGTGAATGGGGGTGAAGACTGACAACAATGGGAATGTACTCGATGCCACTAAACTGTATACTTAAAAATGGTAAACTTGCCGAAACCAGTTTGGCTCAGTGGATAGAGCATCAGCCTGCAGACTGAAAGGTCCCAGGTTCAATTCCGGTCAAGGACACGTACCTTGGTTGGGCACATCCCCAGTAGGGGGCGTGCAGGAGGCAGCTGATGGATGTTTCTAATTATCTCTCTCCCTCTCTGCAAAAAATCAATATATATATTTTTAAATGGTCAACTTTATATTATGTACATTTCACCACAATAAATTTTTTTAAAGATGAGGGCTGGGCAATTGGGCAGGGCTACCCACATCCAGAGAATTATAGGATCACAGGTTGGAGAGTACATCACCATGTGGCAACCGACCATCCTAGGTCAGACGGGGACTTCACCACAAAGAGGGGCAAGTCACGTGCCAGCCAATCCCGAACCAACTGAGCCCATACCCCACTATGTCTTAGTACAAAGAAAAGCCGCCATTTCAGCACGGTGCAAAGACGAGGAAGGGCTGGCACCAGAATTCAGTTCAGGAAAGGTTTTGATACATAAGTCGAGAGCAGAGTTTCTGAGGTGCACCTCTCACTCCTCTGGTGAGAGTCAGGAAGGGAGGCGTCCAACGCCAGGGACAGGTCGCTGGGCTACTCCTGAGCCTGCGGAGGGCCCCGGAGTTAACGTTCAGCGAGTCCACCCCGTGTGCCGGGCCCAGCACTGGGTCCCTTACCTGCCGGCTCGTCTGCTCCTTACCAACACCTGCTCCTGGCTATCAGTTGTCATTTCTTCGGGGGAGTCTGGGGGCCGGAGAGGTTGAGAGGTTTGCCCAGTGTTGGAGGGCATTCCTCTAGTGCTAGAGGGAGGGCTGGACTCAGTTCCAGAGAACGCTACGCCCACCGATGGGGCTTAGGTTTCTGTGTACTTCCTCACACTTAACTACGCTTTCACACGTTCAAAGATGCTGAAGAGAAGTGCTTCTCGTTGAAGTTTGCTTTATCTACCTGTCCTCCGGCGATGAGAGGATAAGGGATGAGAGGAGATGGGGCGCACCACCCTCACCCGTGGGGGGGAACGAGGGTCCTTTCCCCAGCTTTTCCTCCGTTCCCCAGCGGGGCCTTCCGAGTGCAAGGTGCTCCCAGTCTGACCTCAATCCAAACTGCTCGCGACCTGCTTCGTCTGGCCAGGACCCCGGGTCTGGCGTCTATTCAGGAACTCTCCTCCCCGAGTCTGTGGGTGAGCCAGGGATGACATCACAACTCGCCCGGCCAACTCGGAGGCTGGGGAGGCTCCTGGCTCAGCGAGGTCTGTGCACTGTCCAGCCCGCCTCGTGCCCGGGAAGACTAGACTGGTCTCGGGCCGTGAGCTGGACATCACACCTCCAGGACACTTAAAGTGCCCAGCCCCGTCTCTTCTCGCACAGGAGATGCCACAACTCCTTCTGACTAGAGATGGATTATGTCTTTTAGAGACTGTCTGTTCCCCTTCCCCCAACCCCCCACCTCCAGCCACTCTCTCTGGCTCCTCCAGGATCTGCCAACACCCTTAAGCCATGGTTTCCCTTCTCTCACGTCTGATTAATTTTGCTTTGACTGAACTAGATTCCTGAATGTTGGGGCCTCTTTTCCTTTCCCACATACACTCAGGCACCCCAAACAGCGCATGTGGTTTTCCTTGGACTTAATAAACAAGTGGCACACAGTGACTTGGAAAGGAGCCTTCGTCCTTTTATTAAAAAAGGAAGTCCAGTTCCCAAACCCCTGCCATCCCGTGCCACTCACATTCCCATCGCACAAGCATTTGCTTGTGCCCCCATGTCTAAGACGCCGTGCCAGAAGGCTCTAAGTACAAGCAGACCTTGTGCTGCTCATTGTAAGGCGCAGACCATCGTTCCGTTGGAACACATGGAATGCGTTCTTTGTTCGTGGTACCAAACCCACGGTGCGTCTCACAATTAATGGGCATCTTATATTAAGTAAAATACGGTACAAGATGCAGATCCTGCTCTCAAGCAGCTTACAGATGTTGCAATTACTTTGCTGGCAGCCAGTTTTCCTCCTCTGTGGGAGGAAACCCCAGGCTCAGTTTGGAAAGGCTGGACCTACTCTTGCAAGAGATCAAACAGCCCTTCCTCGGAAAACGCTGCGTCTCCGAACGGCAGCACAGCCAAGACACCTTGGAAAAGGAGTGAGAACAGATTTGCGAAGGTGCAGGGAACCTTTAAACATCCTTCTTCCAGGAAATACTCCCAAACACTCAACCGTGAGAGCTGGTTTTTTGCTTTCCTGTTTGACTCATTTGTGTGTGTGTGTGTGTGTGTTGCAAAAGTATGGTTTTACTCTTTATGAGGAAACATATAAATGAAGGGGGTGGGGGAGATCCTTCCAGAAAGCAAGGAAAATTTCTGGGGGCAAAGAAATCTTTTTCCACAGTGAGAAAAGACCGGGCTAAGGAAGTTGTCAAGTGAACTCCCAGGCTCGAGAAAACTGTGGAAGCCGGTAAAAAGCAAGCTCTGAACTATCTCATCATCTTGCACCTTTCCAGCAGAAAAGCTGAAGGGTGTTTGCAGATTCTGGAGAAGCTAGAGCGAGTGGCCAGAGGTGGGGTTCTAACCTGGCAGCAATTATAAGTCAGACCCTCGCACCCCTGGGACACGCTGACCTGGAAACAGCCATGGACTCTGGGTTACTACCATGTTTCTCCGAAAATAAGACATCCTCCGAAAATAAGACCTAACTTCATGGAAACACAATACGTCCCCTGAAAAATAAGACCTAGCGCATCTTTGGGAGCAAAAATTAATATAAGACTCTGTCTTATTTTCGGGGAAACAGGGTAACAGCAGGATCATTAGTGTGGCCACTTGCAATACTACGTCGGCCTGCGGTAACAGGAGAGAGCAGCACCCTGCGGTCACGCAGCAGGAAAACCAGAGAGGACAAAAAGCGGATCGGGACATCCTACACCGAGCACCGCACGCAGGCCGGCCACCAACTTGAATTCAGAAACGGCACCACCTAAGGTTTGGCTCTCCCCCATCTGGTGCTTGATCCAGACTGATCCAGCTGCATTCCTAAACATCGGCACACAGGTGTTTCTGCTGATGCTTTTCCCTGTTGGGGGGTGGGATGTGTTCTGGACCGAGGGGGTCCAGCGCAGGGGTGGAGAGAATGGTGGCCAAGCACACCAGGCAGAGCTAAGCATGTGCTGCCCGAGGAGGGGTGGCAGGCCATGCGGGAGGATGTGTGGGCAGGAGGGCAAGTGTGCGTGCGGACCCAGAAGGAATGTGCCCCTTGTATTCCTGGAGCTCATGGAGAGCCTTCCAACAACCTGATGTCTTCCCATCCGGGATGTCAGGGCCACTTACTGCAAAGTTTGATCCCTGGGGTAGGGAGTAAAATGTTCTTTTCCCTTTCTGTTGTGTGTCCGCTGACATTGCCGAATGTCTTTATTCCCTAATTGAATCCCATCCGTGTGAGCGAACTGCCTCACGTACTTGAAATGAACTCAGCTTAGAACAAGTTCCCCACAGGCTGCGTTCTCCGGGGTGCTGAGAAGGGCGGAGCTAAGCCCAGACCCTGCAGAGAGCAGCGGGGAAGCCTACTTATTGTCTTAGAAGAACATCACAAAGAAAAAAAGAAAAAACTAAAAGTCTCTCTGCATCCAAATCAAGAGGCCTGGCATATACCACACCCATGCTGGAGAGATTGTGGCCAAGTCCAGTGGCCGTTCATCTTTTCTTAAAGAGGAAGGCAACGTGACAGAGGGTCAAAGAACTCCAGCTGGGAAAGTCAGATTCCTTATTTATGAAATAAGTGAACTCGATAAGATGACCTGTATGTTCCGGGAGGAAGTCAAAAGTTCTATGAACCCAAGAAGAAAATCATCTCAGAGCTAGAAGAACACAGTCCCAAACAGCTAATCACTCAGATTCACCGAGACCTAATTGGTTATTATAACATAAGATCGAGGAAGCCGTGAGCAGGTGCTTGCTGGCTAGTAGGCACCTGCCATATTAGGGGAAAGATGTCCATCCCCAGGTGAGTTACCTGAGCACCAGACTCTTACCCTACACCATCAATTACTTCCCAAGGCTTGACTCTTCAGCTCACCTCTAGGGAATGTCTCCAGGGTCACTAATTGCCACAAAGCACCCCGTCACCAGAATGTTGATGGGTAATTGGGGGAGATTAGAGGAGACCTGATGACAAGTTCAGGTTGGTATGAGCATGGATCTCTTCTCACACCTCCTTGGCATTAACGTTGGCCTTGAGTCCCCACAGTCCCCCTTTTCAGCTGGTGCATTATAAAATGACGCCATAGCGTCTAAAAAAACCATTGATTAGTGTTTGATCGGAATTTAAAATTTCTTAAAAGTTGAATTTTAATTTATTCTAGGTACGTATTTTTTTATATGGCATCTTGCACAGGGCTTTGCACTCAAGAAACATTTAATGAATAGAGAAGTGAATCAATGAATAATCAGATGCACTGGATTTGAGCTCCATGCCAGGAAGACGCCCCTGCCAGTCACCTCCACACTCAGATCCGGGGTTCTCCATCACTCTTCCCTCAGGAGCTGAGCCTGATAGAAGTGACATGAGCATTCACATCAGCTAATATATTACCTTCCAGAGTTTAACATGATTCCCTGGATTTGATGAAATGCCAGGGGGCCAATTTCTGAAAGTAAGTGTGGTGATTTACAATAGCTGAAGAGGATCAATGAAATCTACAAGAGTGCCCCCTTAATCATCTCTGCTAAGGATCCTTCAGGAACACAGCCATACGTGAGCAATTCCTCCTGCCCCAGCCATGTAGCGAAAGGCTTCTCATCAGGATTTCTGAGTGATTTTATGTCCTTTTCCTCCATATCCAAATGCGTCTTTGGGAAGAAATCCCAATCCCATATGTGGATGAAAAGTTTGTTGCTAAGGCAGAGAGGGGCTGTGTACCCACAGGCTTTATCACAGGAGACCCGCCAAGCTCAGCCTGGCATTGAACACCTCCTGACAAAGCAAGAGTGTGGCCATCAAGAAGCAGATGTCACTACGGTCAGATGGCAGGGTAATCAGAGCCCTCTACAACAATTTCATTTGAGTTCATTTAAGATGACAACAAGGAAAAGTGTGCGGTAAGCACAAGCAGCAAGATGAAGAATAGACCAAATCTTTGAGGTCCTGCTGTCCTTCCCAGGGATGAAGGAGACAGACAGACACCTAGTGTAGAAATGAAGCATGCCTCTCTGGACTGCACTGGCCTACAAACTGAAGGATCCCAGGTTCGATCCTGGTCAAGGGCACATGCCCAGGCTGCAGGCTGATCCCCAGTGTGGGGCATCCAGGAGGCAGCCAATCGATTATTTTCTCTCATCATTAATGTTTTCTATCTCTCCCTTCCTCTCTAAAATCAATAAAAAATATGTTTTAAAAAAAAAGAAATGAAGCACGCAAAACACATCCCTGCTCAAAAAGCTCTCCATGGCAAAGGGTCTCCATTCCATAAAGTGTCTTCACTCACCGTGGCAAATGCCCTGAGGGCACGTCTGTCATAGGTACAATGTCCTTTAACTTGCGTGTGCACGCACATGCGTGTGCAGCTCATGCAGGCGTGGCACTCGGCCAGTACAAGGCCCTTTCGTGTACTTGATGATGTTTGATTGATGAAACACAGAGTAGGTGGTTCTGAAAGGGCACACTCGCGTCACCTACCGTTCTGCTTTTCCCGGTAAGAATTCTGTGCAGAATCCAGCCTCAGGGTTGCCGTGCAGGCATCATGAGCAACCCCCTGTTCGCGTTCAAATGGATGCAGTGAATATTTATTTCTCCCCGAGGAGGGACACCCAGGGTGTCTGGAGCATGGGTCTTCCACCACATCACCACCAGGGACCATCCCTGAAAGGCCTCCTGAGATCAGCTGCCCAGGACACATCAAGCCCTTCTCCTGGGCTCTAAGTGCTGATCTGAAATTCCCTTTTAACCCAGAGTGATTTGGGGGACATGAAGCTGAATCCCAATACTGTGGGGTGTCAACGTTCTTTGCCTGGAAGGAACCGATAGGGTCCCCTTCTCCGAATGCCCTCACAGTGGACTCACCTCCCTAGGAAGGCACCCAGCCACCAGCCATTTTAGATCCTGGGAGGAGTGATGCTGACACCTAGGGGTGGATGGAGGAAGAGCCGGTGCGGAGAGAAGACCAGCTCTAGCTGTCTGTCCTCGGTACCCCCTGGTAGTGTCCAAGGAGTGGTGTTTCCCCCTACTTCCTGTTCACTGGTCCCCAGGTCTACCTCCCTTGCTCCTAGAGAAAGGTCGCCAAAAACCTGTCCAGGGACCTCCCACAAAGAAGGACAGAAGCAAAGTTTGACTTCAATCACAACCGCCCGGATCCCCACCCTGTCCAGTCTTCCATCTGCCGGAGAAAAGTAGCCACAAGGGAGGCTGGAGGTAGAGAACATAACGCCCCCAAAGAGAGGCATCCACAGGCTCTGTTCAGCAGGGACATGGGCCAGGAGGAAGCGGGGCATGCCAAACCTCCCCCACGGCAGCCAGGGATGCTTTCTTACCAAACTCGCTGGCACAGAGATGCTCAATGATGGCTTCGGATTTCAACTCGTTGTCACACGGAGGACACACAGTTGTGCCTAGGAAGGGAGAGGGGGAGAAAGGGGAGCTGTGAGTGATGGGGTTTGTGGGTGCAGAGAGAAGCCTTCTCTGGGAAAGAGATCAGCCCACGGCCAGAATAAGAGTAGTTAAAGGTCTTCTGGAACTTCTGAAGGGCAACCTGAAAACCAAAAAGAAGACTCCTCAAGCCCACAACCTAAAGCTATAGCAGACGTAGGGCTTCTTGAAAATGTCAGGGCTAGGGCTATGGCGTACCTATTTACAGCAACAGTATCTGGGGCTGGGTGGAGGCAGTCCTGTAACTTGTGGCTTGGTGGGGTATGATGGGTCTCTGGGGGAAAGTTGACTTATAAACCGAACACATCTATTCCAGTTGTTGGTTTCCTGTTCTCCCCCCAAATATCCTCCATCCAATTCCCACCCCCTGCCCATTCCCAAACTCCCAACAAGACAGCGGGTCAATCTGACCGGCTCTTGAGGAGCCAAGAAATAAAAACTCAGTCAACACATGAACCCTAACCCCAGGCCCAGAACATCCCTCTCCAAAAAAGGGCAATTGCTAGCAAGAGCTGCCAAATGGGAGGAGGGAGCTGGATGGGAGGACTCTCTGGAGGCACTCACACAGCACTGAGGAGTGCTGCTTTGAAGAGATGTGTGTATGGCCGACCTGAGGGCCACTGGTAGGTGGCTAAGCTCCAGGGCAAGAGGCATCTGAGGCCGGGGCTAGAGGCCTCCTCCAAGCCAAAACGCTGCTGATGCTAGAGGGATCCTGGGGAGATAAATCGTCTCTGTGGAAGGGCAGCGAGAAGGTGATACAGTGGAATCCCCAGAAGGGCAGAGTGGCTCATCATCCCCATCACCATCCTCACCACCATCACCATCACCACCATCACCATCACCACCACCACCACCATCACCATCACCACCACCACCACCACCACCACCATCATCATCATCACTACCATCATCACCATAACTGTCAGCATCTTTCAAACCACTGGGAGTTTTATTCCTGATCTAGGAAGAAAGCATCAGCATGCTCCAAGGAGCTAAGGTGCGAAGGAAAGTCACCTTACGGAAAGATGTGGCCTGAATGACCTCTGTTCAAGTATAAGGCTCTTCATCCTGCTCCCTCCCTTCCCTCTCCATGGCTTCTGGGATAGCATCTCCTCCTCAGGGAGCTCCCCAATGGCTCAGTGAAATGGGGAGTAGGTAGGGAGCTGCGCAGCCCTCCCAGATCAATGCTGCTCCCAGGACACTGGCCGGGACACAGACCAGAGCTGGCCACCCACCCCCCAACTTCCCAGCGGGGTCCCTACGTGGCCTAGCAGAGACCACATGCCTGGGTCTTTGTACCCAGAGCCAAACACGGTCCAGATTCTCAGGGCAGCGGGAGCCACAGCCACACTCCGAGCAGAAGGCTGCCTGACCGTCTTTTGGCCCAGATGTTGGAAATTTGCTTTTCACACAAAATCAAATTTGAAACTTGGTAGTGCTTCTAACCAAGGGAAAAACTTAGCCAGCGCCTTGCATATGGTTCCTGCTTCCCTGAGGAGAAAAACAGGGGAAGGAAGTCCCGCAATACGGGGAGGCACGTGGTTACTTATAGGGGGAACATCGGCTTTGCTGTGGGATTTTCCCTGGTTTCCTTATTTTTTAAAAAGTGGAAGCTATCGTATTGCAAGGTTCTACGAAAACAACCTTGCCTAAACAAGTAGCGGGACCAGGGCCATCAGAATGTAAACACGGGGTCTCCATCTGCTCCACACGCTCATGTGGTGTAGACACACTGTGTTCCCCACGGGGGCACTTCCCTCAGAGCCGTCAGCGACCTTTGGCCGGCGGCAGCGTCACTCAGGGCTGCAGGATCTTGCTGAGGTGAGTTCAGCGTGGCTTCCCCCCCCCCCATCTTGCTCTCCTTGGAGCCAGCTTTGGAGCAGCGGCAGACCCTGCAGCAGCAGCGGCTCCATCCAGAGAAGGTGGAATGTGTAATGCAATAGTAATCTGTGCCCCTCTGACCGTCCTTGGGGCCCCGCAGGCTGCCTCCGCAGGAGAAATCCACCCAGTCATCCATCCGAGAGGTGGAACAAAACCCCTTTTCAAGTGGATTTAAAGTAATGTTTAAAGCAAAGAAACCAAAACCTAAAACGTTTTTGTGTTTTATTGATATATAAAGAAGAGAAAGTCCCAAGGTGGAATCGGGATTAAGGGAATTTTTTTAAAAAATCAATGCACACACATGCACCTCGAACATTCTCTACCCTCTCTCTCTCAAGCATAGCACAGCTCCCTTTCTGTTTCTCCTCCCCCCCCCCCCCCCCACACACACACACAGCAGTTCCTCCCCCGCCAGCTCCTGGATACATGGAGAAGGGCTCTGTGGAAGGCTCTTGGTCATAATGCTCACGCTGTGGCCTCTGTGATCTGCGACTAGAACAGCCAGGCTGATTGACTGCACACCATGCCTAAACAACAACAAAACCAAACTAACAGTATTTGCTCATTCAAACAACTTCACTCAGTAAAACCTGGCAGGGAGGGGGGACGACTTAGCAGAGTGCACAGGTCTAACGTAAGCGCAAGACTTAGAAACAACTTTCCTGGGGAAAGAACCATCGCCTCTCCCATAGCAGATGCTTGATGCGGCTCAGCCACGGCCTTTGGGAAGGGGGACGGGAGAGGGGAAGGGAGAGGAGGGGAGGGCATGTATTTAGCCTCATTTCTCATAACTCAGTTTATCTTTAATAACACATGGCCACAAAGGGAGGCCCAATACCCCCAAAGTATGTAAACAGAAATCAGCTAAATCATGCAGAGATCTGATGCTGCTTTGAAAATTCCGTTTTAATTTTTAAGAATAAAATAGTGCATGTATACTTACTGCCATGCAAAAGTGCCAGTTCTTATTCGGGAGCTACCAGCCATAAGATTATAATGACCAGTCATCTCGGCCTGTCCCAATACACACACACACACACACACACACACACACACAAACACACGGACACACACATGCACGTGCACACACATGCACACATGCACACACACAGCCTTTCCACCTCCAGCGGCCGCCCTGCCTCAGAGGAGCCCTGTGGGCTCCCGCTGAGTGGCCGCAGTGCTGAGGAGGACCAGCTTCCTCCTCAAACAGAGCCTCTCACCAAAAATGCTGCAGGAGAACCAGTTCCCTGGTCCCGCGCCTGCCTGGACCCCTCACAGCCTCAGTTCAGCAGCTGGTCTTGGGAAGGTGACTGCTTGGGATGGAGGAGGGAGAGGGGAGGAGGTACAAAAAGGCCCCGGAGACAAGTGGAACAGCAGCCAAAGAGTAAACGGCTTCAAGAAGACACCAGCCTTTTGGAGTTTGGCTGGGAGGATTCTTTCCTCTTCCTAAGCAGGCTCCCCAGCCAGCCTTCCCATCTTCCCCGAGAATGGACTCCCCCAAAGGTCTCCAGGTCCACCAGCTAGCTGTCCCAGAAAGAGGAGTGGACCCGGCCCAGGCAGAGCTGGTCCCAGCCTCCCGGGCAGAGCTGGGCTAGGCGAATCCCCCGGCGGCCGGCGGCGGAGGGGAAGGAGGAAAACGCCGTGGGCTGCAGGGGAAGGCTCACACAGAACACAAAGTGCTTTGTTTGCTCTAGGTAACTGCTCGGCTCTCGGGGTTGCACTTCCCAAAGGTTAACCCTGTGCAGACGCCCAGGAAGCGGAGAGCAAGGGGTGCCCGGACTTCGCCACTGCAGGCAGGCTGCTGCCTTCCCAACTGCCAGGACCCACACCACCCATACCTCAGAGTGATCTCCCTCCCTTCCCAGAATAAGTGAGTGCATTCAGAGTTCAGGGCACCCCTTTCTCCATACCTGCCCCCACCCTCACTCTGGGGGAACAAGCCCTTCAGGGGACATCACTTTTGGGCATCACATGAGGATGGGTGAAGTCAGCAAGCAGCCAGCCCCACATGGGCCCCGGTGCTAACAAGCACACCTGGGTATGGCTCCCCACCTCGGACTATCTCCGCGTCCTTAAATCTCAACTCTGCTTCCAAAGAATCCGGGGTTGAATTCACTCCTGTAAAAGTCAGGCCACCAAGTTGGGGGTTTTGCCGGTTTGTTTTGTTTTGTTGCCTCTCCGAAATCTCCCTCCCCTCTCCCCCTCTCCATCTCTCCCCCCTCCCCCCCAAACTCAACACCGGCCCTTTAAGCGGCAGGGACTTCGAGGAACCTCGGGTGGTCCCTGAGACAGTTGAGCAAGAATCAGAAATCCCACTCCCCAAGGAGAGATGAACAATGAACTAATTACATTTTTATCTTTCTAATGACCCGAGGATTTGTGTAAATGAGGGAAGCAGGGGGCCTGCTAGAATGAGAAAGAGGAGACTTTGCACCCCCCAACCCTCCCCAAACTGTTTACCTGAAAGGGGAGGAGAAACAGAAATCCCGGGTTTCCAAAACTTTCTTCCTCAGCCAGGACTGCACAGCTAGTGCTCCTGGGCTGAAGGACTAGTTAGTGAAGGGGAAAGTTGTGTGTGTGTGCGTGTGTGTGTGTGTGCGTGTGCGTGTGTGTGTGTGTGTGTGTGTGTGCATGTGTGTGTGTGGATCCTCATGGCACCTATGGAAATAAAGCTGCTCCTCAGCATGTTCTCGACCTTTCTGGGCTTTCTACAGTGTTGGGCTTTTCCCTCCTGGCACATCCTGCTGTCTGGGGTGTTAAACGCTGCGACGGGACCTCGGTTCTCGGTCTCTCCTTTCATTGGGAGCTCAAGGCTTTGTGTCTCAGGTATGGGAAAGAGAGACTGGACCCCGAGAAGAGCGGCTCCAGAAGCGGGACCCCGTTTAAGGGAGGGGGAGGCTCAGCCGTCGCCGCCGGGATAGCCCCGCGGTCCATGCCCCCGGACCCGGAGGGGCTGTGCAACACCCGGGGCGGACCGGAGGCGGGGAGAATCCCTCTGCACCGCTTCCGAGCAATCTCTAGGGCGCACGTCCGAGCTCCGGGGTGCAGCGGCGGCCGGGGGTGCGGGTGCGGGTGGCAGGGACAGGCGTTCCCGCAGCCTCGGCTGCAGCAGCCCTGCAAACCCCGGGCTCCCCAGCCGCCCGGGGCACCGGGGCGCGAGGGCTCACCTTGAGGTCTGGAGGCTTCGGTGGCATTGGGCGGGGTCATGGCGATGCAGACGTCGCCCTCGGGGAACTTGTCACACTTGAGCATCTCGGGCCAGTAGAAGCCGAAGAACTGCATGACGGGCTCGCAGGAGTCCCGCACGGCCTCGCAGAGCCAGCGGCACGGGAAGATGGGCCGGTCCAGGCAGACGGGCGCGAAGAGCGAGCAGAGGAAGACCTGGGTGCCCATGTGGCAGTTCTTGTTGAGCAGGGGCACCCAGCTGCTGGCCTGCTGCTTCACCTCGGCCATGGTCTCGTGCTCCAGCAGGTTGGGCAGCACCATCTTCTTGTAGCCCACGTTGTGGCACAGCCGCAGGTCGGCCGGGATGTCCACGCACTGCGGCGCCTTGGTGTAGAAGCGCCCGTTCTGGTAGGAGCCCACGTCCGACTGGAAGCTCACGTAGTCGTACTCGCTGGCCGAGCCCGCGGCCAGGAGCCCGGCGGCGGCGGCCAGCGCCAGCAGCACGCCCCCGGCCGCCCCGCGCCCGCCGCCCATGCCGGCAGCTCCGCGCACCCGCGCCCGCGTCGCCGTCGCCCTTGTCGTCGGGGCTCCGCCTCGGCCGCCTCCCGTCCCGCCGCAAACTTCCAGGAGTCTCCGGCGGCGGCGGCAGCGGCGACAAAAGGCGCCGTCCCCACCCGGACCCCGGCTCCGGCTCCGGCTCCGCGGCGCGCTCCGGCCCGGCCCCGGCGGGTGGCGGCCCTCGGCCTGCGGCGGGGAGGGGAGCGCGCGGCCTGAGTGCAGCCCGGGCTCCCGGGAGCGCGGCACCGACTCCCGAGGCGGCCGGACCCGAGTGCCCGGCGCTCCCGCGGCCGAGCCCTCCGAGCCGCCCGCGCAGCCAATCAGCGCGCGGCGGCGGCCAGCCGCACTCATTCAGCACGTCCGTCACCCGCGCAATCAGCCAATCGCCGCGCCGGCAGCGGGGCTCGGGGTTACTAGGACTAAAACACAGGTCAACACCCCTTAAAACACAAATTTTTTTAAAAATAATAATAATAATAAAAGCAAATAAAAGAGGGGAAACAAAGAGAGAGAGAGAGAAAGAGGAAAATAAAAGGAAGGGGAAATAGAAGTGCAGCGTGGATAAAGAGGACGTTGAACGCTGCAATTAACTTTGCGTGGGATCGCAGAGAAGCGAGGGAGATTGAACTGTACTTGCAAACCCAGGAGATAATGAAGACTTTTTTTCTTTTTCTTTTTTTTACACCTTTTTCCCTCATTTCAAACAACAGCCTCCCAGACAAGCAGCTCACCTCTTGGGTTTTGCTCTCTGCAGCTGCAATGCAAAAGACAAAGTAGTTTCCCCGGACAAGCCGGGGCTCGGGAAGGCAGAAGCCACGGAGGTCTGCTTTCAGATTCCCAGCGGGCCGGGCAGGGCTCCCAGCAAAGCCCCCGAGGAAGGAAGGTGCTTAGTTGGGGTGCCCTGTTTGCTGGTTTCAAAACGCGGGACTTTTCCTGGCAGGACAACCGGATGGTGGCCCTCCAACAACCCCGGAGGCATTAAGTGAGTGTTGTTCCGTGTGGTGGGAAATATTGCTTGCAAAGGTGTTAGCTTTGGGAGGGCAGTTTTAAATAAAAAAATTTTTTTAAAGGGAAAAGAAAAAAGGGAGAGAGGAGAAAAAAAAAAAACTACTCAAGTCCCAGCCCGACAGCATGTCTGTGTGTGCAGGCATATCCACATTGACATGTTTGTGGTGTAGAAAGCCAAAACATTAAAAACACATGTGCACTTATCAGGGTGGTGTGTGTAAATATCGAATCCATCACTCAGGCACACATGCTACGTTCAGAGTTGGCCCGGGAACGAACCTCAAGTGAAAACCGAGGGTCCCCATCACAGCAGACAGCAAGGGGCGAGTATTAGCAGAAACGCAGCTGGGCCTTCTCACCCGGCCCTCCGGGAACAGAAGTCTCCTTGCCACCCTCCGCCTGGGAGTTCCTGGGGATTCTGAATGTGGCTGTGACGACCCCGGGGACGGGAGACATCAGCCAGCAGCTTAGGAAGTTCGCGCGTCTGAACTGCGTGTGCCCTGAAGTGTGGGTGAAAGGAGGCACCGGATGCCGAAAACCCTGCTTCTGGGGGGGCAAATGGGCCACAGACCCTCCCTCCCATTGCTTAAGGCAGACACTGTAGGAGGCGCTGCCTTGCCAGCCCGCTTGTTTGTAAGGCTCCGGGGAATCTGGCTCTGGACTCTGCAGACCAAATTTTTTGGATGGACAGATTCCAAGTCAAGCTACTTGAGTTTGTGAAGAGGCGAGACTGTTTTCTTAAAGCACGCGTGCCCATATGGAGGTTGTGATTCCAGTGTGCACGCAAAACGCATCTGCAGATGCAACATCTCTTGTCATTTTTAGGCTAATGAAGGGTGCACCGGAAGCCCCATGAGAGGTGCAGATGGAGGGACAGAGAAGGAGAGAGGTAAAGCTAGGGTTTGGATGGCGAAGGGTTAATCCCTAAACAATTGGTAGAGCTCAGCGGAGAAGCTGGGGAAGACATTCCTCGCTGAGAACTGACTGCAGGAGACCCGGCAACTGGGTCTCAACTCAAGGCGCACTGAGAGGAAAAGGCTGTTAGGTAGGGGGTCCTCTCCTCTCCTCCCGCCAGGCCCTCGGTCCCAGGCCAAATGTGTCTGTTTTCTCCCTCCTCGGAAAGAGTTGTGTTAGGAAATAGCATCCTCTCACCTCTGCATCCAGGCTTGGCTGACCTCTCACTCGTGTTTGCACAGTTTCCCCACATGGGGGGAGAACTTGGGTCTGTCCACCATTACAATTCTGAAATCCATCCAGGCCACTGCACCTCCACCAGTCCTGGAGTCTCAAGTCAGGAGTAAGTCTCACAAACCCACCCATGGGAGGCCCTAGCCCAGCCGTGGGCAAACTACGGCCTGCGGGCCGGATCCAGCCCATTTGGCTGTTCTATCCGGCCCGCGGAGCCCAAAGAGTAGAAGGTTCTCTTGCTCTCCCCTCCGCTCCTTCACCAGCAGCCCAAGATGAGAGTGCCAGCATGGTCAGGTTGCTTTTGTTCCGGCCCTCCGGTCCAGTGTAAGAACCCATTGTGGCCCTCGAGTCAAAAAGTTTGCCCACCCCTGCCTAGCCTATGTCTGGTTGACCCCCGTTGACTTGATCACCCACAATCCCTAACTCCTCACCCCATGCCCACATGGCCTTACTGCCTCTGAGAGAAAGCCTCATACATAGGCCATGCTGGTGACACAACTGTCTCAAGGACAAACAGGGAGTGTGGGTGTAAATAAGACCTCAGAACCCTAAACCCAGTTTCTGGCTCCTTCCAGGGCCCAGCTGGGAAGGCAAGACTTGGTCTCAGTCTTTATCCCACACCTGGACTTTTGGAGGGTAACCACCCGTCAGCTCACATACAGTGCAAAGGCACTAGGTAGAAGAGCCTGAAGATTTTGCATTCTTTAAAGATATATTTTGATTGATTTCAGAGAGGAAGGAAGAGGAAGAGAGAGAGAGAGAAATATCAATAATAAAAGAGAACCATTGATCGGCTGCCTCCTGCACACCCCACACTTGTAATTGAGCCTGCAACCTGGGCATATGCCCTGACTGGGAATCAAACTGTGACCTTCTGGGTCACAGTCGATGCTCAACCACTGAGCCATGATGACGGATGGGTGAAGATTTTGTATTTTAGCACTGCATAGAGTTGTGTGTGTGTGTGTGTGTGTGTGTGTGTGTGTGTGTGTGTGTGTTTTGGGAAAGGGGGAAGAGGGGCGAGAGATGTCCTTTTTCATATTGCCAAACCTTTGCACATCAAAGCCCAGTCTCCTTTTTGCTAAGGGCAAAAAACATGTGTGCATAGAGGAGAAAATTCTCGAGCAATGGTTCTTTAAACATGCTTTCGATGTGACAGAGCTCCTGGAAACCAGGGTGCCTGAATATGAGGACAAGGGCAAAATGCAACTTGCAACTTGTGTTTCTCATTGCAAAAAGGTTCTGATTCCCCCACACTGCCAGATGCCCGCGCGCGTGTGTGTGCTGCCTGTTGCTTCACAGCATCAGCTCGCGGAGGCATTCTTCATTCTCCCTGCCGCTCGGCGCTGCCTTGCAGGCCAGGCAGGGCCACTGAAGGGCATCCCCGGTGCTGACCTGGTGGCCTCTTCCCACCCGCAGCGCTGCTTCCTGCCCTCTGCCAGGAAAACTGGGGGGGAGGAAGAGCCTTTCCACCGGGATCCCCGTAATCTGTTCCATCATCACATCCCCAGTGACTTGAGGACACTCTCCAAAGCCATGCTCAGAATCCTCTCCATCGGGAGTTGCGCAGAGAGGTCTCCTGCCCACGGCTGGGTGGCGGTGGCTTTGGTGCAAGGCAAATAAGAGCATCCTGGCCCAGGTCAGCAGACAGGAAGCGTGGCCTCGGCTCTGCTTACAGGCTAGGTGACCCGCCCTTCATCCCTCTGGCCTTAGAGTTCTCATCTGTAAACCAGAGATATCATGCCCACCCTGCTACCTCCTGTGATAACAATTCATGAATTATCAATAGCGAGTGTCAGGGAGGCACATAGGCTTTTAGGAAAATGTGAAATGTTTGAAGTGATATTCCATATATGACATCATGGAGCGCAGGACTGTACTTGCTTGGACTGGCTTCTTTTCCATTCAGCCTCTGGGGAGGTGCAAATATCATGCCCATCTTATGGATCCTGACCCCTCCTCCTCAACCCCCGACTCAAGAACTGGCCTGACCTGCTGTCCGGGGTGTGGGAATGTCTAGGACAATTCATAAAAATCCAAAGTTGATTTGGCACCCAGAGCACCTTCATTACAGCACTTGCCTCAACGCTTTATAACTGCTTGCTTTGGGGCATCTACTACATGACTGTGAGCTCTTGGAGAGCCAGCATCTTGTCTTCTTTGTCTCATTTATCCCTGCATCCCAGCATCTAGCATGGTGCTAGGCATACAGTGGATGCTCAATAGAGCCCTCCATCCCCTCCTCCCCCCAAAATGGGTAAACATGCAGTAGAGGGAGGAGATGTGTGAAAATCTGGGCTAAGAGAGACACAACACATGAGCACTGATTTTGCACTAGTTTCCTGAGACCCAAGGCAGTAAGCAAGCACGAGTCACTCACATAGTTCTCTTTGTCTGCAGGGAAGGAAAATCCTGCCTAGGAGAGCTGATCACCGGAGTCTTTTACAAAGACAGAGCCTGCAACTTTTATATTGGCTCCCGTCCCACCCCAGAGCCCACCTGTGGACAGATGCCACATCCAACTCCCAGGGCTTGCACCTGTAGGCCGCTCCGTGAAGAATGGGTCGCTGAATGTAGTGGCCAATTCCAAAAGGAGAACGGGACTTCCTATAAATCGTACGTGACACTGACCCCAGACCCTGACGCAATCCTACGTAAAAAAAACAGGGGCTGGGGTCTAGAAGCTGGGGGTTCTGGAGCCTCTGACAGCACCAGGGGTTGAAGTGGGGGCCGGAGAAGCTACGAGGCTGTTCATACCTGGTGCCAGGTCCGGGTTTCAGAGCTCGAGGCTCCACTGGGACCCCCGGAGCAGGAGGCCTCCCTCACCCTGGTGATCCGGGAGTGAGGGTGAAGGTGCACATGCTTGGGTGACAGGAGGCCTGTAAATCTGCGGCGGTTGCGGCGGGCGGGAGAGGGGGCAGCGGTGGCCGCAGACACATTCCCCCAGGAGCCACGGGCTTATTTACCTAACCCTTCGCGGCAGGCGAGCCAGACGGCCCCGCCGCCTTCCTCAAGGGCTGGAGCTGAGAACAAACTCGGATATTAATGAGGTGTTGGGGGGGAAAGTGGAAGAGGGCCCATCATCACACTCCTTGGCCTTTCAGGAGAACCTTTCCTTCCCCCTCTGGGTCTGGTGACCTCACAGCCCACCGCTCCCCCCACCCCTCTCCACCCCGGGTCTCCATCTGGGCCTGGTCTCCCTCCGCCTGCATAACACTGTCCCCATCCCCAAAGTCCTGCTCCACGGGCTGAGGCACAGGGCCCCGGGGAAGGGGAAGCCACCTTCCTGCAGCCTTTTGCAGTTTGCACGCCACGTGCATTATCACCCCGGCAGCAACGCTAGTTATTCCCATGTCACAGGAGAAGACACAGAGGCTCGGGAGCCCTGGGACACAGTCCAGCCATAGCGGTGCTCTGGGGCAGGACAGACTCAGCCAGGAACACCCAGCTTTGGGTTCCAGTGCTGTGGACTCTGCTCTAGGCCTAGCTGCCTTCGTTCAATGCCAGGCCCGGGAGAGAAACACAGAGAGCCTTTGGCTGTCGTTAACCTGTATGGTGAATTTATTTATCACTCTTCTCATAGGTCAGCTAGAAGGAGAGGACGGTTCTGAAAGAGGAAGAGGATGGAGAGGGAGGTCTGAAGGTCCTGGTGGTGCGTGAGAGGTCTCCCTGGGAGGGAACAAGAGTAGCAGGAAGGAGGGGATGCCTGAGGTGGGCCGGGCCTGGGTTGCAGAGGTGACCACAGTGCTCTGCGCTGGCCGCTGCCAGTAAGCCACGTGTCGCTGAGCCGCCATCACACGGATGCCCAGAAGAAACATTCTAGCCCAGTGGTCGGCAAACTCATTAGTCAACAGAGCCAAATATCAACAGTACGACGATTGAAATCTCTTTTGAGAGCCAATTTTTTTAAACTTAAACTATATAGGTAGGTACGTTGTTCTTAACTTAATGAGGGTGCTCCTACGCTGTATTCCAAAGTCATTTGGGTTCTCTCTTTCAAACAGCTAGAAACAATCCTAACTGATGCGGGCCTGTAGTGCAGGGACTCCCACAGCAGAACAGAAACTCAAAGGCTGAAAGTTCTAATGCTTACCGTTTCCTGGCTGTTTAAAGCGTGATCCCCAGACCAGCAGCGTCCGTATCTCCTGGGAACCAGTCAGAATGCAGACTCTCAGGTCCCACCCCAGGTCAATTTACATGTTAACAAGACTCCAAGGTGAATCCTTTGCGCATTGGTCGCCAAGAAGCAACATTTTAAAAAATATATATATTTTATTGATATTTCACAGAGAGGAAGGGAGAGAGATAGAGAGCTAGAAACGTCGATGAGAGAGAGAGAACCACCGACCAGCCGCCTCCTGCACACCCCCTACCGGGGATGTGCCCGCAACCAAGGTACATGCCCTTGACCGGAATCGAACCCGGGACCTTTCAGTCCGCAGACCAACGCTCTACCACTGAGCCAAATCGGTTTCGGCAAGAAGCAACATTTTAAGAAGCTCTTCCACACACATGCCTAGAAGTTTGTCTATCTTCCTTCAGTTTCGATTCCTATGGTTGTGAAACCCCCTATCTCTACGTGTCAGTGGACTTGTCACACACGTGCACCTGCATTGCTGGAATCACCCGACTGAGCATCCCACTGGAAGGCTCTTATGAACCCCCACTTTTCAGAAGAGGAAACTGAGTCAGAGAGGCTCCTCAGGTATCCCATGAACAGGACAATCCTTTAGCAATGAAACCAGGTTCTCAGGCAGAAAGGGTGGACAGGCAACTCTTAAGGAAGCAATGCTGAGGAGTGTTACAAGGGGTGGGCAGTGTTACAAGGGGTAGACAGCAAAGGAGCCCCGCCCCCCGGCCCCTTGGAGGCTGACTGCCGAAGCCAGGAGCCCACAGACCCTGCTTTCTTCCACACGGGCTGTATCATAAGCAACTGCATGTGTATCTGGAGGCTTCTGTAATCCTCCAGCCGTTTCACACTCTATCATGTTTAATATCTGCCGTTGTGCAAACATTGCCTTTCCTCAAATCCTTCTAACACTTAGAGTGTGACAAGTCTCCCCCGCCCCAAGGAAAGCATAATTTGTCTATCAACCCCTTTTGTTCTTTCTTTATTTTTAACTGGAGTCTAGACCACCAAATTGCTTAATACACAGTATAAAGCTCCATAAATAACAGCTTCCCGTGTGCAGCCACTCAGCCTCGGAGCGCCTTCCAAGTCCTGCATTAACTCCTCGTGTGAAGGGGTTTGCAGCCATCTCGGTCCATAAATATGTAACCGGCTGCTTCCTAAATGGTCATATAATCCTTACCGCCATCGCTTACGTTTTCTTTTATTACCATTATCCTTGGCCCCGTGACAGAAGAATAAAATATTCTTTCTGGAGGACAAAACGCTCTACCTTCTGCGTGATTTCAACTCACCCAAGTTCCCCGGGTCTTTTTGCTTTATTTCCGTCCCCACCCCAAGGACAAGGCCTTCTCACAATTAGGGGGCATTTCAGATAGGAATTTAATTCTAGCTTCTCTTTTTTTCCCTGACACAACCTTTGTCTGGGCTGGGTCATGTGGGAAAGAGGCTATCTAAGACGGATTCCCAAAATCCTAAAATCACAGAGGTGGGGAGGAAAGATACCGCTGGAGGCTACAGAGGGGGCAGTGTGTACAGAGGGAAAGTGGATGTGGGAAGGGCTGGGGCTGAGATGCCAGTTAGTCAGGACACAGGGATTCCTCTTCAAGCATCCATCTGCCCGCCCACTGTCCACAGCCCTGAGAAACCACCGGACACGCTAGGCACACAGCCCCAGAACAAGCCCCCCAGAACCCCACCTCACTCCGTCATGGCACCAGGCACACAGACACCCCCGTATCCCTCAGGTCAAACAATTCTGTCAGATCGAAGGACGGACAGCTCGCTCCTTCTTCCTATCACTCTGCCCACCCCTGCCTCACCCAAACTATCCTAAGACGTAGGCTCTCAACCTTCTGAAATCTCTCCCAAAGGTTGTGTAGTTGTCAAAGAGAACAAGTATACTTTAACCAATAAAAGGGGGTGGTTGGGAGGAAAGGAAAAAAAAAAAAAAAACAGGGACTAACGAAGTCCCAAAGGGAGAGAAACCTCTGCAGTGTGAGCTCACGGAGCCCGGGGCCGGGAAGTCACATTTCCAGCCCTCTGTCTATTTAGGGAAGACAGCGAAGCCCCGGCCCCCCACTGCCTCCCCTCCTCTCCTTCCTGCCCTGGCCCAGCTCCCCTTAGGTGCTCCAAGACAAGGGGAAGTTTCGGGTGGAGGTCTAGCTTGTCAAACACAAGAATCAGAGGGAGGGACCCAGGACTCCCACAACCCCCTTCTTTGTGCTGAGAAGGGCACATGTGATAAATGTGTGCGGCCAGGCTCTCTGTCTCCAGCCCCTCTCCCCTTATCTCTCACACATCATATTTCTCTTGGTGCAGGCACCGCTGACCCTGGAGCGAGAGGGCTGCAGGCTGCTCAGATCAAATCCCGTGACCCTTCTTGTCCTCGGGAGGAGGAACGTTCCCGATGGGAAGGAAATGGCTCGCAGGGGGGAAGGGGCGGCAGACACACATTGCAGGATTGGCGAATGCGCCCCGCGGAGGGGAGCTGTGGGGGTGTGAGGGAGGCAGGGCAGGAGCAGGGGGTCCCCACGGACTATCCCCACAGACGCCTGCCCCTCCTGGTAACTCATGCTGCCTCTCTGTGTCCGTTCCTGGCTCCCTCACTGGACCCTCTGCCACTCTCAGCACCATTCCTTCCCACCCAAGGGTTCCAGATGGGGTGCCTTCCCCACAGCTGACTACAAAGGCTCTTCCTGGGAGGGGAGACACCCATTGGCCCCTGCGCTGGCTGGACAGCTCCTCTCTGGGGCCCAGGGTGGGCAGGGCTGGAGAGAGTGGAGTATGGGGGAGGGAGGCCTGTGGGATGCAGCCCTCTCCCCAACACTCCGAGGCCAGCCTGAGGGGCATAATAGAATACATTAGTCCCGAGGCCCATTCAGCCCTGCCTCTTTAAGAACAATGGTGGCAACTGAGCTGATTTTTGCCAAATGACTGGCTTTGGTCCACCCGGAGCGGAGTGGAGCCCGTGAGACAAAGTCCATATTCAGAGCTTCAGGAGGGGCTGGCTAATGGGCACAGGGGTACCACGACACCAGGCTACTTCCTGGAACCCAGCGCCAAGAGGCTGACACCGACCACCTGCCCATCCCTAGGCAGAACCCACACAGGTCCTGAGGCAGGGGAAGAAGTTACAGCTCCGAAACAGGCAAGACAGGGGTCATGGTTAACTTGAGAAATCTGGTACCAGTAATGGACTGCAGAACAATTTTTATTGTTTGGGATTTTACATGGGAAAAGCCAGGTTGGCCGCTGGGAGGGAATGATGCTGTAATTACAACCTGTGTGAGACACCGCTGTTGTGCATGCAGCACCAGACTTGGTTTTCCAAGCTGAGCTAATTGAGTGGCATTCACAGTCTCTTTACCTCTCTGAGCCTCAGTCCTTAACTATGAGGAAGTTGGACCAGATAGACTCTAGAGTCTTTCAAACGTTGAAATTTTATATAACTAGGAAACGCTGGCTACCCTTTCTGTACTTTACCACCCCATTCTGTATCAAGAACTCCAAAAGCACCAGGACTTGGAAAATTGAAAAGCCCAGTGCAAAGGTTAGTGACAATTATAACCTCTGACAAAGATCAGTGGGAACAGAGCAAAGCCAACCCGCGAAATGGAGCTGTTCTGATCGGATTTTTTACTCCTATGATGCTGTATGTGAACTTGGAAAGACGAGAGAGCTAGCACGTTGGTGTAGCTGTGACCAGCAAGGACCTGCGGTATCACTTCCGACACACCCTGCCTTCCGCTATGGTCACACTGTGATCGCTCTTAATAAAAGACCCAGGACTTGGGCATAAACTTTCAGCACTTTTCTTTGCATTTTTCTTCACATTTATTGCATTATTAATATGGGTGATACAAGAATTTGCCTACAGAAAGTGCTCTTGAGAAAGTCATTCTAAGCACCGGAAGATTGGATACTGGCAATGAAGTATTTTGAGGATAGAATATTGCCCTGCCAGTGGGACTCAGACATCACCTAGTTGGTGAGATCTTTCCTATTTAAAACCGTACGCAGACCTCTCCACCACTTGCTATCCCTGGCTACTTTATGTTCCTACCTGCTTCTTATGATCTCCTAACACACTACATATTTTGTTCATTTATTTTACCTTCTGTCACCCTATCACCATCACAAGCAACAATGTAAGCTTCCCAAGGATAGAGGTTTGTATCAGTTTTATTCACAACTGTACCTCAAAGTGCAGTGCCTGGGCACCTTTCAAGCACTCAATAAATAAAGGCTTGCTGAATGAATAGGTGAGTGAATAAATGAGTGGCATATGGAGAAAATAGAACACAAACATATATAATGTGATTCAACTCTTGCAGAAAGAAGAGAAGGAGAACAGAGAGAAGGAAAGAAAGAAGAAAAAAATTATCTGCAAATAAGTACACTGAATTGTTAAGTATCTCTGGTTGTTAGTATCATCTTTGTTAAGTATCTCTGGTTGTTAGTATCATCTTCATTTTCTAAAATTTTTACAATGGCCATATAGCACTTTTTAAAAAGAAGGTAAAAATATAGCTATTAATTTTTAAAGGAAGGAGATGGGCAAATCAAACAGCATAAATCTTTTTCTCAGGCAGAAGGAAGAGGGTGAGGCTCCACTATTCGCCTCGATTACATAGGTTCTTAAAAATCCTGCTTCAATTGAAATGTCAGGTAATTATTGCAAAAGATTTAGTGTGGGAGGAGGGGTGAGCGATGGCTCACATTTTCTGGATAATTGCCCCCATTGTCCAGGTCACGATGCCTATGGAGTCATCCTCTACATCTTCCTTCCAGACCACACCGAAGTGAAATATGGAGAGAGAGCTCTTAGGCCAGCAATCAGTCAACAAATCCTTAATGAGTTCCTACTACGTGCAAGGTTTTGTACAGGATGGGTGTCCTCACTCTCCCTCTCTCTCTCTCTCTCTCTCTCTCTCTCTCTCTCTCTCTCACACACACACACACACACACACACACACACACACACACACTCCTCAGCCGCTCCCGGTTACCTCTCACCACCGCCGTGTACTCTCACCACCCCAGTTACCTCTCACCACCCCCGGGCCTCCTGCCCTCTCCAGGAAATCACAGGCCCAGTCTAAGCATCTATTCGTGACATTACATCATGCATCCCCCAAAGAGAAGAGATTCTGAGCTGTTTCCACCAAGGAGCAGAGAAGGGTTTGAAACAGACTCAGAGAAGTTGAAAGCCTACTGTAGGTCACTGGGGGACACCAGGCCCCTAACACCCTGAAAGCACACTGACCTCTGACCTCTCCACCCTCCTGGCTACATTGGGCATAGAACAAATATCTCCTGAGGCAATCTATCTATAAGATGGCCATGCCAAGAGGGCAAATTTGGAAGGTCATAGATCTGTCTGTTGTGCCTGGAGAGTTCTTGGCAGCCACTCTTTCGGGGCTGCAGGAATCCATCCTGTAATAACTTGCCCCACAAAACACACCTTTCCCCTATGGACTTGACCCTGTCCCAGGATGGGAGAGAGGGTGAAAATGCTTGCGTGAGTGCCACAGAGAGCACCTGAGTTCCTGCACAGGCCTGGGGATGTTGGCTCTGAGGAAATGCTGGACAAGCTGTGTCATCCCTGAGAGAGCTGAGTGGTTCAGGCATCTGGGAGTGTGTCTGGGCATGTGCAGGATCCAGCAGAGCTTGCAAGGATTTCCCGCCAAACTGATGAGGATCCTGGCAGAGGGCAGCGATCACTGGCAGGATTCCTTCCTCTAATTGGGATCCAGGTTTGGCCCCAGAGGGCATCAGCTTGTGAGTGCTGAGCATTGTCTTCCACCTCTGCATCAGCATCTGGCCTCTTAGTCATTCATTCAGCTGCGCTGCTGCGCTGGGCCTTGTGCTGGGCCAGGGGAATCCACGTGAACCTCAGACAAATCCACAGTCAAGATACCCCTGCCTCCCGGAAAAGACCTCGCCGCCTGTCCAGGTGAAATAAGGTTCAGACTCTGATTCAATTACGATTTACTACTGAACGCCTTCCGGTGTCAGACACTTGGGTAATTGTTTATCCAAGATTAGCACAATATAATCTTATCAGCGACTCTGGAAGGTAAGTTTGTTCTGAAGAAACTGAGGGTAACTCAAGAAGGGATTTGCTCACAGCTAACAAATAGAAGAACCCAGATACAGGGCTCAGACAAATTTTAACACACATGGAGGTGGGGTGGGAATGGGGGTGGGGGTGGGGGTGGGGGTCGGGTGGAGGAGAGGAACTTTAATTGAAAAGTTAACAAATCATTTGCAGCCCTCACTTAACTAAGCTAGAATCGAACTAAGCTCTGTAGAGATCTTCGTGTTCACACTGAGCCACATTGCACCCAGGACTCAATCTCTTGCTAGGATGGGATGGGTGCCACTTCCCCCACCACTTGCCATAGAAGTCCCCCCCCCCCACTTCCCCGCCCCCCACCCCGGGGCCCAGCAGAGGACCATGCACCCCCCACATTTCTCGAACAGCTGTGGTTTGCAGAGCAGGGTGACACCTTCCTCAAGGGGCAGAGGTGAATGGTTTAGAACCGCTTTCCAATCTGTGTGGCTTTCTCTTTTCTATGTGTCTCTCTTTCTTTCCTCCTTTTGAAAAAGAAAGCAAGGTCTCTATTGTATCCTATTGTGTGCTGGCCGCCTGGCGGCTGGTTTTTTTCCGCCTTGTCTCATTAAGATGGATGGGGCTGCTGCCTTATTAATAATTGGGAAGGTTGCTCTTTGTTCCCCTTTCCTCTCCTAATGATGCCTGTTCCACTGGCTCCTTAAAGAGGCTTGCAGCCCCCAGGGCACGCTGGAACACCTCCCCTGCACGCGGGGCCTGCCAAGGCAGGTCCATTGGCCAACCCAGGGAGTCCCTAGAGCTCCCACCTCCCGAGCTCTGGAATCCTAGGAGGAAGGGCCTGGAGTGTCACACAGCCTCAGGGAGAATCTTCCACCTGCCCAGAGTCACCCACCAGGTGGAGTTAAGAAGCCCAAACCCTAATCCTGGGCCCGCCGCTGGCCCTCTCTGCACTGTTCCATCCTCGGCTCTCCTCACGGTGCTGGGTGCTGCCGTTGGCTTTTTCTAACCCACCAGCAATCATGCATTGGTTAGGATGCTAGAGAGAAAGAGCGTTCATTCATTCATCAGTTTATTCAACACATTTTTTTGAGAGTCTGCAATGTGCCCGGCACTGTTCCAGCCATGGAGCCACCATATGGAACAGGCGGGCACATTCCCTTCTTGCCTTACTTTCTAATGGAGTGAGATAAGAAAGATAAACACACACAAGCGAGGTGTTAATAAAGTGGGAAGTACCACAGACAAAAATCTAACAGAATGCTTCTATCTGGAGGGCTTCCATCAGGGAAGGCCTGTGAAGAAGTGGCATTTCCCTTGAGACCTGAATTGTGTAGGACAGTGGCAACTCCCAAACAAGAGGGCAAGGCCCTCAGGGGCCAGAACAACCACCAGAGAAACACTTACAGTGTATCTCCGAAAATAAGACATCCTCCGAAAAGAAGACCTACTTACAGGTTTCCTTCTGAGAGAAATATAAGGCATCCCCCCGAAAATAAGGCCCCCAGGTTCTGTCTCAGAATGAAAATTAATTTACCGTAAACTGGTCGCTAGGGCCTCCCCGACTGGCGGCTAGCAACCAGTGACGTTACTCGGAGTCCTGACATCATGGCTGTGTGAATGGAGAGAAATCAGCGTGGAAACTTTGTGAAACCTAAACTGCAAGAAGTTGTGACTTGGGTGAAGATTTCATGGGAGAAAATCACTGACAGTTGCATTGCAAATGCACTGCGAGCAGGCTACCTTGACAGGAAGTACTCATTTAAAGACAGTGCTATTGCTAAACATGAGAGATTTGGTTCACTGATTCTAAAAGAAATGGAGTCACGAGAAATTCACCAGGAAATTCAGGAATTGAATTGTTATGATGATGTTCCAGAAGATGATGATTGTCATTAAATAAATGAGTAAATTCTTGATAGTGTAGGACTCACAGTTTGTCTGGTTTGTGTTGACGACTACCGTCCTACCGTACCGTATACAGATAATAAATTTCCTTTATTTTCATTTAACAATAAATGTGTACCGTATTCTTCTTCATGGAAAAATAAGACATCCCCTGAAAATAAGACCTAGCGCATCTTTGGGAGCAAAAATTAATATAAGACACTGTCTTATTTTCAGGAAAACAGGGTAGCTGGAGGTTTCAGGAAGAAGGCAGAGCCCAAGTTGGGTGACATCTGGGCTAGCTGGGGAAGAGGCTGCTGGGTACTCCAGGTTGGGGAAGGCTGGAGCTGGGGCAAGGGGCAGAATGGATGTGGCCTGCTCTTGAGACAGTGAGGGGTGCAGCTACGGTGTGTGAAGCCACTGCCTCTTTTTTTCTTTGTTGATTAAGGTATTGCATATGTGTCCTTATCCCCTCTTTGCTCCCCCACTCCACCCATTCCCTCATTCCCTCACCCCGCTAGTGTCTGTGTCCACTGGTTAGGCTCATATGCATGCACACAAGTCCTTTGGTTTGATCACTCTCCCTTGCCCCCACCCTCCCCTGCCTTCCTTCTGAGGTTTGACGGTCTGATCGATGCTTCTCTATCTTTGGATCTAATTTTGTTCATCAGTTTATGTTGTTCATTATATTCCACAGATGAGTGAGATCATGTGATATTTATCTTTCTCTGATTTCGCTCAGCATAATGCTCTCTAGGTCTATCCATGCCATTGCAAATGGTAGGAGATCCTTCCCTTTTACAGCAGTGTAGTATTCCATTGAGTAAATATAACACAGTTTTCTAATCCACTCATCTGCTGATGGGCACTTAGGCTGTTTCCAGATCTTAGCTATGGTGAGTTGTGTTGCTATGAGCATAGGGGTGCAGGTCAAGAAGATTAATGCTCTTTTTCCAACCTGGAAATGAGAGCCTGGGCTGTCACCAGCCCTCCAAGGAAAGAAAGCCCCCATGTTCGCATGGGACCAAGAGAGCTTGGCTGTGTGCACACTTGCACACACATACACACACATGTACCGTATTTGCCGGTGTATAAGACGATCTTTTGGCCCTGAAAAATATGTATTTGCCGGTGTATAAGACGACTGGGCGTATAAGACGACCCCCTAACATTTCCACTAAAAATACAGAGTTTGTTATATACTCGCCGTATAAGACTACCCCCCACTTGGAGGCATATTTTTCAGGGCCAAAAAATTGTCTTATACGCCGGCAAAAACGGTACATACACATCCTCCCAGGATCCACCAGGGAAGGCTTTTATTCTCTACCTGGTTTGAGAGCTGCTTCACAATGGAGCATGGCATCAGAGAGAAGGAACGAGGTCGATCCTCTCTTATACGTGAGGGATGGCAGGCCCATCTGGGAGGTGATCTGGGCTCAGTGTGAGTTAACCCTACAAATTTAACAGGCCTCCACAACTGCTGCTTTGGGTCCTGCTCTCCGAATTCACACATGAGAAAAGAAGGGCAAATCCAATGAGCACTGTCTCCCATGGGCCAAGCTCTATGCTGGTGTGGGGTTTCTGGGGTGAACAAGTCACAGCCCCTCCCATGGCTAGCCACCCTGCCAGGACCCCACACTCAGGTCTGCCCTGATTCCCATCTGCTTTGCTCTGCTGCCTCAGAGTCTGATCGGCTTTTCTCCTACTGATCTCACTACCAGGTAGCAGTTTACAATGGCCTTTCCACTTCCTAACTGCATAGTTACGATATTAACACTGCACTCGGCCCCTCTGCAACCCCCGTGCATCCCCTTTGACCCCCCCTTTCGATTTTTAACACTATTTACATATGTTTCCGAGCATGCTTCCTCAGCCTAAAGTAGTGATAATCCTAGTAGCTAACTTATAAGGGTGTATTAATGCCTTTAAATGACATAATGCATTTAAAAGCAAACCAATGACTGCCCAGTAATACTCGGCCCTCATCACCTGCAAAATGGTAGCAATGCTTTTTCTTCTTTGCTGGGTGGTAGGACCCTTTCAGTGCCTACTGCACAGTGACTAGGATGTATTCATCTTTATTTTCCCCAGCCCCAGCTCCAGCTTAGACCTTTGCACACAATAGATGCTTTTTAACTGTTTAAAAATGCTCTATATCCATCCAGTGCTGGGTGCTAATCTCTCAGAAGCTAGTAGCGTCAGGACTTGCTAACCTAGGGAATCTATTTGTACTGAAGTGTTAGGGACTCAACGGTTCTCAATGTATTACTCTTCCCAGAGACAGGATTGACATGCTTGGAGTTTATATTCCTTACACCAAAAGAATGCTTAATGGTGCCCACTCAAGGCACTGAAGGAGGAGGGATAATTATTGTGGACAAAATTCCTTTCAACGCTCATAAGAAGTAAGCTGACCTTTCATTTAAAAAGAACAGTCCTGCCCTAGCCAGTTTGGCTCAGTGAATAGAGCATCAGCCTTCCCACTAGCATCAGACTGAAGGATCCTGGGTTTGATACCAGTCAAGGGCACATGTCTGGGTTTCGGGCTTGATCCCCAGTAGGGTCTTGCAGTAGGCAGCCAACCAAAGATTCTTTCTCATCATTGATGTTTCTATCTTTCTCTCTTTCTCCTTTCCTCTCTAAAATCAATTTTTAAAACAAATTTTAAAGGACAGTCCTGACTGGGACATTTATATCCACCAAGTGGTCCCTCTCATTGTCACTGACAATGTTTAATTGCCTCAAACCCTGCTTCCCAGAGACTTTGAGAAGTTCTACTGGCCAATGTTTTCCTCCCATAAAGGATACCCATCTCTTAGTCCTACAGCCACTCCGGGCAGTACTCTCTCACTGGTTTTCCGCCTTCATGTGTGTGGCATGGATTGGCCACTGCCGAAAGATATGGGACAGGAAGAGCAGGATGCCAACTGGCAGGGGAGTGGCTGGCTGGCCTAGCCTGGCCACAAGGGCTCCAGCAAAGACCCCTCGAGGCTCAAGGACTGAGAGTGGGTGTGGACTCACCCCCTGGGCACCTGAGAAGAGCCATGAAGACACCCTGGTGATGCCGCTGTCTCTGCCAGCTTTGTCATCCCAAAGCACAGCTCTGGACATGCCACTCGCTTACCCAGAAGCCTGGGGTGGGTCCTGACTCCTACTGCAGCAAAGCTTAACTCCGCGGCCACCATCCCTCCAGCCTTACCTCCCACTCCCGCCCACTCCATGGCCAAACCAAACAGCCCACCTTGCCCTGAACAGCCACAGGCTCCCCGCCTTCCACCTTTCACCCTGCTGTTTCTGTCTCACAGCAGGGTGAAAGGTGGAAGGCGGGGAGCCTGTGGCTGTTCAGGGCAAGGTGGGCTGTTTGGTTTGGCCATGGAGTGGGCGGGAGTGGGAGGTAAGGCTGGAGGGATGGTGGCCGCGGAGTTAAGCTTTGCTGCAGTAGGAGTCAGGACCCACCCCAGGCTTCTGGGTAAGCGAGTGGCATGTCCAGAGCTGTGCTTTGGGATGACAAAGCTGGCAGAGACAGCGGCATCACCAGGGTGTCTTCATGGCTCTTCTCAGGTGCCCAGGGGGTGAGTCCACACCCACTCTCAGTCCTTGAGCCTCGAGGGGTCTTTGCTGGAGCCCTTGTGGCCAGGCTAGGCCAGCCAGCCACTCCCCTGCCAGTTGGCATCCTGCTCTTCCTGTCCCATATCTTTCGGCAGTGGCCAATCCATGCCACACACATGAAGGCGGAAAACCAGTGAGAGAGTACTGCCCGGAGTGGCTGTAGGACTAAGAGATGGGTATCCTTTATGGGAGGAAAACATTGGCCAGTAGAACTTCTCAAAGTCTCTGGGAAGCAGGGTTTGAGGCAATTAAACATTGTCAGTGACAATGAGAGGGACCACTTGGTGGATATAAATGTCCCAGTCAGGACTGTCCTTTAAAATTTGTTTTAAAAATTGATTTTAGAGAGGAAAGGAGAAAGAGAGAAAGATAGAAACATCAATGATGAGAAAGAATCTTTGGTTGGCTGCCTACTGCAAGACCCTACTGGGGATCAAGCCCGAAACCCAGACATGTGAAAGGCTAATCCTGTTTCCTTAATCATTTCAAAGCCCCCCCCCCCCCCCGTCCCTCCAGGTTCAACTTAAATTGCTACCCCCTTCCTGACCCAGATGGGTGAAATAAATCTCATCTCTGAACTCTCCTGGCAATTTATACTCTGCTACATGCCCTGCTTTATGTGTATTTGTCTCATCCAGGTTCCTAGATGAAAGGCTCTTAAAGGGCGGGGACCTCATCTTGTATATCCCCCCCCAACTCGTGTACAATTTCATACATGGTTGGATGGATTGGAGGGAAGGAGGAAGAAGCAGGAGGGAAAAAAAGAGGAGGAAGGGTAGGAAGGTGGGAAGAAGGAAGGAAGAAATATAAATAAGTGAATAAACAAAAGGTCCTGCCGAAACCGGTTTGGCTCAGTGGTAGAGCGTCGGTCTGAGGACTGAAAGGTCCCGGGTTCGATTCCGGTCAAGGGCATGTACATTGGTTGCGGGCACATCCCCGGTGGGGTGTGTGCAAGAGGCAGCTGGTCGACGTTTCTCTCTCATTGACGTTTCTGGCTCTCTGGCTCTCTCCCTTCCTCTCTGTAAAATATCAATTATATATATATATATATATATATATATATATATATATATTTTTTTTTTTTTTTTTTTTAAAGGTCCTTTGCCCTGGGGATCTACCAGCATCCTAGTTAGTGCTGAAGGGCCTGGCTCACTGGGGATGGGATTGTATAAATGGAGGCCTCCTTCTAATGGCTTCCTCCTGCCCCTCCTCCCCTGCCTGTGCCCCCCCCCCCCCCCCACAGCTGCATTCATCACACAGGCCTGGGCTCCCTGAGAAGAAATCTGCAAAGACAGAGCAGGGGTGGCCCTGCCCCGTGAAATCCTCTTCTTCAAGGGCCACTGCCCCCACAGGAAATCCCTGAGGGGCAGACCAACCTGCTGGGCCCCTTTGTCCCACGGCCCCGACACCCCGGAAGCTAACTGCGACCACACACAGCAGGAGACACACACGATCCCCTCAGCCAGAGAGCCACTGGTTGTCACTCTCGGTGACGGATTCTCCATGCTGCACAGGCACACAAAAGCCAGCGCCGGGTGACAAGAAAAGCCACATTCAGCAAGGACGCCTCCGCCAACCGGAATGCCGTTTGCTGCAGTTCTCATCTCACCGAGATTCTTGGCTGTTTTTATTTTTATTTTGGGGTTTTGTTTTGTTTTTCAGTCTTTGTACCCTTTCTGGAGGAAAAAGTGAAACATGCAAGAAAACACACTGACATCGGAATTGTGGTCAGGGAGTGTTTCGGGGGAGAGGAGATGCCTTAGCATCTGTGGTTTCAGTGGCCGCGTCCGTAAAGGCCGAGGCCCTGGCTCTGCCCACGTCAGGCGGTGCGGCCCGGCCTGTGTCTGTTAATCGGTGAACCCGGTTCACTCAAAGCGTCCCAGGAGCCTGTTTTATAAGGTTTATGTTCCTGTGTCTCACAACTGCAAGGTCCACAAGCAGTGCTGTGACTGAAGCCACCCAGCGGCCGTGACTCAGCCACGCTGCCCGGGAAAGGGCTCTTCCTGCGGCGGCGGACAGAGCGAGAGCTTTGGCGTCCAGCACACGAGTGTCTCATCCCCCACTCCCTGTGGCCTCTGCAAGCAGGCTCCTCATCTGTAAAGAGGGGACATTCAGAATAATATACAGGGTAGGTGGCCCTGAGGACAAATGGGATCATGTATATCAAAGTGTCTAGGTCAGGGGTGGGCAAACTTTTTGACTCGAGGGCCACCATGGGTTCTTAAACTGGACCGGAGGGCCGGAACAAAAGCAACCTGACCATGCTGGCACTCTCATCTTGGGCTGCTGGTGAAGGAGCGGAGGGGAGAGCAAGAGAACCCTCCGCTCTTCGGGCTCCGCGGGCCGGATAGAACAGCCGAACGGGCCGGATCGGGCCCGCGGGCCGTAGTTTGCCCACGGCTGGTCTAGTAGTTCCGCACACAGTAAGAGCCAAACAAAGGCCGAGCTTCCTTTCCGTCCTGCTCACTCCAAAGCTCTCTGGCCACCCCTGGCAATCACTCCTGGGAGCTCTCTGGCAGCCCCGCAGGCCTCAGCGCTCTGGCTCCCACAGCAGCATGGTTGGAGCCTTCAGACCCTGCGGCCAGCCTGCGTGACCCCTGGAGCCGAGGAGTATGGGGCAGGCACCTGCTCTCCCCCAGCGACTTGGGGCTTCCTGCAGCCCTTGGCACTCGGCCCACAGCAGCCAGCCTGCAAAGTCCTTCCCCAGCCCCACACGCCCGTCCTCTCTGACCTTCCTGCCACCCAGGCACAGTGCCAGCTCCGTCACCTATCTGAAATACTTCGCTTAATCCTTATAACAACCCCATGACATAGGGACTATCGCTGTCTCCCACAGATAAAGGAAGTGGAGCCCAGAAAAGCAACTTCATAAAAGGTACACACCTAGTAAGGGCTGGAACCAGCCCTGGAGCCACCACAGGATCTGGCTCCAGGCCCAAGACCCGCAGGCCGGCCACCTCGGGGCGCTCTGCGTCATCACACCCCTGGCTGCAGCCGAGAGGAGCCCCCAGAGCACCGCCTTGGGAGACCGCGGTGGGCAAACGTTTCCCATGCACTCTTTCTAATTCTCACAGCGAGCCTGCAAGGGGAGTGTCCTTTTTCCATTTTGCAGATGAGAAACACTGAGGTCCAGAGACGTCGAGTCAGACGGTTAAGTCACAGAGCTTAGGAGAGGTCAAATCAGATTCATTTGGCCCCACAGCCTGTGGCTTTTCCACTGCAGCCGATCAGACTGTGTCCTCCCAGAGGTCCGCGGCAGACACCCAGAGGAAGCTGAGCTGCCACCTCCGTGCCTGTTGGTCTGAGAGGTTCTGAGACCCCATCTGTCTGAGTCAGGGGTGGGCCAACTTTTTGACTGGAGGGCCACAATGGGTTCTTACACTGGACCGGAGGGCCGGAACAAAAGCAGCCTGACCACGCTGGCACTCTCATCTTGGGCTGCTGGTGAAGGAGCAGAGGGGAGAGCAAGAGAACCCTCCGCTCTTTGGGCTCCGCGGGCCGGATAGAACAGCCAAACGGGGCCGGATCGGGCCCGCGGGCCGTAGTTTGCCCACGGCTAGTGAGTGCTGCTCTGTGACCTTCAGGTACAAGCTAAATTCCAGCCCCGGGCCTGGTGCTTCGGAGCCTTCCCGAAAGCCCTGCCAAGAGTCCGCAGTAATGAGCTCTGTTATCTGGGGCGGGAACACTCGCAGTAACCGGCAGATTAGCGGGGCTGCCCTTATCTGGCCTCAACTGTTGTTGGTAGAGACCAGACCCCAAAAGGATTAAGGCAGGATGGGGACGCTTTCATTTGGGGAGAGGGACATGGGGTGTTCAATGTCAGGGTGAGTGGGGTGAGGCAAGCCTGACGGATGGAGGCGGGGGGCAGTCAGAGAGAGAGGTGCCAAATATAAATTCTGCATTCTCTCGGCCCCAGGCAGGCATGCAAAAACCCAGCTTTGCCGTGCTGATTGCCTCACTTCCACGCACGGGGCTTGCTTGCCGCGCCCTGATCCCAGCTGTGGCTGCTATTATCATTGTTTTACTCCAGTCATCATCAGGATCATTTGTTTACTTACCAGCATCACGTATGCATCCTCTCTGCCTCCTTTGGAGAACCAAGCACGCTACCTTATCCCTAAGAGCCTCCCTTCACTGGTGCAGGGACCACTGAGTCACAGAGCACGCCAGGAGCGGGCTCCGGCCTGACCGTCTGGGACTGTCCCCTCTATGTAGCAAAGCACAGACTCCTCGGCTGGACGCTCCTGCCCTGGAAACTGAGACCCCGCCTCACTTAGTAAGGACTCCTGAATGGGCAAACAGAGCTATTGTCCCCTGGGGATCTGCAGCAGGATAGCCATCTTTGGCTTTTTAAAGACACAGGATCCTCCTGGGTGGTGGGTGGGTGGCTGAGGCGAATTGGCCAGAATGAACTCAAGTCTGCAAAGCTATCTGTGCCCTCTGAGGGAGCCTTAATAGGTTCCCCCCATTCACACGCTTACTTCTGCCCCTGGTGTATCCACTCCCATCAGACCTTGGAATCTGGTGGTAACTACTCACATCTTGCGTCTTGTCTTATCTCTGACTGGGAATCCAAATCAACATTTATTGTGGATTTCACGCCCAGAGGTTGAAAGAGAGCAAGTGGCTTTCCGGGAAGTGTGACCATGATTTTAAAAATCTGTAGCAGAATTATTTGGGACTGTACATATGGGCATGTCATGGGGCAAGAATACGTTTTTGGTTGGAAAGATAGGGGATCCTCCTTTATCACAGCCCCTTCGAGGGTAATGGGAAGGAGTGTTGTATCAGGTAGTTACTACCCCAAAACACAGTGGGGTCCCTCACATGTCTGGTCATTAGCAGGCTGTTGGCCATGATGACAGGGGCACCTGGGCCATGTGTCTCTCGTCACCAGAAGCTAGCCCAGCTTTCTTCAAATGCTGGCAGTCACAGGGTTCCAAAAATAGCGAGAGAGGACAAATCCCACTGCAGGAGGGCTGATCAGCCTCTGCTCATTTCACAGCAGCCAAAGCAAGTCATGTGACAAAGCCCAGCCTCTGAGTGGCAGGGCAGTCAGAATTAAGAGCACAGGAGGGCATGAATCCAAGAAGGGGATGAACACGTGACCATTTTTGCAATCTACCACAAGGGTTAAATAAACCATCAGACAGGCTGTCTTTTACTAATACATTTCTCTTACAAAATCATATAAAATATCTCTTTTTTCACTTCATTATAATAGACTAGAAGCCTGGTGCACAAAAATCTGTGCACTCAGGGGGAGAGGTATCCTTCAGCCTGGCCTACACACTCTCACAGTCCTGGAGCCCTCAGGGGATGTCCAACTGATGGCTTAGGCCTGCTCCCCAAAGGGAGGCGAGGGCAGAATGACCCCGCCCCCCTCCCAATCGCCCCTCTGCCGCTGCCCCTGGTCACTGACCCCCCTCAATTGCTGTCCCCTCCCTCTGCCCGCTGGCACCCACCTTGGTTGGCCTGGTGCTGCCCACTCACTGCCCCCCACCCTACCCCACCCCCTCGCCAGCCAGTCATGTCACCATTCAGTTGATTTGCATATTAGGCTTTTATTATATAAGATGGTCAACAAATATATTAACAGATGTGTAAGCAAATAAATAGACCATAAAATAAAATTTAAAAAACGAGGGGTGAGTGAATACGGGTGAGTTCAGAGAGTGAGTGAATATAGGTCTAAAGCTCAAAGCTCCTAAAGAATGTTGAGATCCTCAGATCTGGGGGGAAATTATGGAATTTTGAGAAATGTAAGAAAGACACAACTCTTTAAGGTACAAAATCCCTAAAGAATGTGATGTTTGGAGAGAAAGGTCTTATGAGTGCAGAGACAGGAAACTCAACTATAATCCTAATGTAATTAATTAGTTTATTCACTTTTTATTTCAATATATATTTATTGAGCTGCTACTCAATTCCAGGACTAGGCCCTGTACTCATTATGTTACCAGTTGGGGGTTGTTCTAAATTCGTGGTTCCCAGACCTGCTTTGAGGCACATTCCCTGCTCCTTCTCTGTCACAGCATCACAGTCTGCACCGGAGGCTATCAGCTCCCCCCCTAAACCTAGAGGGCTTCTCAGACTGGAAGCTGTTGGGAGACTAGGCCCAGATCTGGGATTCTGATTGACAGGTTGGGAGCTCCTGGGCCATATGACCTCCAAGCGATTTTGCACCTAGAATACTCTAAGATAAGAATGGGAACCGTGACAAGCACCTGAGTGATATCGTCCATCACAACCAAATGATCCAATGCCGTGCAGAAAGCAGATGTCCACTGCCAGTCAACACAGGAAAGCTACTAAGAAAAACAGAAAAGCTACTAAGAAAAACAGAAAAGCAAGACAGGATCTTCAGAGCATCCCCAAGAGAGAGCTCCTTGGCCATGCACGAACCAGCCCGCCCCAAACTATTCAACCATCATCCTATCACAAAGCCCCGCTTCCCCAGTAAAGACAAACAACTCAATCACAACTCAGTGGAGCAGAGCTCCATCCTCCAAGGAACAAATGGCAGAGGTACAAGCCCCCGTTGGAGCCTTTTGGCCCCAGATACAGAACGAAAACAGAGACAAACATGCTGAAAGTTTGACTCCACTCCCTGCCAAGCTTGTACCTGTCACCTCCCAAGATCTCACTGGAGCCCTTCCTGCCCACGGACTTGATCAGGATGAGGACAGGAACTCTCTCAACTCCCCTGTCCCCTCTCTAAATCTTTCTGGATACCCACTCATCAGATCTCATCTCTTCTTCCTGCAGGCTTTTGTATCCCTTCTTTTCTTACACCTCCCAAGAGGTGTGTCAACCCCATTCTTTCTCTTCAGCCTTTCTCCCCACTAGTTCCTTCCCTTCACCTGCAAACATCCCACCACCTTTCCCTGTCAGCCTCATAAGATACTATTGATTGCCCTTAATGATGCTCTCTCCCAAGCAGACTCTATTCCTCACCTCTCTATTCCTCCCCTCCTCCCAGCATGCAGGCTCACACAGTGAGGTTTGTCTTTAATAGCTCAAAATAGGAAATGGCCTAAACAGTATGACTTGAGGATTCCTCCATCCTCCTTCTACTCCCCAACACACACACACAATTAGTTGCCAACTTCTGTTTGTTACCCTTTCTAATAGTTGAGGATCATCCCTTTCTCTTCATTCCTGTCAACATCATCTTCCTTAGATCTTACAAGAACTATTGTCAGAGTCTTCTGGCCCTAGTTTCTCCACCTCCCCCTACCACCACCTTTTTTTTAATTTATAGCCTATTTGGGACCACCCTTGTACATGCCTATACTTGATCTTCTGGCACTCTTTTAAGCCTGGAAGGATTCACCTCTGTCCTGCCAAATCCTACCCAGCCTTCAAGAGTCTTCTCAGTGGAACCTACTCTAGGAATCCTTTCGTCTCTATCTTGCCCCCTCTTACCCTCCCACCCTCCATGAGTTGGAAGTCATCTCAGTATCCTCTCAATTCCTATAGCTCTGTCTCTGTGCCTGTCCTAAGATGCTACCATTTTCTACATTGTGTCCCAGGTGTTCATATATTTTCCTATCTCCCTTCACACAAAGATTCATTGAAAGATGTAACTAAGTCATTTTTATCTTTATATCTCCTACAGAACTAGGATGATGCCTTTTAATAGATTTTTCCAATGAATAAATGAATGAGTGAATGAATGAACCCCTCAGCTTTCACAAAAGGCAGTCAGAGAGCATCTATAGTTCTTTGGGCAAGGTCTTTGGGATTCTTGTCCATGAACAATTTGGTGATTGTAAAAAGTATCAGTTCAATTATTTACCAGAGCTATGTCTCTTGACAGCCATCTACAACCATCTCTGTGTAGAATCAATGAAATTAAAATCCACTGTATTAAATCAAATTCCTGGAGCAGCCTTATCTTTACCCTACTTCCCCACCCCCACTTACGAAAGATGGAAAGCTGCAGCTTCTCTGTTGTTCCTACTGGAATTGTGAACAGCCACCCCTCCACCCTGGCCACCCCACCCCCAAACCCAACTCAGCCACTGAGCTGATGTCTTCCAGCCTAATTCATTTTCTAGATAGATGGAGCAAATATCTAGCAAATATTATTTATGACTTTGTGATAAATAAGCCTTTTACAGAAGTTATTCAAGGAGTTCTGGGGAATTTCAAGGATAACTTTCAGCAAGTTTCAAAGGTCGGGTCAGCCTGGGATATTGAGCCCATAGTACTTGCCGTACCGTTCATCTGTTTTGAATTATTGGTCTTACCCAACTTCAGGCGCCTCTCAATGGACTGGCTGTGTTTTAGCTCTCTGGCTGTATTTTATTTCAATAGTGGGCAGGGGGGTTTTAATAATTATTATTTGTGCTAGACTGACAGTAGGAAGAGAAAAAACTGGGGGGGGGGGAGGTGGATCTTAATGAAATTCAAGTTCTAACAGATGGATGGGAAAGATGGGTTATACCTGATCAGCCACCACTGCTCATATTCCTCCACAACCATGCTCACAGATCAGTGGCATCCTACTCCTTGCCGGGGAGAGAAGGCACCATGATGAACCTGGCAGCACGGAGGTGGGGGTCATAAGGGCAGGACTTTCCCAGACAGCCAGGAAGCAATGGGCTAGCCAGGGCCCTTTGCTAACATTTGAATGCACATTAGATCCTCATGTAGAAGCTGCAAGGATAGCTTCTTGGAAGCAGAGACTGTGTCTCACTCAACTGAGTCCACAGAATCTAACACTTTGCTAACTACATAGTAGGCACTCAATGTGTATTGAATTGGGTTGGTTGGAATAGATGATTGGATTGGATTGGACTGCACTGAGTTGGGTTGGGTTGAATGGAATTGAATCAAATCAAATCGGGTTCCCATTTCCCCTCCAGTCTAACTCTAGCTTCCTTCCACAAAGCTGTTTATGTTTTCAATTTTCTTTTAGTGTTGTTAGATTTTTGTTTGGGGGGGGGGGGGGTATGGGGGAAATGGCATTTTTTTTCTGGTTAGTTTATTTATCTAGGTTGTTTGAGTTTGATTTTGATTTACCCTGAGAGTGAATTTGCCTTGGGCAGAAGTTTAAAGTATAATGTAAAGGTTTTTCCAGATCTATACATTTCTCTCTAGGTTATTTGGCAAAATTCATTTTCTATTCCTGAGACCTAAGACTATCAGCCTACTTTTCTATAAATGGTTTAGGATAAAGAATTAAAGAGTACTGTCTCATCTTACACCCTTTAGAATAGTAAAATTTGTATTGGCCTATTATAGCTTGAAGATGGCTTTTTTTTTTAGCCTGCTCTACTAATTTGAAACTCTTTCTTTGGCATATTTCACTGGGCATGCAAAGGTCCTTAAAAACGTAATTGGTGAAGTGAATTGACTGCAGAAAGCCGGACTTGTTCAACTCTTTGGCTGTTTGTTTTTAACTTCAGAAGGTAGAAAAATATCCCCCCCTGTGAGAAATCAATCAAGGGCTCCCTTTGTTTCAGTCTGAGGCACATTCTGCTAGATCCCCTTCTTATAAACATCTGTCCCTCTCACTTACATACTAAACATGGCCTGAAGAAATGCTACCTTGCTTATTTTTTTAAATCAAATTATATTTAAATGCACTAGTGGACATTTAAAAACACACCCCTTGCAATATGAACAACTCTCCAATTTACCTATGAGCAAATATAAATTTTGTCATATTGAACTTTCTAAAGGAATAGTCACCTCTTCTTTGTCCTTTCAGAAAAGATAATTCTCTGCAGATAGGTTGTATGTAGTCTCCTTCCTGAGACATAGAGACCAGGACTGAGGCCCCATGAAGGTACGTACCTGTTAGCCAGAGTTGCATGTGGGTGGGTACAAATGAGATCCTAGCTCCAAAAGTGAGGTTTAGTAAGAGAGAAAGAGCTGAGATCATCAGTCCCCAAAGAGGTCATTAAATTATGAGGAAGCGTCAATTTTGGAGGATGCAACAGGACTGAATATTATAGAAAAGAGAAAAGGAAATAATAAACCCATTGGGCAAGAGAGATTGAAAAGTCATAATGAGGGCCTTTGATGTCACTAGTTTATACTTGCTCCTGCATCCAGTTCTGTGTTGGGCCAGGTACACTAAAAAGGGACAGATCTGACAGGGTTCCCAACTTGTTGACCTGATGACCTTGGATTTTTGCAAGCCTCCCCAACTTTCGGATGCAAGCCTTCACTTACACAGTCTCTGGCTATTAATTATCCTCCCTTCCCTTCAAGTCTGTTAATACTCATTTCCATAGGTAATGTGTGTGTGTGTGTGTGTGTGTGTGTGTGTGTGTGTGTGTTGAGAGGGGTAAGTTAGGGCTTCCTACCAGAGTGAATCCTTCAGATCTATTTCATGAGGAGAGAGAAATGTAGACTTGCCCCTTGGACTGCCAAGCATTTGGGGCCAGCTGCATGTCCTACATCACTCGACCTTTTTCTCTCTTTAGCGCCTTCCCAGGGACAGGGATTTAGGGGCAAAAGCCTCATTGTTTATTCTGGTTAACTTGTTACTTAACAAACCTCTCTAAAACTTAGTGGTTTAACACAACAATGTATTATTGTCTCCCGTGCAACTGGTGCCTGGGTCAGCTAGGCAGTTCTCATTAGGATCCTTCATGGGATTGTAATCTGATAGAAGGGGACCAACCAGGGCTAAAGTCATCTAAAGGCTTGGCTAGCCTGGATATCCCATATGGTTTACTCACATGGCTGAGAGTTGATAGTCGGCTGGAGGTCCGCTGTGGTTGTTGACCAGAGCACCTCATGTGGCTTCTCCATATGGCTTCACAGTGTGATGGCTGAGTCCCAGGAAGAAGTATCCCAGGAAGCTAGCATTCCAAGAGATGCAGAGTGAAGCTATAAAGGTGCTTATGACCTAGCTAGCCTAAGCCCCTAAAAGTCACTTCCACCACATCCTATTGATCAGGCAGGGAATGAAGGTAAGCCTAGAATCAAGAGGAGGGAATTCTATTGCCTCCTCTTGATGGGATGAGAAGTGTGCAAGCACAGAGAGGGATGGACTTGATGGCAGCCATGCTTGCAAACTCTACCACAGAGCTGTACAATACATAGTCTTCTCTTACTCCAAGAGTCTAAACCCATTTTATTCACTTCTGACACTATGCTGCCTCTATCCCCTTCCCCTCAAACTCACGATCCCCCAATTAATGCTTTCTATAAGTCAATGAAAGGGGTTTGACAGCTTTCTTTGTCAAGCCACTTCTAAATTCAGCACAGTGGCTTTTGATTCAGAGAATGGCTTCCTTAAGAAAGCTTAGGAAACTTTTTTCTTTCTTTTAAGTTATCGTTTTTTTGTTTTTTGTTTTTAAATAATCAGAAAAAGTCCATGGGTCTCTACAGAAATGTGGCGGTGTTCCCACCACACTTTGCTTGGTTTGTTTGTTTGTTTGCTTGTTTGTTTGTTTGTTTGTTTGTTTAGAAACCAAACAAAAACCACCTTCTGAGGTTCTTTGGATTTATATTTAAGAGTGGAAAATCAAAAGAAAGTGGGGGAAAGACCATGGAAAAGTGAAAATTCAACTGAAAATAATGATTCTTGAGAGTTTGTGTAATTCTAAAAACCTTTCCTTTTGAAAGGAAAGGGAATCTTCTGAGGCATGAAAACTCTGTAGAGAACAATGACTGAAAATGTTCACACTCCAATCTCACTACTGTCCCCCATCCTCCCACAAGCAGGCTGCAGGTGGAAGGAAGGCTGCCAGAAGCAGAAATACTAAGCCGTTCACTTTCCCCCTGTAAGAATAGGAGGCTCACCTTGACTGGTGTGGCTCAGTTGGTTGGAACATCATCCCGGACATTGAAAGTACCCAGGTTGCAGGTTTAATCCCCAGTTAGTTGGGATGAAGTCACTGATCATCGATGTTTTTCTCCCTCTCCCTTTCTTTCTAGCTCAAAAAAAAATATCAATGAAAACATTCTTTAGTGAGAATTAAATTTTTTTTAAAAAGTAAGTGTGATCTGCTCTGAGCTCGCAGCTGAAACTTCTAGGGACATATCTATTCTGAGGGTCTTCCCTACCCCCAAGAATGACTCCCTGGGTCCCCATCCATTCATGAGACTAAATATTATGTAAAGCCACTTCCAGTTTCTTATAAGCTTATGTGGCAGTAAGGGGAGCTAGAAAACAGAGGCAGACATGATTATTTGTAGTTTACCCTCACATATTTTTTTCTGTTATCTCCCAGGAAGCATCATGGTTTGGGGGGGGGGGGGGGAAGAGCTGGATTGGGAGTGGGGGACGAAACCTGAGATCTATGCTATTTCTCTACCAACAAACTGTGTGGTCCACTCTCCAGGCTCAGCTGAAAAATGAGATGGTTCTACTACCAAACAATTATTAGGTCTCTTCTGTCCCCAGATTTTCCCTCAGAAAAACTAAGGTCAGGAAGAATTGATGACACAGAAAATTTCATGTCACTAGGCTGCACAGAGAAGCAAGATGTACCCCAAGCCAGCAACCACCATTTGAATTGATTTATTTGTCCCAGCCCCATTTCAGGCCATGGTGGGCAGCTGATAAGAAGAGTTTGCAAACTTGCTACCAGAGATAAAAATCCACATGCTCTTTTTCTAAAAAGCAAGGAATTGGGGTGGGGTTGGGGTTGGAGTTGGGGTTGAGGTTGGGGTTGGGTTTGGGGTGGAGGTGAGAGTAAGGCCTGTACTCTCAGCTCTGGGGATCTCTGTGTTCTTTAACTCTTCATCATTAGATCGGAAAAGGGGGGCGGGGAGGGGAATGAAGGCAGAGGGGGAGGTAAAGGGGAAGGGAAAAAAAATCAACACCAACCACAAAAAAAAAGAGAGAGACAGCCTCACACTCAGGTCCTCTGGGACCAAGAACTCCATTCAGAGTTTTCAGAAAATAGGGTCAGGCATGTCTTGTGACCTGAGACCCCAGAGCTCCTCTGTTCCCCATAATTATCTAATACAGCACTCTCCCTGCCAAATACAATGAAACAATTTGTCACTTCAATTATCTGTCAGTCAACACTGAGGCCTTTTCAACAGGCCAGCACATGTGTTTGGAGAGCTTGTCAGTGAGGGCTGTCTAGCCAGACCCATAACCATGGAAAATGGAACCTTTGTTAATTCTGGTTCTTAGAAAAGTAAATCCATTCAATTTCTCTTCTCTCCGCTCCCTCTTCTTTTCTAAACGCCTTCAGTTTGGAATTTGCACAAGGAGCTGAATTGGTCCGGCTCTGAACCTTAAATGACTGGCCAAAGGATTTGCATGAGGAAGCAGAAATTAATTATTCCTCTCGGGGCTTTTCCCCCCTGGTTTTCTGTAATTCTGTGTTTAGAAGTGAGATTACACCCTGCGTTAGCATCAGGATGGGGGTAGCGTGAGGGGATTGGGGGGTGGAGGGGGCCAGCGGCTAGGAAGGGGGTGGGGCAAGAAGGTGTTTGCATTTTGTTAAGGCTTTCCAGCCAGTGGGCTTTGCTCCCTACTTCCCTTTCCCCTTCCTTGGCTCTTGTGCAGCAGACGTGGAGAAAACCCGTCGGGGGAAGAGCCCTTCGGGGTTCTTCAGACTCTCCACTTGCAGAAGAAAATACCTAGACCTGAGATCGGTAGCTCCCGTGAGAGACCCTGAGATCAGTAGCTTCTTCCATCTTTTCCCTCTGTTTCCTTCTCTCTTTTTCCTTCTCTGTAAGGGGATCTGGAGGGAACACTTGGTCTGTGGCTGAATCACTGAGGCCTACATGATTCCGTGGTTTCCGAGAATAGTCGAATTTGAAATAATCCATCCCAGGGTTAGACTGTGTATGAAACTCCATTTTGGGCAGGGAATATAACACTGTGTCAGCAACAAAGCCCAAAGTCAGTTCAGAACTCTCAAAGATACACACACACACACACACACACACACACACACACACACGGAGTGGCTAACATGTTTTGAAGGTAGGAACTGGGAGTGGTCACACATGAGTTCATTCATGGTAGTGGTAGGTTGGCCCTCCCATCTGGATTGTTTTTATAGTGATTTTTTTTACATACATTGTCCTATAGCAAATAACAGTATAATGTGTTTTTTAAATGTAGGTATAGGATTTCAGGTACACTGAAGTTCTGTCCCACTTCAGACACAGATTTTCCCCAATTTAAGAATCCATCTTCCCCGCACCCAGCCCCATGGGTTGGATTCCTAGAACAAGCCTGTTGCTGAAATGTATTACTTTCACTCCTTCCAGGCCTAGGACCCTGCATGACAAAAAGAACACATATTGGTGTGTTCCAGGCATTGGAATTCTGTTCCCAGGACATCTAAGAAAATAGAGCCCTGAAGATTTTAAGCAACAGATCACCTGTCTCCCCAAGGTGAGATCTTCAGCTTATCCTGACTCTTGTCTGATGGGAATCATTCTTTCCTTTGCTCTTTCTTCATCCCTCCTTCTCACTTTCCTCCTCTCTTCTCTCTTTGCCCAAGAATTTCCTTCCCTTCTCACTTTCCTCCTCTCTTCTCTCTTTGCCCAAGAATTTCCTTCCCTACCTTTCCCCTGCCAGTCCTTTCTCTGTATTGCTTTCTCCTCTTATCCTTAGGATGTTCTGTTTCCTTCTCTCTTTTTCCTCTCTGAACCCTAAGAATTTCATAGCCATCCCCATAGCTCTGAGTAGTACACAGAGAAAAATCACCCTTTTCTCTCTCTCTCTCTCTTTTTTTTTCTATACCATAGGTAAGAAAATATAAGTCCAAGTAGAGAGGTCTTAAATTCAGTCAGGAACTCAGGGGTGAAGCTGCCAAATAAATAAATCAATATCACCCCCGGGTAGACCCAATCCCAGCCAGGTACCCTAATGGGGATGCCTCCTCCCTCCCTCCACCAGAACACACACACACTGTACTTTTCTCTACTTGACGGAGGTGGCAGATTCCTCTAAGAACGATCCTGGCAACCAACCTGAAGGCAATTCAAGAGGTAACTGAGTCCTTTTTCTGCTACTCCTTGAGTGGAGCCTCTTTTCAGCTCCAGAGGAAGGGTCCATCAAGGCTGACATGAGGACAGGGAAGAAAACAGCCTTTCTTTCTAAACAAATTCTCTGTGAGTACACTGGGTCCTACAAAATGACTTTGAGAAGCCACTCATTCCAAATGTACTAACATGTAGCACATTTGGAATCTTTTCAGGATACACACACACACACACACACACACACACACACATATGTAACAAAAACATATGCATTATTTTCTAGAAACCCCATGTTTTCAAGAAGGTTCATTTTCAATAAGCCCTAACTTCATTCTCTACTTTTCTCGATTATTCTGATTGACTTAGAGATTCTTCCAAATATCAGTCCTACATTTAGTGTAGAAAATTGAGCAACCACGAGGGCAATAAAAAATAAAAATAAAAAACTATGTCCCAATACTAAAAGCAGAGAATTTCTAGAAGAGCCAAAGTCTCGGCAGCATCAGGACAACTTAACGAGCATCTCCTGTGAACATCCTGTGTATAATGCTACATGGCACTGAGCACATGCCAAACCGCAAGGCTGAAGGAAGTGAGGGAGGGGAAAGATCAGATCACAAGCACCAATGCACAAATGCAGGGTCTACGTGAGGGGGGAGGGAGGAGTGGCCAGTCTGTTTTCTATCAACTCAGGGACTGGCAGGGATCTCACCTCCCCCACCTTTTCCCCAACCTCCCTACTGACCTCCTCCTCCTCCCCCCAAAAATCCCCTTCACTTTATTGACACCAGTGTTTAACCTTTGACCCCTGGCAACCTCCACTGTTTGCTCCTTGGGAAACGTGGTGACACGGTTGCCCTCTCTCCTGGTCACTCCGCAGAGAAAAGGGGGCAGAAAGAGCCCCGGCTGAATGGGCGTTCTGTGCGGCCGCCGGCGGGGCTGTGTCTAATCCCATCTCCGGCCCGCGCACCAGAGAGGCGTTTCCCGAGGAGGAAGCCATTGGGAGTGTGGCCGATCCTCTGCCTCTTAGGAATATCATTTTTCCAGCAGGCTTTGTGATCCTCTCATCCTGCCTTTAGATTGTCCCAACTTTTCTTTGCCACAGCCAACCTCCCTCTAAAAATATATTCTAGGAATATATTTCTTTCTTCTAGGAAAGAAAAATATATATTTCGACGAATGAGAACTGCCTACTGCGGTGAATTCAGGGACTGGAGCCCATCCGTGGAGAAAATCTTTCCATCCAGAAGGAAAAGGAAAGGGGCACCTCAAGGCAATCAGGCTGAGCTTTGAAGATGTGCACTGCTGTCCCTCTGGTCATCCCAGTGTCCCAGAGATGCCGAGGGGCTTGGGGGTCTCGGCCTGAGCACCTAAAAACCAGAGGCATTCATCCGGGTAGTCGGGGCTTTTGCATGCTCCTTTAGTCTCCGCTCCTGTAGCATCTTCTGGTTCTGATCACAAAATGTCCAAAAATGGCATTTCTCTTGGGTGACTCCACAGTGCACATATTTTATATACAATTTTATATACAATCAGAAACCCAAAGATGATTTGCTGAACGCAGCCCAAACACCAAGTTGCACCCTTCTGAGAAACAGTGAGTAAAGCTTTCTGGGTTGTGCAGCAAAATTGCTGAAAAAGCAGTGATGCAAATTTTTAAAACATACAGTACTTCACTGAACTCAATGAGTATAAACCACTTAAACCTATTCTACAGTTAAGATAGTAAGCATTGCCTGTACTAACTTAACAACTTGCTTCTTGTTATTAAAATTCGAACCAATGAAAGTGATTGATGATCACATAACATAATGGCAGTTTGGGGGCAGGCAGCCACCCAGCGGGGAACAGGGAGGACCGGGGCATAAAGGCCAGAAGTCACAAAGCCTGTGTCTGCTTCCAAGCATTTGAATTATAACGTAGTTATTAACGATAAAGTTAATAATTGACTCATAACATGAAAATAAAAATAGTGGGCTGTCTTACTCTCAGGTCTGAAGTACCAAATTAATGTATGCAAAAGCATTTCATAGATCAGTGTTTCCCAAAGTGTGGTACGCGTACCCCCAGGGGTACGGGAAGAGTTTGGTGGGGATATGCACTGCACTGTGCTTAGCTGCGCCTAATTCTACGTTCTCACGAGTCAAGTCAATTTCATCCTTCTCATTGATCCAAATAAATGTTATTCATAATATAACTTTTATTTATATTTTATTATGAATAATTTTATTTTTCATTTGTTATTATTTTGTGTATGTACCAAAAAAAGAAAAAATAAATATATTTTAATTGTTATTAAAATACATCCATTTTTTTTTGAAGAGGGGTACTCAGCATTACAAAAATTATAGAAGGGGTACACATATGTCAAAAGTTTGGGAAACACTGTCATAGATTTACAGACAAGCTGACCACGTGTGCAGACCTTAAGTATAGATTTTAAGAACAAAACACATGAAAGATTTTGTTTTCATCTTCAATGCATAAGTATTCATGAATGTGTAAATGCTTAAATACATACACATACTTGCTGATAACAAATACATATGTGTAATGTATGCGTATGTCTGTGCATATTTATATACATACGTAGGCAAATACTGTATATTGACATACATAAACACACAGGTCAGAACAAACATCCATTCAGACAGCGTCTTGCCCAACGCTTTTGTAAGTGGGCTCACTGGGCTGACCTGTCAAAATGTAGAATCTGTGGTAGATTTTAATTCATCTCCCTGAACATGGTGATAATCCGATCTGAAATGTTGTTTCACAATACTGTATTATCAATATAATCACTTTACATTCATGTAGACTTTAATTCTAGAGAAATTTTAAGTTTATAGAGAGAGGGAAGCAAACAAGTATTTTTCATTCTCCCATCCACGTGGCAGTCCAGCCTCTTTTTTAAAAAAATGAAATTAAAAGAAGCAATAAGGAGGATCAAAGAGTGTCACATAAAACTCTAGATAGCTTCTAAGGACTTTACCAAGTAGCAAACTCAAGCATTTCTCCACAAACAGACCTCTCAGCAAGTAGTGGCAGGGTACAATTCCTATACGTAAAAAGCAAAGGACTCTAAGAAAACTAACAGGTGTTTCAACCACATTTGAAACAGCAAGGGAGAAGGAAGCTGAAGTTCTGATCTGGAGAGGTTCTGCAGAACAATGCGGCCATTGGAAAGTACTTGTTGGGGCCACTGGGCTGTGAAAGCCCGCTGATAGACATGCAAATGTGAAGGGGCCTGAATGGACTCAGCAAAGCTGCGTTTCCACAGGCAGGGTTGGGGGGGGGTGAGGTGGGGAGGGCGGGAAGCTTTGGGGACGTAGACGAAAGCATATGCCCTCAGCCAAAAATAACATTTGCGCTATAAGGACTTTTAGGTAGAGCTGAAATGAGCCATTGAATGCTTTTTTTTAAAAGTGCTACTGGATTCTAAAAGGGCAGTAATAATGCAAATTTGAAGTTTGCCTTAGTTAATTGGGTCGAGGATTCACCAATTAATCAGAGAGACAGAAAACTATTATTTGGTCTCATTGATGAAATGCTTTTAAAAAAAATACTATATTCACACATCTGAATCTGACAATCTGAAAAAAAGTAGGAAGGCCTTTTAACCTTAAAATTCACCTGAGCTGAGTAAGTAGCTGAGAGCTCTAGTTTAAGGTTGCGCTGACCCTCAGCCACAGGTTCGAGTCCCTAATTCCTGAACCTTTTCTTAGCCCGGTCTCTGAGGGGACAGCAGTCCTGTGCCTCAGGCCTTTCACAGGCTCAGTCCCGAGAAGCATCACTGAAGGAGCACACGGAAGGCCCCCGTCACAGTCTGAAGGAACAGCCACCAACCTTAAGTTCAAGGACAAAAAAAGAAGAAGAAAACCTTCCTTCTCAACTCAGATTCCGAGTGTCTGGTATTAAACTGATTATCCAGAATTTTGGCTTCCTGCCCAGCAAAATGAACATTTAAAAACTGCAAATGTCTTTTTTTTTTTATTAATAACATTTTTATTGATTCGGAAAACACACCTGGTGTATTTCTTCTTGACTTTTGTGTTGACAGTTGTTGAAATTGTTTTTAGTGTTATGTATAGGTTCCTGTCTCAAATGAAGGTGTAAAGAGAATTTTCGATAAAAATAATAATGTGTGGTTGAGAAAAGCAGGATGTGAGTTGGATCTGTGTAAAATGAACTAAGTAATTTCTCAACTTTCTTTTTCTGTAAGGTTCACATGCAGTGAAATAATTCTTTCTAAAAGTAAGAAATCATTTGAAACGTTTCAGTAAATATTTTGACTGAAAGTGTATTTCACACAGGGAGATAAGGCCTATATTTTTGCAAAGACCTTCTGATAACCCTACCCTAGGCTTGCTTAATAAAATAAGGGCCTCCTGAAAAAGGAGGTTGGAAAACTTCATCTCGACTTGCATTGTCTGTCTTCCTCCTATTCACTAATATCTAGGAAATAAAACAGCCATTCCTCCAGCTTCCAAGTGTGGTCTATATTATCCGATTGGATCTTGTTTCCCTCCACCCTGACCCTCCTTCCCAAACTTCCTATATCCACTCAGAGGGACATCAAGGCCTGGAAGGCAAGAGTCTCAGAACCTCGGAAGTACTCTACTGCATCTTAGGAGGTGTTGTCCTCATAAGTAATTTGTTGTAGCCTTGGAGCAAAACGGTATATGCCTAGCTAGAATGGCTTGCAGAAGATTTTTCCCCCCAACTCTTCTGTTAGTATAGTACACCCCCAAACCAGATAATGAAATAGAAGACAATCACAACTTGGAACAGCAAAATCTCCTCATAGGAAAAGATGCTAAACTGTGGGGTCATGTTATTTAACATCTTTAGTTATTGCTATGGTGGGGTTGACCAGAATTCCCCCTCCTTGTCAACAAGAAAAGTTAAAAGATGCTACTTGTAAGTAATGCCGCAATTCCTGAAAAGAAGAGAGAATCATTTATAGGTATAAAGGTGGCTCCTGTAAAATAATACAGGCTCAAAACTGTCACTCCGCCCAAACCTGTTTGGCTCAGTGGATAGAGCGTCGGCCTGCGGACTGAAAGGTCCCAGGTTCGATTCTGGTCAAGGGCATGTACCTCGGTTGCGGGCACATCCCCAGTAGGGGGTGTGCAAGAGGCAGCTGATCAATGATTCTCTCTCATCGATGTTTCTAACTCTCTATCCCTCTCTCTTCCTCTCTGTAAAAAATCAATAAAATATATATATATATATATATTTTTAAAAACTGTCACTCCTTACTTTAACAAAAATATGCATTTACATACTTCTAAAAAGGGCCCTTAGAAAAGTTTATACTTTTTTGCAATTATTAAAATACTAGAGGCCTTGTGCACAAAATTCATGCACAAGTAGGGTCTCTAGGCCTGACCGGCAATGAGGACCAATTGGGGCCTTCCTTCCCCTGGCTGCTGGCCAGGGCCTTCCTTCATTCCGTGCTGCCCCCCAGTGGTCAGCACACATCATAGCGAGTGGTTGGACTCCCAGCTGGTCAAACTCCCGAGGGGACAATTTGCATATTGGCCTTTTATTATATAGGATTTTGCACACTAATGAAGTAACCTCAATTGTTAATCTTTGGCACAGAGTTTACCACTTGTCTCACTGAGCCCCTGGCTTCTCTCAGAAAAAAAATCACAACAATGGTGGCAGTCATCAAACTTGTTCAAACAAATGCTGCCTTCTCCCACTGTGTTTATGGCTGTAGATATGCACAAGGCTTTCTCTATGGGAGGAGCTATGCACTAGAAAATAGAGATACATATATTGTTGATTTCAGAGAGGAAGGAGAGGGAGAGAGGGAGAGAGAGAGAAACATCAGTGATGAGAGAGAATCATTGATCTGCTGCCTCCTGCATACCCCCTACTGGAGATTGAGCCCACAACCTGGGCATGTGCCCCAATGGGGAATCTAATTATGACCTCCTGGTTTATGGGTCGAGCTCAATCACTGAGCCACACCAGCTGGGTGAGAATACAGATCTTAATGACGTCTGGTTAAAGATGGAGGACTGAACATATATATTATTCTCTTCTTCCTCTTCCATAAGACAGATATTCTGGAGGGGAATGGCACAACAAAATGTTGGAGGCTGGAGAGTAGGCAGATGAATGTGCAACTGACTAAGCGGTCTGCAGATAATGAATACTGAGAAAACTAGAGAAATAAGAGGAGCAACCCAGTTTATATCATGAAACACCCAACAGTTAGTACCAGATACCTCTGGAAATGGGGCAGGGAGGAGAACTAAAGGTGGAGCTAAAATCAGGAGAAAAATCTAAGAAATTCTGAGATCTCCAGATGCCACTAATGATTGCTCCTTCCTTAACCCTGCCAGAAAACTGGAGATTTGTTCACCACCAAAGAAGCTAAAAATTAGGCTCTTAGGACCATGGGACATCACTGCACATTGGGGGAAAGAGGGAGTATCATAATGAAAACAGGGAGTTATATGAAAATGTAGGTTCTCGGTGTTGAGACCCTTACCCTTATGCTCTCTTTTGGCATTGAGATCACAGACAAGCAGACATATAACTCTGCAGGAAGCAAATTGGTAAAACCTTCTCTGTGAAATCCATTCAGAGAATGAGATAAGACATAAGCATACTGATTTGGGAAGCTCCCTAATGAAGCGACACAGCCAAAACACCTTAGAGTAAAACTCACAGCAAATAAACTCTGCCCTCTCACCCAGGGCTTCCAGTAGCCTTTCTATGACCCATTCTCAAGTATGAAGAGATCTCTGAGGAAGATCTATAATATAAAAGACAGTTGCCAAAACAAACAGATGAAAGCAACTTCAACAAAAAAGAGTTGTAGGGCAAAAACTGAACAAGAAATAAAAAAAATACTTCATCCATGAAATAAGAATAGGTAATCTTTTTTAAAATATATTTTTATTTCTTTTAGAGAGGAAGGGAGAGGGAGAGAGAGATAGAAACATCAATGTTGAGAGAGAATCATTAATTGGCTGTGTCCTGTGTGCTCCCTACTAGGGATCAAGCCCACAAACTGGGCATGTGTCCTGACTGGTATTCCAATCATGACCTCCTGTTCGTAGGTTGATGCTCAAACACTGAGCCACAACGGCTGGGCAAAACAGGTGATCTTAAAAAAGCAACATTGAAAGGACAAAAAAGGGAAGATATTAGAATTGAAAAACTCAATGTAAGAATTGAAATACAAACTTGGGGATTTTCCCTCCAAAACAAAGGGATCCATGTAGAGAATTCCCTTGAGAAGATGGAACATGGTGGGTATACATAGTAACTTCCTTCCAAAGAGTATGAAAAGGGAGGTAAACGAAGTAACATTACTTTAAAGAAACCTCTCCAACACTATCTCAGGTGATCAAGGTTAACATCAACAGTGAAAAGTCATATTGATAAGTAATATGCAGGACATGATACGATGAGAAGGAAATTTTACTTCTGTGGTCTTTCTCCCCAAAACATATAACTTCTGTCTAACCATGAGGAAAACATCAGACAAACATCCCCCAGTTGAGGGACATTCAAAACTATGTTCACGAGGTCATGCTGATATTTCCAGACTCCAATCCAACACCTCGGGCTTCTTTATTTTCCACCCCTGCCCACTTTCCATAACTGTAAGTCCCTTTTGGTCTCCGTTTCTCCCTGTTTCTCTGCTTTATTCATCTTTTCTCTCTCTCTCTCTCTCTCTCTCTCTCTCTCTCTCTCTCTCTCTCTAGATCAGCTTTCTCTACTTCTTCAATCCACATGATAGAAAGCATGGCTGTGAACAGTTCCTAACCTGTGTGTTACAGGTTCAGTGAACCAGAGAGAAACAGATTTCTCCTTGTATGATTTCAAAATGTCTGTGAAAGAGTGAATGGCCTAGTCTCTGCCAGGTTCCCTAACAGTGGCCCGAAGGGGGGAATGTGGTCTGAACCTGGCACTTTGGGGGAGCAGGGGAGTGTCAGCTCCCAGAAGAGTGTTGAGAAGTTCCTAAAAGAAGTGGGGCAGTGAGAAAGAAAAACAATAGCTGTTGCCCACAGGCTGAGAACGGGAACAGTAGACCTGAGGAGGGAATGGGGAGAATGCTAGAAGCCAATCTCAAAATCCTTTGGCAGGCTCTGAGTCAACACAGCTATTATTCATAGAGATTCCAGAGGGGGGTTTGGGGGGGGTGGGGAGAGACACACACACAAAAAAAAACAAATGAGGTCTATGAAAAATAAACAGCAGAATGACAGGAAACTCATTTCAAATATTCAGGGACAGAACATACTTCTTAAAATTATTTAATGCAAGATTCAGAAAATTAATTCATAAAATATTTTGGTATTCTCAAAAAAAAAAACAGAGGCAGGTCATCTTAAGAATAAAATAAGAAAAGATGAAAGGATAACAAGATGATGTGAAAATAAATATGATTGAGGTAAGAACTGTAAATAAACTCAAAGTATATCATCAATTAAACCAGAGTATAGGAAAAAAAATCTAAGAGATTTATGAGAAAAAGAATGTTATGTACATATGTCTAGATCAGAGCCCATTGCAGAGTAAGCCCTCAAATATCTATAATACAAATAAATAATCAAATCTAAGGATTATTCCTCATGAAAAATGAGAACTGGAACTGAAGCAACAGCTTTATATGTATATAAAATGTATATATATAATATATTTTGTAACTAAAATATATTAAAACGACAAATAAAAGATGGGAGAATGCATGTCAAAGGAGTAAAGTACATTTTAGGCATAAACCAATTTAAAAATGACCCAAATCTAAAATATAATTTAGGATATTTAAATTATCAGATGCAGATAAAAATTCTCTAAGGTCCAAAAATTATATATATATAAATTTTTTAATGATTATCTTCAAAGGAATAAATACTAGACTGCTTTAAAATTTTATGCTGCAGTATTAAATGTCAGATGAAAAGTCTACACAGTTTTGATAAGAAGAGGTTGTGGCCCAGGAATTACTCCCTGGAAATGTATCTCCATTGTGAAGGAAAGATATGATCATATAAGCAAAAATTATGAATATATATAACTTTCCTTAAAGAATCTTAAAATAACACTGAACTAAATGAGCGCTTAAGACTGGAGGAGTTGTGGTATTAAATGACAGTGAGCGATTACACCAGACAAACAAAGGGTTCAGTATGAATAGCTGTTGCAAGTCTGGTTAAATAACTAATTGCAAATGTTTTTAAAATTACTTCTAAAACAGAAGATGCATAATGTAAAAATAACAATGTGATGGTTTCACAAATGAATTCTTTCAATGAACAGATAAAACCCTTTTATCTGCTATTTAAACCTTTTCCGAGCATATGAAAAAAATGGAAAACTTCCCAGTTAATTTTACAAAGTCTGCATAACTTTCAGACCAAACCTAAGAAAACTAAGAAAACAAACTAAATGCTAATCTCAGTTGTTATTTTAATCTGCTAATCTAACTGAAGTATTAGCAATGGAATCCAATAGCATATTAAGAGTAATACTTGGTCACCAAATAAAGTTTATTCCAGAAATGAAGGATGATTCATGTAGAGAGCACCTGGGAAGGCAAATGGGCATTTCTTTATTTATTGTCAGCTGAATCCAGTGGCGGAGACAAAGCCACACCTTGGAAACACACTTTGCCAAAAGGCCAGAGTGTTGTCAGCTTGACCTTCAGGGGGTTGGTTTTGGTATTTAAATCCAGCCAAGCACAAGGAATGAATATGATTCGGGCCCACCTTAGACTGCACATAATCTCCTTTGTCTTGACTTTTAGTAAAACTTGTTTTTTGTTTGTTTATTTTGCTGTATAAAATAAACTCGCTGTATTGGCTTGGGGTCCCTGTTCCTGTTCCTGTCCATGTCAGAGGACGGTGGTCCCACCCGGCCCCAGCTTTTCCCTTCTATCTCTGTGTCTGTCTCTTTTTTTTATTTTCTCAATTCCTAGCCGGCCCTACTCAGGAACTGGACTGCACTCTAGCCATGCTGGACAAGGAAAAGAGAGAAATATTTATAGATTCAATCTTATTAAATCAACTAGAGGCCCAGAGTACGAATTCATGCATGGGTGGGGCCCCTCAGCCTGCAACCTAGGTACATGCCCTTGATCAGAAGCGAACCCAGACCCTGCAGTCAGCAGGCCGAGGCTCTATCCACTGAGCCAAACCGGCTAGGGGCAGTGCATGACATTGCTCAGCCCTCCAGCAGTGGACCTTAATTTTTGTTCTCCGGAAGTGTGGTGGAAAAACCCTGGATCACCTTTTTGGATTCTTATTACCCAAGTTACTAAGAATATTACCAGTGGCATACAGGAAGCTTAGCCAATGTGCAGTCAGAAAAGGTGTTTCCTCTGTAGTTCACACCAATCGCGGGCTGGGTGTGAAGCTTTAGGGTGAAGCTTTAGGCCTGGGCAGGGGCCCTCCAGCTCCCTCTGGTCACCGGCTCAGCCCTTGCCCAGGCCTGCCCAGGCCAAAAGCCTCTTGGAGGGGAGCCCCAGCTCCCTGCAATTAATCACTGGGGGTCCACTCCTGCTCCAGGCCGAAAGCCTCCTAAGCCTCCTAAGTTGTTATAGATAACTTTTATGTAAATTACTGATTTTAATGTAAATTACTAATTTTTATGCAAATGACTTATATTATAGGTAATTTTCATGTTGGAAATAAGGTAAACATGAAGATTCTAGAACGGAGCTGTCCAATATGGTAGGCACTGGCTAAATGTGACCCCGGGGCACTTGAAATGTAGCTAATCTGAACTGGGATATGATGAAGTTTAAATGCACACTGGATTGCAAAAACTTAGTATGATAAAAGGATGTAAACTATCCTATTGATTTTTGTATTTACTACAAATTGAAGTAATAATATTTTAGACATGAGTTAAAGAAAACATATTATTAAAATTATTTTTACTATTTTTAATTTTTAAATTGTTTACTACAAAATTTAAATATGACACTCAGTAATACTGGTCTAAATTATAAATCAAGATCATGGAGTGGCCCCAAATGGTTTAGCTCAGAGGATAGAGCGATGGCCTGGGGACTGAAAGGTCCCTTGGTTCAGGGCACATCCCCAGTAGGTGTGCAGGAGGCAGCTGATCAATGTTTCTCTCCCATCGATGTTTCTGACTCTCTATCCCTCACCCTTCCTCTCTGTAAAAAAAATCAATTAAAATATTTTTTTTTTAAAAAAGATCATGGAGGAGACTTTCGACCTGGAGAGGAGAGAGTGGGTTATTTCAATGAGTTCTCAATATTTGATAGTTTTTTTGTCAAGAAGGTAGATAAAGTGAATAACTATAGACTTTGTTATAAAAAAAAGTTATACTTAAGTATGAATGTTTCAAAAAAATAGAAATATCACTAATGCTTCCAAATCATCTGGGGGAAAAAAGAAGGGGGATTTAGAAAACTTCATTGATATATCAAATGAAGAAAATGTAGGTTGCAAAAAATGCAAAAAAAGAAGATAAAAAGAAAAAGTAAGATGGCAGAAATAAGCCCAATTTTCAATAATTATAAAAGTTATAATCTTAACTACTTAATTTGACTTTTTTTGAATACTTTCTTTATTTGTACAATAAAATATCATCTGCACACTGTATCATGTACCCATTGCTCCAAGCAAAGTCTCCTTCTGTCCCCATTTCCCCCTTCTCTACCCTTTTCCCTCTGGCTCTCTGGGAGAATATACATTTTTAATTACACATGAGCAAAAAATGAACATACAGAATGTTAACATACCTTAGATTTCAAAGAAAGTTTCAAGTGCTTTTAAGAATTCAGTGTGACACAAACCATGTTCTCTGATCTTGGTTCAATTAAGCTAGAAAACAGTAATAAAATTGTTTTGAAGGAATATATGTTTGTCAATTGTATAATTAATGCCTAAATATGAACTCATGGAATAAAGACAAAATCAAAACAGAAATGTCAAATATTAGAACTGATAACAATAAAAGTAATACATATGAAAACTAGTCGAATGCAGTTATATTGAAATTATAATTTTAAAGCAACTCAGCAAAATATGTATAAAAGATAAAAAAGATCATTAGAAACCCAACTCACAAAGCAATATAGGACATCATAGCAAAAAAATGGGGAAAAATTCCATTCACCAAATAAAAAAATATATCTATTTATTCATAACTCCTGGTATACAGCGGTTAAATTAACTGCAGCTACATGTACCAGCATTAGTAATTCTCAAAAACATAATGCTTTTTTATTATTTTACTTTTGGTTTGAATTATTATTTGATGTTAATGTGTTTCTAACTCATTATTATAACAAGTATTCATTTATTCCTGGATCTCAAAGTAAACTACTGAATCTTAAAATAAGTATTTATTCTGTTCTTTTTTTAAAAAATATATTTTATTGATATTTTACAGAGAGGAAAGGAGAGAGATAGAGAACTAGAAACATCGACCAGCTGCCTCTTGCACACCCCCTACCGGGGATGTGCCCGCAACCAACGTACATGCCCTTGACCGGAATCGAACCCGGGACCCTTCAGTCCTCAGACCGATGCTCTACCACTGAGCCAAACCTGTTTCGGCCTATTCTGTTCTTTTATTGTGTTTCCCACTTACTGTACTATTAGGTTTTTCAGTTACTTTTTAAAAAGTAATCTTTTTAAATAGTATTTACTAAGTAAAATTTAAGAACATGCAAAATAATAAAGTTTCTTGGCACCCTCATGTTACAATAGAATCAAAAGGTACTTGATAATGTGTTTCACAAACATAAAATTTAGTAGTGTTCCTCTGGGGAGGAAAAAAAAAATGAAATCATTGGATGCTTTGACTGATCAGAAATGTTTTATTTATTTTTGTTGTTGTTGTTAAATATATTTTATTGATTTTTCACAGAGAGGAAGGGAGAGAGAGATAGAGAGCTAGAAACATCGATGAGAGAGATACATCGACCAGCTGCCTCTTTGCACGATGTGCCCACAACCAATGTACATGCCCTTGACCAGAATCGAACCTGGGACCTTTCGGTCCACAGGCTGACGCTCTATCCACTGAGCCAAACCTGTTTTGGCTGATCAGAAATGTTTTAGAAAACCTGAAGCAAAGATAACAAAATGTTAAGATTTGATGAAGCTGGGTGAGAACCAATGGATGCTTACATAATACTAGAGGCCCAGTGCACGAAATTCGTGCATGGGTAGGGTCCCTAGGCTGGCCAGGAATCAGGACCAATCAGGTTCCCCGCCTCCCCACCCCCTCTTTCCCTCACTCCCTCAGCGCCCCACTGCCACCAATGGTCGCCCACTGTGTTCTGCACCACCCACTGGTCGTCAGCACACATCATAGCAAGCGATCAAACTCCCGTTCTCCCAGTTGAAATCCTGAGGGGATACTTTGTATATTAGCCTCTTTTTAAAATATATATATATTTTATTGATATTTCACAGAGAGGAAGGTAGAGAGATAGAGAGCTAGAAACATCGATGAGAGAGAAACATCGACCAGCTGCCTCCTGCACACCCGCCACCAGGGTTGTGCCTGAAACCAATGTACATGCCCTTGACCGGAATTGAACCCAGGACCTTTCAGTCCGCATACCGACGCTCTACCACTGAGCCAAACCGGTTTGGGCAATATTAGCCTTTTTTATATACAGATTTTTTTTTTTATCTCTGTGAGGAAGACTTCAGTCCTGGGATTTCAAAACAAACAGAAAGTGTATGCTGACTTTGACAGGGTGTCATTAAACACCTATCAAAGCGTGGCCTGACCTACAGCATGGACCTGAAAAGAACTCAAAGTGGAATTGGGTAGGAAGTGAATGTACTAGACCTAAACATGTGAAGCAAACTGGGTCAGAGGCTGCAGACTCTATATCAGGCAGTAGAATACAAAGTAATAGCAGATCTCAACTTTAGAAAAGTTCAGTGCCTTCCAAACGGTATGGACTCAGAGCCCCTGTCTTTTAGTGACTATTAAAAACTGAGTCAATGTGTTGCTGAGTAGCTTCCAGGAGAATCCAGTGTCTGGTCCAAAATCTCTGACCTATAGCAACTTCATTCTACTTCCATCTCTCCCCCAATTTGACTGGTATAACTCTTGTTGGCTTAATATGGTAGTATTTTTTTATTCCTGGCTATCTTCTTAACCCTAGGAAGTTTTAGAATCAAATGTAGACATGAGTAAATAAATCAGACCATTACATTAATACTTTTGGGTTACATTTAAAAAAATAGGTTTTCGTAATCATTGGAACAATCTGTATTTGGTATTTACAGAGATTGTAGGGTTTAAGGGTTTTGGCATATGGTTGTAGTTTATTCTATTTTATAACATGCAACTGGGTAATTAATTTTATAGTTGTGAGTTGAAAAGTATAACAGACTTTAGCTAAGTTTTTAAAAAGCACTGAATGCTTTTAAAGATTTACTATATTTATCAGTTTGTTCTATCAGACGTAATAGTTATTCAAGTACTTAGGAAGGTAATGCTTGTTATAGGTAGTTGAAGTGTTGAAAAGAAAATCAATATTAAACTTATAAAATAGCTTTAATGATGAAGAAATTTAGTCAAATGAGTTGTAATTGAGATCAATTGGTTAAGCCTGTATGTTCTCTATTCATCTTGTATTAATTAAACTTATTCAAAGAAAACTTTTATATTTACTAATTTCATGAATCCTATCTAATAAAGAGGGAATATGCAAATTGACTGTCATGCTGTCACAAAGATGGTGGCGCCCATAGCCACAAGATGGCGGCGCCCAGTCCCCTCAGCCCCGCCAGAGTCCCCCAGTCCTTTCAGCCGCTGGGAGTGGGCAGGTACATGGTGTGACTGGGCCTGCCCTCAGCCCCCTTGCCAACCAGAGCCAGCCTGAGGCACAGGAAAGCCTCAGATGGTGACTGCCCAGCCACCCAAGGCCACCCGAGGCTCAGGTAACCAGGGCCAGCAGAGGCTTGTGATGCCAACAGTGGCGGCAGCAGAGGTGTGATGGGGGCATTGCCTTCCCCTGATTGCCAGGTCACCTACCACCCCTGAGGGCTCCCAGACTGTGAGAGAGGCCAGGCTGGACTAAGAGACCTCCCACTCCAGTGCATGAATTTTCATGCACTGGGCCTCTAGTAGAATAATAAGGCTTGTAACTAGAACTTAAAAGAGTAAGGAAAATCTAGTTTTTAAGTCTGTAATTCTAAGAAATCAAATATTGATGTTAACATCCTACAAATAATCTTTTTCTATGCACAAAAGCTACCCTCAGAAACATGCAAAAGTCCCACTGATTCCTGCAAGTGTGCCAATGATGAAAAAAAAGATCTCTCTTACCTCTTTTAAAATAAAAAAATATGTACAGGTTGTCTATAAGTAAAAATACAAATATTTATTGGAAATTTTTAAAAATCTTAAACATAAAAGGAAATATACTTTCCTAAATGAAAAATTAAGTATTAAAAATATGTGGAACCAGGCTGTTTGTCTCAGTGGCTGAGTGTGGACCCTTGAACCAGATGATCATGGTTTGAGATTGAATTCCCAGTCATGGCAATTGCCTGCGTTGCAGGCAATCCCCAGTAGGGGGTATGGAGGAAGCATTGGGTGGATTATTCTCTCATCATTGATGTTTCTATCTTACTCTCCTTTTTCCCCCTTTTCTGAAATCAATAAATACATACTTTTTAAAAAATATGTCAAGCCCTAGACAGTTGTTCAGTGGTTAGCGCATTGGCCTGTGGACTGAAAGGTCGCAGGTTTGAGGAGAACCAACATACCTTGGTTTCAGGCTTGCCCAGTTGGCATGTGGGGGGCAACCAGTCGATGGAAAAAATATACTCGGATGAGGATTACCAAAAAAATTATTAAAATGTGTTGAGTATCCTTAGATTGCATAATACACTTTCTTAAAAAAAAATTTTTTTTATTATTACAGAGAGGAAGGAAGAAGGAGAGAGGGATAGAAACATCAATGATGAGAAAAAAAATCATTGATTGGCTGCCTCTTGCCACCCTTACCTGGGGATCAAGCCCACAACCTGGACAAGAGCCCTGACCAGGAATTGAGTCATGACCTCCTGGTTCATAGGTCGATGCTCAACCATTGAGCCACACTAGCTGGGCTACATAATACACTTTCAATAAAAAGCACCAAGATTTTTAAATTATAAAATATTCTTTAAAAATTCATTTTTTTAAAAATCAGAAATTACAAACAAAAAAAAACTTTTTTTAACTATAAGGAATGACTCACTCTGCCAAATATTAACTAGTATTAAAAAGCTCCAGAACTTTAAAAGAATGGTTCTAGTAGTGCAATGAAAAATAAACAAAACAAAAAACAAAACAACAAAACCTACAAGAAAGCTAAAAAATAAATGTGTGTATCTGTGCCTTTCTACTCCTAATGTTTCCTTCTGGGTAGAAGAAGATGCATTTCAGCGACATCTCTGGCTTTGATCCACCTTTACTCATTCCTCATCTGGGGTAGGGAAGTGACATGTATCTATTGGTACATTTGGGAGGACACTGGGTTTGATCAACCTGACTCTGTTCTTTTTCCACTTGGGACTGCACTGTCTATGGGGAGCAGCCATTCTCTCCTGCTTCCAGGCTCTCCTCGTCTGCGGGGAAGTTACCCTGCTCCAGTATTTCTATGCAGCGGGTGAGTCTATCTGCCTGACTCAAGGTTCAATCAGCAAGCATACTGAACTGTCACACTAACCTGCATGCTTCATCCAGAACCCTGGTCAGTAATAAAGACTGGCCTCCATCACCTCAGTTTCCTCAGAGCCAACACCAGAGATAGACATGCCCTTCAGAAATCCCCATGGTAGGTGCAATGGCCAAAACATTTAGAGCAGAAAAGATTGTTCCTTGTGGTTACCTTGATTCTAATGGGAAAGATACAACCAAACTAAGTATGCTTTATCATGGAGTGAGGAGAGAGAGAGAGAAAGAAATTGGAATTATCACAGCAATGGGCTGCTCTACCTGGGGGTAAACTATCCAGAATGGAGAAGAACCACTCCCCATCATGCAATATTTCATCTCAATGGGAAAAGGATGTGTCAATCAATAAAGAAAACTGACTGATTGAACAAAGTTCTATTCCCTACCTCATGCTACACAAATAAATTACATATTGATGAACATGTTAAATGGGAAGGAATTATGTTACCAATTGAGGATATATAGGCTAATATTTATCCCACGTGGAGTTTGAGTTGAAATTAAGGCCAAAGAAAACAAAAACAAAAGATTAAGAAGAAACATATCGCCGAAACCAGTTTGGCTCAGTGATAGAGCATCGGTCTGCGGACTGAAAGGTCCCGGGTTCGATTCCGGTCAAGGGCATGTACATTGGTTGCAGGCACATCCCCGGTAGGGGGTGTGCAAGAGGCAGCTGGTTGATGTTTCTCTCTCTTCGACATTTCTAGCTCTCTATCTCTCTCCCTTCCTCTCTGTAAAATATCAATAAAATATTTTTTTTTAAAAAGTAGAAACATATCAAAATGTAAGACTTCTTTACCTGAAGAAGCATCATCCTATATAATACAAGGCTAATATGCAAATTGACCGAACAGTGGAATGACCCATCCCTATGACGTAGGAGCTGCCCCCTAGTGATCAGAGGGTTCCCACAGCGGGAGCACTGCTCAACCAGAAGCCGGGTTCACGGCTGGCGAGGGCAGTGGCAATGGCAGGAGCCTCTCCCGCCTCAGTAGCAGCGCTAAGGCTGACTAACTGCCAGGTGTCTGACTTCTGGCTGTCCAACTGTGGGGAATGAGCCTAAGCTGTCAGTTGGACATCCCCCGAGAGCTCCCAGACTGTGAGAGGGTGCAATCCGGGCTGAGGGACCCCTCCCCCCTCTGATTTTATGATTTTTATGCACTGGGCCTCTAGTTTATAAATGAAAATCCAAGTCACTGAGATCTGTGAGTATCCAGCAGAGACTAAAGGAGAGAAAGAGGAAGGGATCAGAGGAAGATTAAAGAATAAGATCTGGAAGGTCCTTTCACACCACAAAGGACTTTAAAGTCATGGAGCTGAAAGGAAAGTTGTTAACAGAGGTTGCAGTACTACCATACAAACCTACCTCCAGTAATGAGGGCTCCAAGAAGTTGGTGAAACCTTTCTTAGACAATAATAAAAATATGAAAACCAATTATTTTTTAAATAATCAACTATTTGAAACAATTGGTAACAACTGCATCAAGTAAGAATTGCAAGTTTATGGTTTTGATTTGGGTTTTTGCTTTTGTTTTTGTTTTGCCTCAAAGCACTGCCCAACTCTCATGGATATGGAATCTTTTTAAAATGAATCTTGCTAACTCAAAGTGTCAGAGGAATGAATTTAGAGATGGCAGAGCAGTGGAAATTTAGGAAGTTTATTCCTGAAAGACAGAACTGTGCTGAGTGAGCATGTGAGTTTTCTCCTTTTTTGACAGGGTACTCCCCAACCAACAAATAGCTAAGCAGCAAGAAGCTGAAACCTTATACAGTAGGTGTTGAACAAATACTTGCTGAATGGAAATTTGCATACAGAACTTCCTACATAACATGGCCATGTTCCAGTTCCCAAGGGACTTTCATCCAAAAAAGGAAAAGATGGATACTGACCAACTTAAATACAAACATTACGTTTTGTAAGACAATTAATTTTTTAAAAATATATTGTTATTGATTTCAGAGAAGAAGGGAAAGGGAGTGAAAAATAGAAACATCAATGATGAGAGAATCACTGCTTGGCTGTCTCCTGCACACACCCTAATGGGGATAGAACCCACAACCCAGGCATGTGCCCTTGCCGGGAATCAAACCTGAGACTTCCTGGTTCATACGTTGATGCTCAACCACTGAGCCATGCTGGCCAGGCTTTACGACAACTTAAATATTACCAATCGGAAGTGCAGTTGTCCTTAAAAACATATAGTCACCCTGATGCTCCCTCCAATGAGTAATAATCAGGCCATGTGTCTCTCTTTTTTTTTTTTCTTCTCAAAGTGATTCTTGGTTTAGAACCTCGTAGAGATGAACTTCAAGTTGATATCTAAAAGATGGAGGAAAAGGAAGACTCTGGGGAGGGGCTGGCCTAGTCCAGCCTGGTAGCCCATCCCATCCCAGCTAAGCAGCCTTCCCAGAGGTCAGTGACTCCTGAGAGGGGGCACTCTCTCAGGAGGCAGGCCAGGGTGGTGCACAGGCTGACCCAGCCCAATGACACACTGCAGGGGAGCAGCTCGTGGAGGAAGAAGTGCAGGAGGAGAGCTGGCTGCAAGAGGGAAAACAACTCTCGGAGAAGAAAAGTGTCTCCAGCCACGAGTGACATTTGGCACTTGCAAAGGAAGCAGCCATAGACAGGAGATCGCAGCTGGTTTGACTTACAAAAAACAAACCCAGTCCTGTTTCTTGCAGCTTGTCTTCTATCTGTAAACACAGACGAAGTTATCCACAGATGCAGGTTCAAATTACCCCCAAGGTTCCAGAGCTCAGCGTGGGAGCCTTTGGGGTGGGCTTCAGAAAGTTCCTGGATGGTGTGACAGAGGAGAAGACGACTCTGGTAACCTCACAGCTTTCCCCAGCAAACTGCAGGGTGATGCATGGGGGAGGTGGAAGGAGCAACAATGAAGAAGGAAGACCAGGTGGGGATGATGGTCAGGGGAATGGGGCCTGACTCTGATCAAAAGAGTAAGAGCAGCCAGAGAAGGGAGCTTCCCTCTCCCGGAACTTTGGGGGGTAAAGAACCCAGGTGAGTTGCTCTGGCCCAGCGGGGTGTGCGCTGCTCCATGAGGCCATTGCCTTGACAGCTTCTTGAGATGCTGGCTGCTGCCAGATGCATCCTGTAAATCCCCTGACTTCATTTGTTTGGCTTTTCCTTTCTTTTCTTTTTCTTTCCCATTCTTGGTGGGATGCAAAGAGAGATAGGACTTTAGCCAAAACGATCCGTGCTAGGCAGGAGAAACAAATCAAAGACCGGGTGCCACAAGTAGTCAGAGCTTGTTTCCTGCGATCACAAAATCAAACATGGACTCCCTGTCCCTGCTTCAGAGAGCAGATGCACATTCTCACGAGTTCTGCTCACAGGACAGCTGAACTCTAGGCTGCACATGTCCAGTTTCAGAAAAAGGAACTCTCTCCACTTTCCTTTTTCCCACTGGCCACATAACTCTCAAGATCAGGTAGGTAGCATAATTCCACACACTTCTAGTGAACTAGAGACCCAGTGCATGAGATTCGTGCACTGGGGGAAGGGGTGTCCTCAGCCTGGCCTGCGCTCTCTAGCAGTCCAAAACCACTTGGGGGATGTCCACCTGCTGGCTCCAGGGGGATCAGACCTAAGCTGGCAGTCAGACATCCCTCTCGAAGTCCAGGGCTCTCACAGTCCGGGACTCCGCCGCACTCCTTACCACCCCACTGCAGCAGAGGCGGGAGAGGCTCCCACCACCACTGCTGCACTTGCCAGCTGTGAGCGCTGCCTCAGAGGTAGAGAGGCTCCTGCCACCGCCACTGGGCTCACCAGCCGTGAGCCCAGCTTCTGGCTGAGCAGCACTCCCCCTGTGCGAGTGCACTGACCACCAGGGGGCCGTTCCTGCATTGAGCACCTGCCCCCTGGTGGTCAGTGCACGTCATAGCAACTGGTCGTTCTGCTGTTCGGTTGATTTGCATATTATGCTTTTATTATATGGGATGTGTCACTTCCTTGGGAATTCACTTTGGGAAACCCTGGATTCCTGAGGTGAAACCTGGGGATGTTTCTGTCTTCTGCGGCGAATAAATAAATCTGCACAGGCCAGTCCTGGCTGACTCCTGCTCTTCCCCAGGCTGGAACAGACCTACTTCCCTGCAGGTGTTCCTTTTCCAGGTCTCGAGGAGTTGCTTTGTCTACTTCCACTCACTCTCAGGGTCGAGAGGGAGAGGCCTGGCCTCGCTAACACCCTGAAATCCCTGGAACTCTGAGGGAGGCTGGGCTGGGGCCCAAGGATCCTCCCGTGTAGTCTGGAGCACCATCTGGTTGGGAGGTTTATCACCCGCTGTTATCTCAGCGTTCCTCAATGCAGCTTAAACCTATTAATTCCTTATCTTGTCATCACAGGCTAAATGAAAGCATCCTTCATTATGCTTCCTTCCTTTGGAACAAAAATCTTTACCTCTTGCTCACCCCCACGTAGTTGGCCTCTGTATGTTTCCAAGGACTCCTTTCCTAGCTTCCTGTGAAGTGCTTTGCTCTAAAGAGCCCCTGGGGAGTCTGCCTGGGAGAGGAAAGGCCAGAAGAAAAGGAAGACTGGCTCTCGCAATGTTCTGTGTGTGAGGCCCCGGGGTGAACCCCTCCGTTTTGAAATGAGTCTCCTGGGACCATCCTGAGACCTAAGAATCTTCCATTCCACTCGCAACGTTTTGGCCAGGCAGATGTTTTTTAACTCCAGGAGCCCCACCTTTTTTTAAACTGTGAAGAGGTTGGGAGGCATAACCCAAAGAGTGGCAGAAAGCAAGGGAACTAGAACAGGAGATGAGGGGGGTGTCTGAGACTAGAGGACACTCAGAGGACAGGGACCAGAAGGGAAGCTGCAATTTTCCCCGAGAAGGTTGTCATGCAGTGATGCCCCAAACCTGGGAGGTAAGATTATCAGGCATGGGTCGTCCCCTTCTCTTTGGCTCCTTCCTCAGAGCAGCCTGGGAGGTGAAAGACAGAACATGGTAGACCTCCCTGTGCTCAGCTGCATTTGGCTCATCGATGTGTCATCTCCACAGACAATAAAAAGAAGAAGTGCATATCTCTTCCACCTTTTCCTTTCTGGGCACAAGGATACATTTTCCCCTAATCCCCTCAGCCAACTTCCCCTCTGGTCTCTTTGCCTAGCATTGGGTTATGTGGTCCCATCAATTTTTTTCCACCTGACCCAGAGTTCTAACAGGGAAGTCATTTAATCATGCTTTATCCTCATCACAACTTCTCATCAAGGTCACTAGGGACCTCCCCCCCTCATTGTCCTAAGACCTCATTATTGTTTACCTATCAACCAATCTTGACACAGTTGACCAGTCCCTCCACTTTGAAACCTTCCTCCACCTGGCTTCTTGACCACCACTCTCTCTTGTTCTCTTCCTCTCTCATTGGCCATTTCATCTCAGTTTCCTCTGCTGGATCTCCATTATCTTTCCAACCCCTAAATGTTACAGTCTCAGGGTATAGTCCCTAGACCTCTCTTTCCTTTTTCTTCATTCTATTACTCAGATGAGCTCACTTGCAAGGTAATATGGATTTAAATACCATCTTAATGCTGAAACTCCCGCATATTTACTAGTATCTCTAACATGTTCCTTCCCCCTTAATTGCAGACTTATAATCTGACTGCTTAATCAACATCTCCATTTGGGTATCTAACAGGCATTTCATTACCAAGATTTAATTACCAAACTCCAGTTATACCTTCAAAATCTTTTAAGAATATGATCACACCTACATTTCCACCACTTCCAACACTGAGTGTTTTTCCTCTAATCTACTGCAAAAGTCACACCACTCTCTCCTTTTATTTACCCTTACCGCCTACAGCCAATTTCCCTACAGCAACTCTTTTATAAGAATAAGTCTTATAAAACATGTCAGATCATGTGGCTCTTTTACTCAAAATCCTCCAATGGCTTCTTCTCACATAGAATAAAAGCCAAAATTACTACAAATAGTCTGGTAAAACCCCACAGAATCAAGAAGGCTTAAAGAAGCAAGTAATGGGGTGACATGAAGGAAGTGAGGGATCATGCCACACAGATATCTGGGGGAAAACATCTAGGACAGGGGTAGGGAAACTTTTCTTTGCCAAGACCATTTGGATATTTATAGCATCATTCATAAGCCATACAAAATTATCAACTTAAAAATTAGCCTGCTATATTTGGTCAAACATCTAATTAACTCACCCTACCCCTAATGCCTTGGCAGGGCCAGACCAAATGATTTCTTGGGCTGTTTACGGTCCACAGGCCACACATTCCCTACCCCTGATCTAGAGCAAAAGCAGTGAGGCCTTGGCCAGATAGCTCAGTTGGTTGGAGCATCATCCTGTATACCAAAAGGGTTATGGATTCAATTTCCGGTAGGGGCACATACCTAGGGTTCAATCCCAGACGGAGCATGTATGGGAGCAACTAACCTATCACTATGTCTTTCTCACATCTCTCTCTCTCTCTCTCTCTCTCTCTCTCTCTCAAATCAATAAAAACAAACAAACAAAAAACACATATTCTTGGGTGAGAATTTTTATAAAAAACCAATGAGGAGAGAATGTGCCTAGAATGTTTCAGGAAAGGATAGTACCTGCTCTGCTCTCTGACTCCCTCTCCTGCCACCCACCTATAATAGGGTTGAGTAGTGTTCCTCAAAATTCCCACCTATTCAGAACCTCAGAATGTAACCTTCTTTGAAAATATTAGTTAAGGATTGAGATAGGATCATACTGGATTAGGGGTGGCCCCTAAATCCAATGACCAGTGGTGTCCTTCTGAGAAAAGTAGACCCCCAGAGAGACAGAGAAGAAAGTCAGGTAAAAATGGAGGTGGGCAGAGGTTGGATTACATTGTCACAAACCAAGGGATGCTTGAGGGCATGCTTGCTGAAGGAAGAAGCGAGGAAGGGTTCTTCTGTAAAGCCTTCAGAGGAAGTGTAGCCCCACTGATACTTTGATTCTTCTAGCCTCCAGAACTGTGAGAGAATAAATATCCATTGTTTTAAGCCACCGAGTTTATGATAATTTGTTATGGCAGCCCTAAAAAACTCACACTCTCCCTCCCTCATTTGGTTCCAGCCATATGGATTTCCTCAAACGCCCCATGTGGATATGGAAGATGGCAACAGGGTCATATCAGAGTGGCAGGAGTCCTGCCCTGAGACACTGTGTGACTTTGCCCAAGTCTCTTAATCTTTCTGAGCTTCACACAGCTTCCTTATGTATAAAACAAGATAGTCTCTACATTTCCTCTAGTTCTAAGAGCTCAGGGTTCTCCTAGTCAATGATACACACTCAAATCGGTGTACTGAGTCCAATGCTCATTACACCACCTTGGGTTTCTCCAGAGCTAAGGGACCTGCCCCAGATGTGAGCAATGGAAAAATGCTCACCTCGTAAGGCACCTGACTGCCACAGGGAGGCTGCTGGAGCTGGACCGGTCCCTGGAAAGAAATCCGGTCCACATTTGCTTAATAGAACTATTCTTTACAATCCTGCGTACACTCTCACTGTGGTATCAAGAGCTATTCCTAATCAACATCCCCGAATGGGAATGGGCTGGTCATGTGATGAACTACTTACACATGGAACCAGAAAATACAGCAATCTGAAAGCCGACTGACTCAGAAACAGGCTTTTTATGCAACTATATTTTCCAAGAATGAGGCCCTCTGATTGGGAACTCGGTTTTGGACAAATTAATTGAATGGGCATTTCTTCTAGACATGCTACTGATGGTTGTCTCATGTATTCCAACAGCTTGAAATTCGCTTTTGGCAGGAGTAGTGGTAGGTTATTATGGCGTTTTAGTGCTAGAATAGAGATTCTCCACCCAATCCTTTCCACCCCTGGGAAATTCCACTTCATCCTCAAATATAAGCTTCCTACATGTTCTGCTGACTTTAGAGTTCACGCTGAAAAGGCAGTCTTTTTCTACGGAGCTGATGCTTCTGCCCCACTCATAAAGCTGCCTGACTTTGCATGGAGCCACCTTATGTTTTCTAAACCACAGAAGTTAAGTTTGCAAGATTCTTTGCCTTACTTTTTTTTTTTCTTATAGCTCTTCAAAGACAGAAAGTAACAACCATTTCCAATCTGATCCAAGCCCACAGAATTGTTTTTAATTCCATTCATCAGTATCTCATTCACCCCAAGAGACTATGGGATGTTTCCATATTTACATAATGGGGCTCATCATTTTAAGTTCCATAGGGTCCTCTCCGACATGGTGGCAATTATGTTTCCCTGCGAGCTTCCAAGTTTACTGTAAAGGCCAAAAGGGTCTCAGACACCCAGAAAACATACTTTTTATGTTTTTATAAACTCTATAAAATTGTAATTGGATCAAACTTTGCATTCAAAAGCACATTCTTCACAAATATTTTATATGCACATAAAACATTGAGAAAATGTTAACATTATGATCTTAACTGTTTGCACATTGGAACCAGCTAAAAGTTGGGAAAATGAAATCCATCTGTTCTCTGCTTTGAAACTCGATTATTCTGAGAGCATAAAAGAGCGCCTCAGGGGGGTTTGACACTGCCCTCTCTCAACTCCTGTTATCAGGTGACAAGGGGGTGTGTGGAGGAGGAGGTCCCACTGCGGGCAGCTGCTTGCTGACTCTCTCTCACCAAACTAAAGTCTGGCCAATCCAGGAGCCTTGGCTACATAATGGAAAATCTCCTAGCAGGCTGGGCAAAGAAGGGTATGTTGGCGTGGTCCCCATGGCCCAGATTCTGGCCCCTGAGGCACCTGAGAGTCATTTCACCTGTCTGGCCAAATTCCCAAGGGCCTGGGGACAGGGAAACCGGGTTCTGCTCCAGCCCTCGCAGCGTGTTTGTTCAGGACTACCCATTAGGTGATTATTAGCCTTCATTATGAAGTGCTAGCCACCTAATTAGTTCAAGCTGGGCGAGGGGGTTAGCAGAGGCAGGGGAAATGAGGAAACAATCCTGGCAACAGCGAACATTTGCTTTCCAGGGGAGCCCTCCCGCTCAGCTCCTCTGTTTTATCTGTTAGCACAGCAAATTGGACCCCTCATTATCACATTTACAAAGTGCCTGGCACACACAGGGAGAAACAACCTGGAGACGGAGAGTCAGGAGAGCTGAGCAGAGAATCTTGGGCCAGAAGCTGACTCCCCCATCCGGGGAGGCCACAGCCCTAGAAGAATGAAAGCTACTTCTGTGCACTGACACCAAATGCAAAGAGGATTTCTCCCGGGAGAGGGGAGGTCTCAGGCAGGGAGGATCAAACAGTGTGAGGAAACTATCATGGGAAGGCCACGGGATCCCATTCGCCCTCCAAGGAAGGAGATCCATAGCCTGAGAGATGATTGGACCAGGCATTCGACTGTGTCCGTGACAACACAAACATAAAAAGCATTTTCCCATTATTGATAAACAGGCCAAGTAGCTCCTAATTTTCAGTATGATAAGAATCACGCAGAAATCTGTTAGGCCTCACCCCACCTCTAGAATCTCTCTGAGTATGCCCAGGGATCTGCATCACAACAAAGGGCATAGGAAACATAACATCTACACTGGGAGGTAAAAAAAAAAAAAAAAGTTAGCCATGCCAAAGGCATCCAGGGGAAAGAGAACCTAGGCAGAAAATACAACTCATGCATAGCTCCAGAAGAGAGAGACTGTCCAGTGAATTTAGCTTAATGGCTTAGAAGGCCCGGCTGGTGTAGCTCAATTGGTTGGGATCATCCCATACACCAAAAAGTCACCAGTTCAATTCCTGGTCAGGCCACATGCCCAGGTTGTGGACTCAATCCCTAGTAGGGGGTGTGAAGGAAGGAAGTTAAGTGACGTTTCTCTCTCACTCTCTCCCTTTCTCTATCTCTAAAAATAAATTTTAAAAAATATTTTTTATTGATTTTTTACAGAGATGAAGGGAGAGGGATAGAGAGTCAGAAATATCAATGAGAGAAACATCAATCAGCTTCCTCCTGCACACACACACACCCCCACACACACTGGGTGTGCCCACAACCAACATACATGCCCTTGACCAGAATCGTACCTGGGACCCTTCAGTCCACAGGCCGATGCTCTATCCACTGAGCCAAACTGGTGTGGGCAATATATATATATATATATATATATATATATATATATATATATATATTTAAATGGCTTAGAATTGACCATGTGAGGATGGGGGTTGTGAGAAATGGGACTGAAAATATTTCTAAAGAGTTCTCCTGCCTGACTGGTGTAGCTCAGTAGTTGGGTGTAGCTCAGTAATTGAGCTTAGTCCTATGAACCAGGAGATTGCAATTCAACTCCCAGTCAAAGCACATGTCTGAGTTGCAGGTACAATTTCCAGTAGGGGGTGTGCAGGATGCAACAAATCAATTATTCTCTCTCATCATTGATGTTTCTATCTCTCTTCCTCTCCCTTCCTATCTGAGATAAATAAAAAAAATTTTTGAAAGATCTATTCTGCTTTTGGACTTTATATAAGAGAAAGGGAAATCAGTGAAGGAAACTAAGATTACTGTAGCTTTGGTTGGGTTTGAGAAGAGCAAGACAGAGACAGAAAGTCTAGTGAGAAGGTTGTTGTAGTAATTTCTCTCCTCAAACCCCAGTGAAAGCTCTGTCACATTGCTGATCTTCATAAATTGTACTGGTATTCAGAAGGTAACTAATTTCTCTTTGATTCATAGGGCACTAAATGACTTGCCAACTAGCCAGAGCACCCTCTACTGGTCTGGATATTCACATGCCATATAACTTGAAAGAAGTGGGGGGGAAAGAAGACAGACACATTAATTTTCCTCTTCTCTTGTGGGGGGATTCTTGAAAAAGGGTAAGCAATGATAATCCTATACAAACTGAGAATAAACACACAATTTCCCAGTTGCAAGATGCCTCCGAAGATTCTTAATGGTTTCTGTGATTATCTCTATGTTTATAAACACCTAAGTGACCGTTGAACTGTTCTACCAGTAGCTATGAAGTACACTGACCACCAAAGGGCAGACACTCAATGCACAGGGATGGAGACTTGGAACAGACTGATGAATCTCAGAGGGAAGGGGAGAGGGCAGAAAGAGATTAATCAAAAATCTCTATGCTGCCGAAACCGGTTTGGCTCAGTGGATAGAGTGGACTGAAGGGTCCCGGGTTCGATTCTGGTCAAGGGCATGTACCTTGGTTTCAGGCACATCCCCAGTAGGGGGCATGCAAGGGGCAGCTGATCAATGACTCTCTCTCATCAATGTTTCTAACTCTCTATCTCTCTTCCTCTCTGTAAAAAATCAATAAAGTATATATATTTTTTAAATCTTTATGCATACTAGAGGCTAGGTGCATGGATTCATGCACTGGTGGGGTCCCTTGGCCTGGCCTGCAGGGATAAGGCCAAAACTGGCTCTCCAATATCCCCTGAGGGGTATTGGATTGCAGGAGGGTGCAGGTCAGGCCAAAGGACCCCACAGGCCAGAGTTTGTGCACCGGGCCTCTATTCTACATTAATAAAAAGATGCAAATTGACTATACTTCTATGACCATCACCAGCCAATCAGGAGTGAATATGCAAATTAACCCAACAAAGCTGGTGGTTTAATTTGTATACGCAGGCACCGAGCCAAGCAGCTGGGGACTGGGCCGGACACTTGTGTCGTTGACATGGTGATGATGCAGGCATTCCACTCTGCCCCAGCCACTCCAAGCCTCTGGGCAGCATGTGAAGGTGGAAAGGTGGCTCCAGCCAGAGCAAAGGCGATGCTGGCAGCCAGGGGAAGGAAGGCCCATTCTTGCAGGAATCTTCATGCATCAGGCCTCTGGTCTATGAATAAGAAGTTGACATGGGTCTTACGTCCCTGTCCCCACTCCATTCTAGAGTGTTCGTCTCATTGTGTGCCATTTTTCCCTCCAGTCTCCCATTCCGGAACTATGGCCACTCCTTAAATTACTAGCATCAAAAATAAAAGACAAAGAGAATGAGGAGACTATACCACCTCAACGTCATTTCCTCTATGTAAACTGCAGTTTCCTCATCCAAGAAATGGAGAAAGTTATCCATCTATTCTATTTCCTTGATTTGTAAAGCACAAACAAACAAAAAGTGAAAGCACACTATGTATGAATCCATGTGATTGTTACTACTCAAACTCCTATCTGTACATAATGCTGTGTCATACAAAGAAAATGGGTCTCTAAATTATAAGACCTTTTAATCCAAAACACACTGAGAGTATAAAGAAGCTTTAAAATGGTAATAATAGATTTTAAAATAAAATTCATTTTTTAAAATGGCAATATGAAATAGTACTTTCTAGATCTTAAAGGAATTTTTCTGTATATTCCCTCAATTAAAAGATTGCATGATGCAGTAGCATAAACTCACACAGTCTTAGATATATAGATATATATTATTGTTCTACTACTTATTAGTTTGGGCAAGTTAGCTAAGATCCCTGGATGGAAATTTCTTTTTCTGTAATATGATTAGGATAATACCTACCTCACCGGGTTATAAGCAGAGCTAAGACCAGAGTGGGAGAAGTGAGGCATTTGCCTAAGGCACAAAATTTGAAGAGGTGCTGAAAAACTCAACAATCAAGATAAATAACATTTTAATGCAATGTTTAAAATATTAATGCAAAGAGATCTATGATGAACAAAATAAGATTATTGTTACTGATTTTTTCCTTTTAGCATGTTCCAGTACAGTCCATCACAACACAGGTATGAGTCAATAATAAACTAAATCAGATAATATATGTAAATACCTAGAAGAGGCCATATCTCATAGGAAAAGTGCTCTATGAATTTTTGATGAAGGAAGGAATTAATGAATAGTCATTTAATATCTCTGAGAATCAGAGTTGCTACAAGATAACTACAAAGCTCAGGTTACATAGTGAATAATATTAACTTGCAGAGATTTTTGTTTTATCTATAAAACACTTCCACATGCCTCTTCTCTTCCTTCCACCTTCATACTGAGGTGGCTGGACAGGTATAATGTGTACATTTTACAGTTGGGGACTGAATAGATTAAGTGCACACCAATAACAAGCTGGAACTCCTTATGTTCTTACTCCTAAAGAGATGCTCTTTCCAACACACTCCACTTTACCCGATTGAAATCTCACAGGCTCTGTAAAATTGTGGCTCTGATTGACAAGACTGAGGATTTTGAATTTGACCTTCAGCCTCCACCTCCCATTGCCTACTCCTCAGTGTCTGGATGTATTTGGGAACGGCTAGACAAACTGTTCCACAGCAATGGGTAGTGATGGCTGATAATCATGAAGGAAAGACCTTCTTTCCATATTCCCGCTTGATCCCATTCAAGCCATCTGCCAGAGCCTGAAAATAGGTATGGAGAATGAGAGGTGTGGGACAAGAGTTCGGTTACTCTTTCTGAGGAGGGAACGGGAGCTGGTAGATTAAAACAAAGAGGAGATTTTGTGAGATTATGCTATGACTCTTGGTCCTTGAGAGAAGCTGACTTGGTGTTGTTTGCTTGATTGTTGATTAGTTGGGTTGTTTTAAAAATATATATATATTTTATTGAATTTTTATAGAGAGGAAAGGAGAGGGATAGAGAGTTAGAAACATCAATGAGAGAGAATCATTGATCAGCTGCCTCTTGCACACCCCCACTGGGGATGTGCCCACAACCAAGGGCAGCTGAGTGGATAAGAAAACATGACCCATATATCTGCTATCTACGGGAAACCCATCTCAGAACAAAGGACTCACACAGACCGGTGGTGAAAGGATGGAAAAGGTTTTTCAGGCGAATGAAAATGAAAAGGAAAAAAAAAATCTGGGGTAGCAATACTTATATCTGACAAATTAGACCTCAAAGTGAAGGCCATAACAAAAGAAAGGAAGCCACTTCATAATACTAAAGGGAGCAATTGAACAAGAAGACATAACCCTGGCAAACATATATGCACCCAATACAGGAGCATCCAAATACATTAAAAAAAAATTCTGGAGGATATCAAGAGAGATTGACAGCAATACAGCCATAGTAGGGGACTTTAATACTCCACTAACACCACTGGAAAAATCCTCTCAACAAAAAATCAGCAAAGAAATATCAATCCTACATGACTCACTAGATCAGATGGAATTAATTGACATCTTCAGAACATTTCACCCCAAAGCCACAGAATATACATTCTTCTCAAGTGCACATGGGTCATTTTCAAAGATAGACCATATATTGGGACACAGGCAAAGTCTCTTCAAATTCAAGAAGATAGAAATCATATCAAGCTATTCTCAGATCACAGTGGCATAAAACTAGAAATCAACTACAATAAAAAAAAATCACACAACTGGAGGATAAAGAGCATGCTATTAAACAATGATTGGGTTACCAAAGAGATCAAAGAAGAAATAAAAAGCATCATGGCAATAAATGACAATGAAAACACAATCCAAAATCTATGGGACACAGTGAAAGCAGTCTTGAGAGGGAAGTTCATAACCCTACAGGCCTATCTCAAAAAAACAAGAAACAATGGTAATAAGTTATCTAATCATACAAATCAAAGAGTTAGAAAGAGAGTAACAAGAAAAGCCCAGTGTACTCAAAAGGAAGGAAATAATAAAGATCAGAGCAGAGATAAATGACATAGAAACAAAAGTAATAATAAAAGAGATAAAAAAACAAGAGCGTGTTCTCTGAAAGGATAAACAAGATTGATGAACCTCTAGACAGGCTCACCAAGAAGCAAAGAGAGAGGACCCAAATAAACAAAATCAGAAATGAAAGAGGTGAAGTAACAACTGATCCCATAGAAATACAAACAATTATGAAAAAAATACTATGAACAAAATAGACAACCTAGAGGAAATGGACATATTCTTAGAAAAATACCAATTCCCAAAACTCAATAAGGAAGAATAAAAAAACCTGAATAGGCCGATAACTACCAAAAAATTGATGCAGGGATCAAAAATCTTCCAGCAAACAAAAGCCCTGGTCTGGATGGCTTTACAGGGGAATTCTATCAAGCATTCAAAGAAGAACTAAAACCTATTTTCCTCAGACTATTACAAAAAGTTCAAGAGAACGGCACACTTCCAAGCTCTTTCTATGAAGCCAGCATTACCCGAATACTAATAACAGATAAAGACAATACAAAAAAAGATAACTACAGGCCAATATCCTTGATGAACAGATGCTAAAATCCTCAACAAAATTCTAGCAAATTGGATTCAGCATTATATTAGAAAGATCATACACCATGACCAAGTGGGATTTATTTTGGGGATGCAAGGATGATACAATATTCACAAATCAAAAATTATGAAACATCACATAAACAGAGAGACAAAAATCACATAATCATATCAATTGATGCAGAAAAAGCATTTGACAAAATCTCTGTGAAATATCAATAAAATATATATATTTTTTAAAAGTTAAAAATGGAATTTTCATTTGACTCAGTAATCCCACTTCAAGGACTGTATACCAAGAAACCAAAAACACCAATCAGAAAGGATATATGCACCTCTATGTTCACAGCAGCACAACTCACCGTAGCTAAGATCTTGAAACAGCCTAAGTGCCCATCAGCAGATGAGTGGATTAGAAAACTATGGTACATCTACACAATGGAATACTATGCCGCTATAAAAAAGAAGGAACTTTTACCATTGCAACAACATGGATGGAACTGGAGAGCATTATGCTAAGCGAAATATGCCAGTTGGAGATAGAGAAATATCACATGATCTTACTCATATGTGGGATATAATAATCAACATAATTTGATGAACAAGAATAGATTCATCTAGAGACAAATGGTAAGGGGGGGGGGGGTAGAGAGCAACTAAAAGACTCGTATGCATGCATATCAGCATAACCAACGGACACTGACACTGGGGCAGTGGGGGCTTGCCTGGGGTGGGAATGGCTGGGGGAGTGTCAATTAGAAAAAAAGAAGACATATGTAAAACTTTAGACAACAATAATATATATATATATATATAAATATATATATATATATATATATATATATATATATATCCTCATTAAATTGTGTACATTTGTTTTTATGCAATAAATTCCTGGAAGAATAATGCTGTTTTTCAAAGTGTATATGATATTTTAAATTTTAATAGATGTTCCCAGTTGCTTTCCAGAAAAGATATAACATTTCTCTTTTTCATAAGCATAAATGTCTTATGCATGCACCCCTAACAATGAGTTTGAGTTTTTCATAGACATGCTATTCTTATGGTATAAACTAATACTTTATTGTTGCTTTACTTTGCAGTTCCCTGATTACTAATGAATTCAAGCATCTTTTCATATAGTCTTTTACTATTCGTTCTGCAAATTGTCTATGCAAACATACTGCCTAGTTTTCTATTGCTTGGTATGTCTTTTATTAATTTGTTAGAGCTCTTTATATATTAAAGAAATTGATTCTTTGACATTATAAATATTTGTCTGCATTACAAATACTTTCCAAGATCTATTATTTATCTATAGACTTTGTATATGGTAATAGTTCCTATACAAAAACTTAAAATTTTTATGTAGCCAAATAAGTATTACTTTTCTTTTATTATTTCTGTGTTTCAAATCTTGGTTGGTAAGATCTCCCTATATTTTATTACAACATTTTAATGGTGTTTTTTTTTTTTACATTTGTCTTACATTTGTCTCTAATCCATCTGAAATTTATTTTTTTTAAAATTTTACTTTATTAAGGTATTTTCTGTGTACATAGTTTACCATTGCCCCCCCCACCTCCCATTTATGCCCTCCCTCCCCAGAGTTCTGTGTTCATTGGTTGTACTTATGTTCATGCATACCAGTCCCTCGGTTGTTCTCCTATCTCCCCCCAGGTCTCCTTCCCCTCCCTGCTGTCATTTGACAGTCTGCTTGTTTTATGGTGACTATCTCAGGACCATATGAATAGAGTCCGCTCCTCCTCTGGTTTTCACCGCCCCTTCCCCTGGGTCCCACTGCTTCCCCTGGTACACACGGCTCGCCCGGGGCACACTGCACCCTGGGACACTCGGCTCACCCGGGGCACTCGGCCCCGTGGGACACTCGGCTCACCCGGGGCACTCGGCCCCCTGGGACACTCGGCTCACCCGGGGCACTCGGACCCGTGGGACACTCGGCTCACCCGGGGCACTTGGCCCCCTGGGACACACGGCTTACCCGGGACACCCTTCCCCTTTGGAGGGTACGGCTTACCCGGGGCACATGGCCCCCTAGAACACTCGGCTCACCCGGGGCACTCGGCCCCCTGGGACTCTCGGCTCACCCGGGGCACTCGCCCCCCTGGGACACTCGGCTCACCCGGGGCACTCGGCCCCCTGGGACACTCGGCTCACCCGGGGCACTCGGACCCGTGGGACACTCGGCTCACCCGGGGCACTCGGCCCCGTGGGACACTCGGCTCACCCGGGGCACTCGGACCCCTGGGACTCTCGGCTCACCCGGGGCACTCGGCCCCATGGAACACTCGGCTCACCCGGGGCACTCGGCCCCCTGGGACACTCGGCTCACCCGGGGCACTCGGCCCCCTGGGACACTCGGCTCACCCGGGGCACTCGGACCCATGGGACACTCGGCTCACCCGGGGCACTCGGCCCCGTGGGACACTCGGCTCACCCGGGGCACTCGGACCCCTGGGACTCTCGGCTCACCCGGGGCACTCGGCCCCATGGGACACTCGGCTCACCCGGGGCACTCGGCCCCCTGGGACACTCGGCTCGCCCGGGGCACTCGGCCCCCTGGGACTCTCGGCTCACCCGGGGCACTCGCCCCCCTGGGACACTCGGCTCACCCGGGGCACTCGGCCCCCTGGGACACTCGGCTCACCCGGGGCACTCGGCCCTCTGGGACTCTCGGCTCACCCGGGGCACTCGGCCCCCTGGGACACACGGCTCACCCGGGATCCCCTTCCCCTTTGGGGGGTACGGTTCACCCGGGGCACATGGCCCCCTGGGCCACTCGGCTCACCCGGGGCACTCAGACCCCTGGGACACTCTGCTCACCCGGGGCACTCGGCCCCATGGGACACTCGGCTCACCCGGGGCACTCGGCCCCATGGGACACTCGGCTCACCCGGGGCACTCGGACCCCTGGGAGACTCGGCTCACCCGGGGCACACGGCCCCTCTAGGGTGTTGGGGTCGAATATTGGAGGCGCCGCACTAGCTCCTTGCTAGCATGGCGGGAAGGCTGGGACAGCTGCAGTTGGGCTGAGATGGTTGCAGGCGGGGGGACCACCTTCAAAGGTGTCTCGTTCGGTGTGGGAGTGGAGCAGCTGCAGACATGGAGGCTAAGTTCTGAGGCCGCCCACTCCCTGAGCCCAAGGCGTGGTGAGCTCTGTTCTCGGTGGATTTCCTTTATTCTAGGCGGCAGTGGCGGGTGGCGGTGCCAGGTGCAATATTGACGGTCGCTCCTGTGGTTCAATTACCGCTGTAGTTTTAAAGTTCACATGGCGGTGGTGGTGAGAGCTTCGGCTTGGCCATGTGGTATCGGAGGATGGGCTCGCCTGGGTGGGTAATGGAAGGCTCCGTGCCATTTCCTCACCAGCGCGCTCCATCTCCCTCCCAGCATGATGGGTGTGCTGGGAAGATTGTGGGCGGGCTGTGATGGCTGCATGGGGAGAGTCCGCCCTCAATGGTGTCCTCTTTGTTGCGGATGTGGAGCTGCTGTGGATGCAGAGGCTAATTTCTGAAGCCACACTCTCTATGAGCCCGGTGCGTAGTGAGCTCTGATTTCGGTGGATTCCCATTCTTGGGGGCGGCGGTGGGTGCGGCAGCGATGGTAGCTCCTGTGGCTCAATTTCCCCTGTAGTTTTAAAATCCGCATGGTGGTAGTGTCTGATGCTTTGGCCTGGCCATGTGGCAACGGAGAGAGGATTCTCCGGGTCTGCCGATGGAAGGCGCAGCGCCAGCACAGCGTGCGCGAAGGCCTGGCAGAACAGGCCGCGGGCGGTGACAGAGAGTCCCCGCGATGTCTTAGTCTTTCAGACTTAGTGGAACGCTTCCCCTGAGCCAGGACAAGCAGCACCACCACCACAAATATTGGCCAGCTCAGTGCTGCCCCTCTACAGGTGACAGTAGGGGCATCATCACCTTGGTAGGCCTTTTCTCTTGGAGGTCTTAACCAGTGGAAGGCAGCACGGTACAGAACTGCCCCACCTTCTCAGTCCTCCGCTGAAATTTATTTTTGTGTTTGATATAAAAATGGGGTTCGTTTTTTTCTTCCAGGTGGATATCCAATTATGCTAGTGCCATTTATTAAAACGTCCATTATTTTCCCTCTAAATTAAACCACTGCACTTGTCTTATATTAAATTCTCATTTATTCTGATATTTAATTCTGAATTGTTAATTCTGTTCCAATGACCTACTTATCTATTCTTACATAAATATTGGACTTGTTATAGAGGTTTTATAGTACATATTGTATATGAGACGAGTAATACCTTATTTTTCTCCTTTCTCATAATATTCTTTGTGGGGTTTTTTAAAATCCTTTCTTGAGGATATGTTTTTATTGATGGTTTTGGGAGAGGGAGAGAGAGAGAATCATCAATATAGGAGGGAAATGTTGATCAGTTGCCCACCCTGACCAAGGATTGAACCCGGAACCTTTTGGTATTCCAGATAACATTCCAACAAACTGAGCCACCAGGCCAGAGCTCTCATAATATTCATATCCTTGAATATTCTATATGAATTTAAGATATTTACATCTAGTTTTAAGGAAAACCCATCAAAGTTTTAAACTGCAAAGATTTATATATCAATTTGGGATGATTGTCGCTTTTGTTATATTATCCTCCTATGTGTCTCTCTGTTTATTTAGATCTTATGTCTTGTGGTAAGGTATTTTTATATAGATTATGGATCTTCACTTTAAATTATTTTGTCATTATTTTAAATTATACAACACTTCCATTTCCCTTACTACAGGTGCTTTCTGTTAGAAGAGTAAAAATATATGATTTTTCCATAATTATGTTGCATCCCAGTTCATTAAATTCAGTAGGGTTTTTTTCCCCATATTCTTTGGACTTCACATACACAATGTTATTAGTAGCAAGAATAGACAGTTTTACCTATTCTTTTTCAATAGTTATGCCTGCTATTTAATTTTGTTCCCTTATTACATTTGCTAAAAACTAAAATAACATTAAATGATCATGGTAATTGTAAGCATCCTTCTCTCTAGTTTTTTTAAAATATATTTTATTCCCGGGTGAGCCGTGTGTCCCAGGGGGCCGAGTGCCCCGGGTGAGCCGAGTGTCCCAGGGGGCCGAGTGCCCCGGGTGAGCCGAGTGTCCCAGGGGGCCGAGTGCCCCGGGTGAGCCGAGTGTCCCAGGGGGCCGAGTGCCCCGGGTGAGCCGTGTGTCCCATGGGGCCGAGAGCCCTGGGTGAGCCGAGTGTCCCAGGGTGCAGTGTGCCCCGGGCGAGCCGTGTGTCCCAGGGGAAGCAGTGGGACCCAGGGGAAGGAGCAGTGAAAACCAGAGGAGGAGCGGACTCTATTCATATGGTCCTGAGATAGTCACCATAAAACAAGCAGACTGCCAAATGAGGAGCAGATTTTATTCATGGGGTCCTGAGATGGTCACCATAAAACAAGCAGATTTTCAAATGACAGCGGGGAGGGGAAGGAGACCTGGGGGGAGATAGGAGAACAACCGAGGGACTGGTATGCATGAACATAAGTACAACCAATGAACACAGAACTCTGGGGAGGGAGGACATAAATGGGAGGTGAGGGGGGGCAATGGTAAACTATGTACACAGAAAATACATTAATAAAATATTTTTAAAAATATATAAATAAATAAATAAAAATAAAAATTTTATTGATTTTTCTTTTTTTTTAATATTTTTTAATTGATTTTTTACAGAGAGGAAGAGAGAGGGATAGAGAGCTAGAAACGTCAATGAGAGAGAAATATCAGCCAGTTGCCTCCTGCACGCCCCCTACCGGGGACGTGCCCGCAACCAATGTACATGCCCTTGACCGGAATTGAACCTGGGACCTTCCAGTCCGCAGACCAATGCTCTATCCACTGAGCTAAACCGGTTTCAGCTCTCTAGTTTTTTATTATTATTATTATTGTAATTGATATTGTCTTGGCAACATCTTTCACTTTAGGATAATACTTCCTCTTGTTTGGTTTTTTTTTGGTGGTTTTATATTCAAAAGTTTCCCTTTTTTCTGTTCCTACTTATATTAAGAATGACAAATTTAATTCAATGCCTTTTTGTCATTTACTGTTGTGTCGAGATGATTTTTCTCTTTTAAATTATTTATGAGCTTATTTGCTATTCTGCTTTTTTGTTATTATAGTTGGTTATCTATTTCAGTAATTCTCTCTTTATTTCTAGATAGAAAATTCTTTTTAAATTTCCTTTTTAATTTTAGTGTTACCTAGAACTGTTTTTTATTTCCAAATAGTCATTATTTGTTAGTACCCTTTTACTGTTTATTTCTAATTTTGTTTGATCATATGTAGAGAATGTGTCCTATAAAAGTCCCACTGCTTTTTATTTTGGCCAATTTTAGGAAGGTTTTTATGAGCATATAAAATATTACATAAACTCGACCAGCAGTTGAGCATCAACCTATGAACCAGGAGTCACGGTTCAATTCCAGGTCAGGGCAAGTGCCCAGGTTGCAGGCTCCATTCCAAGTGGGGGCATGCAGGAGGCAGCCAATCAATTGTTTTCTCTAATCATTGGTGTTTCTATCTCTCTCTCCTCCCCTTCCTCTCTTAAATTAATAAAAAAATATTTTTAAAAAATTATATGGGAAACAACCTAAAAAGAAGGAAATCCTGCCATTTGTAATAAAATGGGTGGATGTTGAGGGCATTATGATAAGTGAAATACCCGTAAGCCAGAGAGAAAAAGACAAATACTGTATTATCTTACTTATATGTGGAATCTAAAATAAGAAAAATCAAACTCATGGATACAGAGAGCAGATTGGTGGCTGCCAGAGTCAGGGGAGTGACTGTCCATTTTGGAAATGGAACCTATCATTCTTGTATCTCACCAGCTCCAGGTCTGTCACTGGTCACTAACCACCCACCCAGCTTACTCCACCCAGGTCCTGAGAGCACCTGAGCTCAGAGCTCCTGTCCCGGAGTCCAGGCCATTGTCCCCACTCTTCTTCACGGGATCTAGATTAAACAGGGTTCTCAGCTGTCAGGATAGAGGCCAGTGCATGGGAGCAGGATACACTTCAACTCAACTCAAGAAGGAACATCTTAACAACTAGAGAATGTGTCCTATAAAAGTCCCACTGTTTTTTATGTTGGTCAATTTTATGAAGGTTTTTGGGCAATGGGGCAGGCTGTCTTGGGAGCAAGCAAGGTGGAAAGAAATGTTCAGGCTCAGAAAGGTATTATTAATTCCCTTCTGACCTTGAAGTGTCCATTGCTATCAGACAAACGCTCCAAGAAACCAAAGGAGATATCACTGAAGGCTGGGAGACCCCAAAGACAGGGGATATCCCCTTTGGGTCTATAATAGCATATAGTAAAATTTTCTATTTGATTGTGGAATCAATGAAAGAAAAGTTAGATTCAACTACATTTTCACAGAGACATGCTCCCCTCACTCACTCTGCTGATGCCACATCAAAGCTGAGGGTGAGGAGGGCCTGGATCACTCAGGCGGTAAAGCCAGGGCTACCCCCACTCTCAGGAGGGCAGCAAATCTGGAGTTAACTCCCTCCTCACGACAGCAGCTCCTCACTGCCTTGGAGAACTGGAGGTGCCCTCTGCAAACAGCAGAATCAAAGTGGGAAAGTTACAAGGCAGCTTTTCTGGTTTCACCGTGTCCCCTACAGGAAGGAAGTAGATTTTAATATAAGATCTAAAAGCCAACATGTCTAAGAAACTGCAAAAAAAAAAAAAATACTTCTGTCTAGATGCTAGCATGATGAGCTTTGGGATGAAAGGGTATTTTTTTAAAAAAGAAAGTTAGACATGAATCCAAAAGGGGGCTGGAATCCACCTCCCACCATCCCACCAAAACACTCTCTAAGCAGTTGCGAGCAATCACCCTAACCCCATTGCAGATACCATGCAAACGCCAAGATTAAAGGCTTTTCCTGCTCCCTTTCCACCCAAATGGAAAAGTTTACTGCAAAAAGTCTTTGTGCAAGCCAAGCAACATATAATCCCCTTGTGATGGGATATCACTTAGACACTGACAAATCCCATTCCACAAGTTGTGGGGCCTCTGACTGACTGTGCAGGGAGTCCGCCCCGGAGGTCAGGAGCGGGAATATTTCATTGTGTCCACCCCCACCCCCAAGCGAAGAAATATTTCATTCTCCTTAACCCTTTTAGAATCTAAAGTCTAGACAGTTTTCAGATAATAACCATTAGAGACAGCAAAGGGGAGTGCGTATGCCTCCCAGAGATAAGTGGACGCTGGACTTGTCTAATAAGTTTTCTGGAAAGCTCTCAGAAGGCCCCTCTGATGAGCATCTGAGGGAAGGGTAGCTGGCAATACGTTCCCAGATGCTGGGACACGTTTTACTCATCCCTGGTGCCCTCACCCAGGTCCTAGAAACATGGCAGGAAAAGGCCATCCTCTCCCCAAAACTTGTTCAGAAACAACTGCAAAGACAGCCCATGTGGGAAAGCAGGGGAGTGTGTGCCGGTGTCCATCTCAATCTCTTCAGATTTTTTCATTTCCATTTGCTCCTCAGGCATTTCACAGGATACAAAACTGCACCCAAGCCTAATAAAGATCCTGTTCTCCTAAAATCAAAATTCCTGCTGCACAGTCTGACAAGCTTTCATTCAGAGATGGGATGCTATGCAACTGTGGGCAAACTACGGCCCGTGGGCCGGATCCGGCCCGTTCGGCTGTTCTATCCTGCCCGGGGAGCCGAAAGAGCGGAGGGTTCTCTCGCTCTCCCCTCCGCTCCTTCACCAGCAGCCCAAGATGAGAGTGCCAGCATGGTCAGGTTGCTTTTGTTCCGGCCCTCCGGTCCAGTTTAAGAACCCACTGTGGCCCTCGAGTCAAAAAGTATGCCTATCCCTGAGGGTGCGCCTATTTAGAATAAAACTTTGAGATACTGTGAATCTCATGTTACTGCTTGTCTCATCAACCAATCAGATGCTCTGCTTTCTTTCCCATGTCCATGGTGGCCTGGGGCTCACAATACCTCAGTGTCTCCTTTTCAGATAGCAAAGGCATTCCATTCCATGGGCTCTCCAATGGCAGAGACCACAGCCTCCATCTTTCTCCACACTTCCTTAGTGCCATGCATGGTTATGGCACAAAACAGGTGCTTGGTTAAGACTTGAATAGTTACTGATTAAAGAACCTTACAAGCAATAAAAGGGGTACCTATGCCTGTTAGCTCAAGCAAACTTGATCTTTCTGCCCCTTGGGTAGAGGAGCGTTTGTGCTGGTCTAACTCCGTCCCCTTTAAGACTGGCCGGTTTTGGCTGAGGCACTCACCATCTTTGTGTAACATCAACTCCTGCAAAAGTAGCAGCAGCGTGACCAGGTAGGGTCAGACTCCAAGGAAGCTTTTAAGATGGTCCCATGGATGCCACTCTTCTCACAGGAAGACCTGGAAACTCTACCAAGCCCCTGACCTGATACCAGAGTCTAATTCTAAAACTTCCCCGGGTCAGCAGCTAGGGCATACATAAACTCTGGGAAAAGAAAGAAAACCATTTCCCTGAAGCTGGAAAGAATTATGTGTCTTTATTCCAGTGCTTCTATGCCTCTGATGAAAAGATTTAACCCTGAATCCCAGAGTGATCGCCCGGAGCAAAGGCTTGAGAAAATTTTCACCTCTTCTCTTGCCAAGATGTGGCTTTTAGAGCCTGGGCTGCTGATGAAAATGTCAACAATGCTCACAACAAGAGAAAAATGGTTGTTCCGTTCAACATTCCAATAGATCAATGGTGGTGTGAGGCGCCCTTCACTGGGCAGAGAGCAAGCATAACTTCCCTTCCCTGACCAGCCAGAGATCCATGTGGGTAGTAGGGATGCCTGCTCCATAGAGGCTAAATGGGGAACGGAAGCTGAGGCAGACAGTGCCCTCTTTTCTATAGGGATCCTTAGAGGAGGCAGCTGGTGTGGGTTCCATATTCTGAGTCTCTCCAATGCAAACATGGAATCTAAGTTTGGCATCTGCTCTCCCTCCAAGATCTCACCAAGCACAAATTAAACTCAGTTCCAAAGGGCACTCAACTGGACCAATCCCAGATGCCAAAAATCTGAAGAATGGCAGAATCAGCTAAAGGGAGGCTAATGTCCCAGTGGGTTTAATTAACCCTAATAAGCCCAAGACCATCAAGTTAAAATATAAATTAACTAGAGGCCCAGTGCACGAAATCCATACACTGGGTGGTGGGGGGGTGTCATTCAGCCCAGCCTGCACCCTCTCCAATTTGGGACCCCTCGAGGGATGTTAGACTGCCCAGTTAGACCCAATCCCACCTCTCACAATCCAGGACTGCTGGATCCCAACTGCTCGCCTGCCTGCCTTCCTGATTGCCCCTAACCGCTTCTGCCTGCCAACCTGATTACCCCCAAACTACTCTCATGCCAGCCTGGTTGATGTCTAACTGCTCCCCTGCTAGCCCATTTGCCCCTGACTTTCCTCCTTTGCTGGCCTGGTCACCCCTAACTGCCCTCCCCTGCAGGATTGATAGCCTCCAACTGCCCTCCCTTGCAGGCCTGGTCCCTCTCAATTGCCCTCCCTTGCAGGCCTGGTGCCTCCCAACTGCCCTCCCCTGCTGGCCATCTTGTTGTGGCCATCTTGTGTCCACATAGGGGCAGGATCTCTAACCACATGGGGGCAGCCATCTTGTGTGTTGGAGTGATGGTCAATCTGCATATTACTCTTTTATTAGATAGGATGATTCCAGGCTAACAGACCTGACTGCCGAATCTTGATTGAGAATGAGCTCATAAGCCTAGCTGGCGTGACTCAGTGGTTGAACGTGAACCAGGAGGTCAAGCTTCAATTCCTGATCAGGGCACATGCTTGGTTGTGATCTCAATTCCCAGTGTGGGCCTGCAGAATGCAGTTGATCAATGATTCTCTGTCAATCTCTTTCTCTCTCTCTCTCTCTCTCTCTCTCTCTCTCTCTCTCTCTCTCTGAAACCAATACAAAAATATATATTTAAACGAATGAGCTCACAAGACTAGGATACTGAATGTGCTGGAATAGCTGAGGGAGGACTTGAGCTTGTTTGTCTCAACTAAAGTGTCCACTTGCGAATTAACATTACTACCAATGGAGAAAAAAAATATTGAAAAGCAGCAATGGTACAATCACTGGCTTTGCAGTGATTCTGAAAAGGGGTATGTTACTTAGTCTAGAATTAGCCATGTTCTTCCACAGAATTATGGAGTCATCTAGTTGAGTGGTTTCCAAACTGTGCTGTGAGGACAAGGAATTCCAGAGAGATCTTGGGACCTGCTTGAGCTGAAGTAGCTCCACTTGCATCTATTAACTAGGACTGAGGTTCTGAGGAAGATTCATTTAAAGAAGTGGTTTTGCTGCTTGTATCAGATAGGACTCTTTTAATGGCAAAATTCAGAAACCCCAATTTACACACACACACACAAAAAAAAAGACTTAGGCAAAAATAAAGAAAAAAGTTAAGGCTATGTATTTCTATCATAGCCAAATACAATGTCTAAACCAGGGGTGGGCAAACTTTTTGACTCGAGAGCCACAATGGGTTCTTAAACTGGACCGGAGGGCCGGAACAAAAGCATAGTTGGAATGTTTGTGTGAACTAATATAAATTCAAAGTAAACATCAATACATACAAGGGTACGGTCTTTTTTTTTTATTTCAATAGTTTTATTCGTTTTAAACATTTTAACAAGAAGAATGTAAACACTAATTATTATAATATGAAACTTCAAAAAATGGAGGAATCATAGCACAATAACATACCTTATATTGAAGACGGCAAAGGCAAAATAAAATTGCCTAACAAAGGAAAGGTACAAAGGCCTTTCAAATTAAACTTAAATATAATAAAATAATTTAAAACTAAAACAAATAGAAAAGAACAAAATGTGTAAACAGTAAATTAAACATTTTCTTTAGTGCAACTTCCAAATTATGCCCGGGACGCAGATGTAGATGGCAATGTAGACTGGGTTGAAAGGTTTTTGGTCTTTAAAACATCAACCTCAGTGGGAACAGTGTTGTTGGTCTCCTTTTTTAGCTAATGCATCAAAGTCTGGAGTTAGTTTTGTTGTGGCTATTCTCAGGACAGATCTGAGGTGTTCGTCAGTTAAGCTGGATCTGTGAGGGGCTCTGATACTGTGCTTTCCAGGGGCTTGTTTCCCTACATCACCACGATAACGTGTCTACGCATTCCCAGGGTGATGTCAGGAGATCCTCGGGCATTACAAAGAGCCTCTACAAAGAGCCTCTGGAAGATTGAGAGGTTGTTCCTTCTACTGAATGGGCGGAAATATATCCACCCACTCAGAAGAAGGAGCTACGGCTGTGTTTCCTGATGTTGCCATGTTAAAACTGCTGCTGGTGAAGGAGCAGAGGGGAGAGCAAGAGAACCCTCCACTCTTTCAGCTCCGCGGGCCGGATAGAACAGCCGGAAGGGCCATAGTTTGCCCATGGCTGGTCTAAACAATATCAGCAGGACTAAGACACTCTTAGTCTCTGACCCTGCTTCCTGATGCATCAACTTCATTTAGGCAACCCTTCCCATACGGTGGCAAGGTTCAACTCCCACTGTCTCATCTCACAAGTCCAGTGATTCTCTTCCCCGATAGCTCTCCAATAGTTAGCCTGCCAAGAAAAAGGAAACTCAAAATGACAACTGTTTAAGCAAGATGTTTATTCTCTTTTATATCAAGAAAGTCCAGAAGTAAACAGTCCAGGAATGAATGATTGCTCCATAGCCTTCAGGAATCCAGACTTCTTTTTTGTTGCTTTGTTATCTGCCATAGGTGACTTCCAATTCATAGTCTCATGTGACTGCTTGGGCTCCAGCCATCTTGTCTGTATTCCAACAGCATAAAAGAGGAAGGGAATAAAGAGGGTTTGCCTCCCTTCCTTTAAGAACACTTTGGAGAAAGTAATATATGATACTTCCTCTTATATCCCATTGGCCAAGTTCCACCTGCCTCCCTCTATTCCTCCCAACATCCTCCCTTCTGTCCCCAAAGTATGGTATCTTTGTTGTATATACTTAATGAGCTTGGTGCAAACATTGGACATCTGGGGTTGGGGAGAGTGTTCTGAGGCTAATGTAGGCTTTACTAAGTGCTTTGATTGATTCGCCAGGGTGTCAGACAAGAATATTAGACTCCTTCACTGTCTCTCTCTGCGGCAGCCTGTGCACCCACATCCTCCCTTGGTCATTAGCCACTAGTTAACCTTTACCAAGTGTCACTGTGGAAAGAATGCTCTAGTTAGTTTATGTCTTTTGGAGTAAGGTCAGAGGAATCTTGCTCCGATGTTTGGTTTAGCAAAAGCACCCGGGAAGGAGATGGACAGCCCCACCATGGAATGTGTCCAGAGCCCTGGAGGCAGACCAGGTGCGTGGGGAGCTAAGCCATTAGTCCCTCTGCCTGATTTCCATCTCTCTGCCTGGCCCTGGTGTCAGGAGAGATTGATTGAGCCCATGCCCTCAGGATGGGGCAACAGTGTGGGAGCAGGGAGGGAAGGATGAGTACAGACAGATGGGATGTCATGGGATTAGCCAACTGGCCTTCACCAAGAGGGAATTTGGTGGGGAAGGGGGCCCGAGGGGAATGGAGCCTCTGCCCTGCTGACCCCTTCCACAACAATTACCAGAGGAGGCACGATCCCTCTGATACCTATGCAATTAAGCAGATGCGGCTGTGGCCAGCATGCTAGACCACTCTCTTCTGCCAGAGCGCTAATGGGCCCTAAGTGGATCCCAGATTCTCAGCTGCCAAAGGGAGGTATCTGCCAGCATTTCAGATGGCCTCAAGACAGAAAGGAAAATAAAGAATGGAGACTTAATAGTATTTTGGGAGGGGGATCTCCATTTTTTTTTAATGCAAACTAGAAAGAAAAGCCAAAGCTCACAACCAAAAAGTTATCAAAAATTTTTTTGAAGGCACACACAGTGCAAATATGAGTATACACAATAAAAATGCTAGCAATCAATTAGCCAATGGCTACCTTATTGACCAATTCCTTTAGTCCCAGAGAAGAGCTAGTTTAGTGATTCTCAATCAGGAGAAGAATATGTATGTATTTTAATTCTGAGCTTTTACTTTTCATCGTACCATCTTCTTTGTTACTGAAACTCATGGCCATAAACATGTAATTACTTTTTTTTATTATGAAATATTTATATATTGGTTTTCAGAATAAAAGCTATTTAAAATATACAATAAGAATTTTAAAAATTAAAACATTATTGGTATCAATTATTAAAATATATAACAAATTTAAAATAATAAAAAACATTATAATAATTAGCTCATTAATATGATATGTTATAAATGAATAGATCAGTGTTACTGACCGTGAATCTCAAAACAAATCAAAATATATGTAAATATTTGGTATAAGGTATACCGTATTTGCCGGCATATAAGACGATTTTTTGGCCCTGAAAAATACGTATTTGCCAGCGTATAAGACGACTGGGCGTATAAGACGACCCCCTAACATTTCCACTAAAAATACAGAGTTTATTATATACTCGCCGTATAAGACTACCCCCCACTTGGAGGCATATTTTTCAGGGCCAAAGGGTTGTCTTATACGCCGGCAAATACGGTAGGTGTCGTCTGGGAAAATAAATTACCAATAATATTATCAGGATGGCTGAGTACAGCATGAGGGCAGAAAAAAGGAAAGTTAGATTTCTGCCTTAAACTTACCCAAAATTCCAAATATATTAAAAAGTTAAATGTGCCCTAACTGGTTTGGCTCAGTGGATAGAGGGTCAGCCTGTGGACTCAAGGGTCCTGGGTTAGATTCCAGTCAAGGGCATGTACCTTGGTTGCAGGTACATCCCCAATAGGGGATGTTCAGGAGGCAGCTAATCGATAGTTCTCTCTCATCGATGTTTCTAATTCTCTCTCTCCCTCCCTTCCTCTCTCTAAAAAATCAATAAAATATTTTTTTAAAAGTAAAATGTAATATGACTGGAATAAAAATAATTGCCTGGGAATAAATAGATTTACATAATCTATTATAAATTAATGTTAATATTATATAACAGATTATATGATCTTAAGATAAAATAAGTTTTTGTAAGCTTAAACCAAAAGCATAAGGGGGAAGACCAATAGATTTGACTAAGTAAAATGTTTATATTTCTGAATTGTTGTGGGGGTTTTTTTAATCCTCACCAGGGATATGTTTTTATTGATTTTAGAGAGAAAAAGGGAAAGAGAGAGAGAGAAACATCGATGTGAGAGAGAAATACAGCATGCACCAAACCTATGTATGTGCCCAGACTGGAAATCGAATCCACAACCTTTGGTGTACATGACAGTGCTCTAACCAATTGATCCACCCAGCCAGGGCACACTTCTGTTTTTATTTTTTTTTTTAAATAAATCTTTATTGTTCATATTATTACAAATGTTCCTCATCCCCCCCCCAATTGCTCCCCTACACCAAGTTTCCATTCAATTCTCTGCCCTTTCCCCATCCCCCATTGTCCTCATCCATAGGTGCAGTTTATGTTCAGTCTCTTCCCGCCCCGCCCCACTCCCCATTTCCCCGAGAATCATCAGTCCACTCCCCTTCCATACCTCTGATTCTATTATATTCACCAGTTAATATTGTTCATCATGATTTTTACTTCCCTTGTTTTTTAGACTCACTTGTTGATAGTTACGTGTTTGTTCATAATTTTTATCTTTATTTTCTTCCTCTTCCTAAAGAACCCCTTTTAGCAATTCATATAATTCTGGCTTGGCAGTGATGAATTCCTTTAGCTTAAATTTATTTGTGAAGCTCTTTATCTGGCCTTCGATTCTGAGTGATAGCTTTGCTGGGTAGAGTATTTTTGGCTGTAGGTTCTTGTTATTCATCACCTTGAATATTTCTTGCCATTCCCGTCTGGCCTGCATGGTTTCTGTTGAGAAATCAGCTGACAGTCGTATGGGTGCCCCTTTATAGGTAACTACCTGCTTTTGTCTTGCTGCTTTTAATATTCTCTCTTTGTCTTTAGCTCTTGGAATTTTAATTATGATGTGTCTTGGTGTGGTTCTTTTTGGATTCCTTTTGTTTGGGGTTCTGTGTGCTTCCTGGACGTGTAAGTCTATTTCTTTCACCAGGTGGGGGAAGTTTTCTGTCACTATTTCTTTCAATATGTTTTCGGTATCTTGTTCTCTGTCATCTTCTGGGATGCCCATAATTCTGATGTTGGTTCGCTTGAAGTTGTCCCAGAGGTTTCTTACATTATCTTCAACTTTCTGGATTCTCTTGTCTTCTTGCTTCTGCGGGGGAGTGTCCTCTGGCTCTTTGTGTTCCAAATCTTGGACTTGATTCTTGCAATCTTCCAATCTGTTTTTAGGACTCTGTATAATATTATTTATTTCAGAGATTGTATTCTTTATTTCTAGTTGACCCTTCATTATTTCTTGTTGATCCCTTATCATATCCTCATAGGTGTCATTTATTTTATCGGCCTTTTCTAAGAGATTGTTGAACAACCTTATAAGCGTGGCTTTGAACTCTATATCCAGTCGCTTTTTGTCCTCCATTTCTTTCGTTTGTGATCTGTTTCCTCGTTTCGGCATTTTCGCTGCTTCCCTGAGTTGGTAGGTTGGGAGGATCAGCTGTGTCTAAGCCAGGAGACAACCTTATTCCACTAGACTTGGAAACCTGCAAAAGCCTCTCTGAGTTCAGCTTGGATGGGGCAGAGCTTCAGGGTGGAGCCTACAGCCTTGGCTTCTGGTTAGCCCCGCCCTCGGAGGTTCCTGAGTCTCAGTGAACCTCAGTGTCCTTTGGTACTCCAGCAAGCACCTCTGAGAGAAAGGTACTCTAGAATTTCGCCCGCTACCAGACAGTGTAGTCTCTCCCCCAACAAGCCCACAACTGGGGTTCAGAGCAGTTGGAAGTGGGGTTAAGATCAGTCCGGAGCTTATGTCTCCTTCCCGCTAGGGCGATCTCGCGGCCCAATCAACAGTCTGTCCTCTGTGTGCGCAATGTGCGCGACTCAGGGGCTCTGCTTTTCGCAGCTCAGCCCAGATTCCCCCTGTATGAGGCTGGAGCCCGAGGGTCTTGCCCAGGACTGGGGTTCAGTGCAGTCAGAACTGGGGCTCAGCACAGTCCTGAGCTTTTGAGTCCTTCCCGCTGGGGCAATTCAGCAGCTCAGCGAACAGTCTGTCCTCTGCGCACAATGTGCGCGACTCCGGGGCTCTGCCTTTTCGCCGCTCTGCTGAGCTTCCGCCTTACATCCCAGATTCCCCCTGTATGAGCCTGTGACCCCCGGGGTCTCGCCCAGAACTGGGGTTCAGTGCAGTCGGAGTAGGGGTTCAGCACAGTCTGGAGCTTTTATCTCCTTCCCGCTGGGGAACGCCAGCCAGGCACTCAGCCGCCCCTCCTCTCCGGCTCCGTCCTCTCCCCGCGCGGGCACACCGTGCCTCCGTACCTTAGGCTTTTACGGCTCCTCTGGTTTTCCTTCTGGTTTTCTCTTTCCTTCTAGTTGTAGAATTCCCAGTCAGTCAACTTTCCTGTAGTTCTGGATAGTGTCCACTCTATATTTTAGTTGTATTTTTTGAAATTGTTGAGTGCGGCTGCAGTTAGGCTTTTACCTCTGCCGCCATCTTGTTGTCTCTCCACACTTCTGTTTTTAAAACAAGAAAAAGAAATAAAGCTGAAGTGTAAACAAGTATAAGTAAATAATATTTGCAATGTGTGTGATAATAAAGAGTACTTAGAAACCAAAAGCAAAATGTTAACATTCCCATACAAAAGTGAACAAAGGATATTAGCTAGCTATTTATAAAACATTTTCAAGCTTCAATAAACATATGTTTGAATTTTCAGTGTCAGTAACAGTCAATTAAATACAAATTAAAATTATAAAAACTTAGTATTTTATAGCTATCCTATTGTTAAAAAAATATTTAAAGATAATACCCAGTCTTGTCGAGAATGCAACATCTCATAAATTTCAGATGGGAAGTTTGACAATTTGTATGAAAAGCTTTTAAATATGCTTGAGTTTTATTGACACAACAAGCCAATTCCTATAAAATTTATACTAAGAAATTAAGAATGTGCTTAAATATTTGTGTACAAAATATTTATCAAAACATGATTCACAAAAGTGAAATTCTGAGGAAAATGTCCAAAAATGGGGATTTGCTTTAAAAATTAAGAGGACAATTTATTCTATGATTTATATGGAAGTAAGAGGGCCTTCTATAGTCATAACAATCATGATGAAGAGCAGCTGTATTGGCTGTATTTAGAACTATTTCTTTTCTTTTTTTTAAGAGATTTCTAGAACTAATAATAACAAGCTATTAACATTTGGTAAATATATGTGATAGGAACATGAGTATCACATTATTTTTTGCATTTTTGTATGTTTGAATATTTCACAATTTAAAAAATCTCTAGTGAAAACTTGCTCTCAATATACCACTTGAAGGACCAAAAATGGCACCAACCACCTTATCAGTTGATGGACACCTATTGATCTGACCATTACCAGTTGGTTCCTGTGGATGGAGTGATGAGACAGATGACCTCCAAGGACCCTTTCAATACTGAGAAGCCCGATTTATAAAACTGGGATTCCTGAAGCTGGAAAAAGATTTACAGTAACAAATTTAATTTTTGAGGGACAATGGTGAGCTTGTGTTCATGTGTCTCACAAGTAAATAAAAGTAAGACCCAAACTCATCTAGAAAAATAAGAAGGATTGAGGAAGGAAAGGACAAGGGAGAAAGTAGACCTAGAAAAACATGAGCAAATCCACCTTGGACCCTCAAGATCCAACCAAGCTAGATGTGGGGAAGAAATGAGCATTGACAAAGGGGAAATTGATGGACACAGGTTATTAAGAGCTCCATTGTGAAATACTTTGCTTTGCTTGTTTTGGTTTGATTGAAATATTAATAGCAACCAAAGTGCTAAAGATCAATTGGCATTGTGTAAGTGAAATGTTTCCTCCTAAGTAATCTCATCCACTGCTGCTGAGAATTTAAATCTGTTCAATCGTTCTGGAAGGCAATTAAGTAATATGTATAAAAAAATTTTAATTTTATATAACCTTTGACCCAGCAATTCTATCTATAAATTTTTTCTTGAGTGATCAAAAATGGCCTTCAAGATTTGTGTATAAGGATCTTCATCGCAGAGAACAACGAACATTTAGAAAAATCTGAGAAAACAAATACAATACTGAGATTGTGTTACAAAGAATAGGACAGGTTATAAAATAGTCTATATACTCAGATTCCATTTTGGGAGGGAGGAAGGGAGGGAGGGAGGGAGGGAGGGAAGGAAGGAAGGAAGGAAGGAAGGAAGGAAGGAAGGAAGGAAGGAAGGAAGAAAGAAAGAAAGAAAGAAAGAAAGAAAGAAAGAAAGAAAGAAAGAAGAAAGACAGGGTAGGAGGAAGAGAGACAGGGAAGGAGGAAGAGAGACAGGGGAGGAGGAAGAGAGAGAGAGACAGGAAAGGAGGAAGAAAGGGAAGGAGGGACTCAGAGGGACAGAGAGAGGCAAGAAGAAGAATCCCTACTCACCCTGTAACCTTGGACAAGTAGCATAACTTTTCCAAATCTAATCTACCACTCCTATAAACAACTAGTTAATCCTATTCCTTGTAAAAATTTAATGAGTAATATGTAGGTTAGAGCTATTTTGCAAACTTTGTCATAATGCAAACTAAAAGTGATGGGAGTTGGTGAAGAAAAAAAAAACAAGTAAAAAAATAATTATAAAGCACATGTGCTCTGCCCTGGGATTTTCTTGGGAAAGAGTGAACATAAAAACCTTGAGAGTCATGTATGCATTTACAAACTAGTAAACAATGAATGTTCAATGTGGCCTCCAAGGCCCGAGACCCCTCCATGCTCATACACTCGAGCTTAACAGCTCTTATAGTAGCAACATGGGCACTCCAAAAACCTGTCTGCATCCAGCCCTGAACCAAACAGTTCCTGACAAGCATGGCAGCCCAGAGAGTACCCATTGTTCAAAGACATTCAAGGGCTCCCTGGTTCTAGAGAAATTAGTGCTTTATGGTCTGTAATTTGCCTAGGTCCCTGCAAGGAGCCCTGGCAATTTTGTTTACATAATTTTATATTCTATTCTTAGAGTGAGACTCCCAAATTATGTAAAGTTAAAAAAAAAACAACAAAACTTGCATCTCCCCTTGCCTTAGCTGGATAGTCAAAACACACTGCAAACCAGCCTCAGTCTCTCTCTCCAAACTCATCTCCCACGTGCCACCCACAGGAGCCCTTCCCTTCGTGCTCCCTGAACGCGCTGCAGGCCTCCTGGTCTCTAATCTGCACCTCAGCCAGTACTCTGCTTCCCTGCTTATCGAAGTGTTGCTTTCCACAAAAGCTAGTTCAAGGCCACTTCTGCTGATACAGCATTCCTGACCCTCCCGGCAATCCAGCTGATGGAGTACAGCTTTCTCTTGCAAAACTCTCTACTTTATATTGCGATTATCTTATTATATAGTCATCTCCCTTATAATTGGCCAGTTTGTTTCTCCAAATCTCCAAGCTTTGGGGAAAGGGAGAGAGCAACAGACCTCCTACATATGACCCACTCTGCACCTACGTCACCTTCTCATTTCTGTCTCTCCCAGATCTGTATAATTCTGAAATCTCAGCCCAAATGGCAATCCCGAGGCCCCCACATGCCAGGCCAGTAATTCTCTTATTCTTTCCACTATTGCTCACTTGGTAAAGTTTGCATCCTGGGCTGCAAAGAAGCTTCAGTATCTGCTTATCCAAGAGTGATCTAGAACCTCCCCAAAGGGTGGGGTCTGGTCATCCCAAATGGGAGCAAACACAGAATCTAAATCTCTCCTGCATATGAGGTGAGAGATTAGACTCCACCACCGCCAGCTCTGTGTCTCCAAACCAGACGGAGGACATCTGGCCCCTGGAATGGACACGCCATCTCTGAATAACTTCAAAAGGAAAGATGGCCCAGATAGCTTCACTGAAGGCATTTGCTTAATTAGTAATGTAGGAGCCAAAGAATTTCTTGTTGGCCACATCATTTCAATGAGTAGTAAGGAAAAGATGACCCTGAAAAGCTAGAATAACTGGGGACATCTGGGATGACCTAAGCAAAATTCATTTGTGGTCCCTTATGAGCTGGACTATAAAGATAGAGAAAATGGGATAGAGATAGCTAGCTTTCATTTTGCATTTCTAGTGGTTCCATAGCATCCCCTTAATGATTTGGATTAGACTGCTTTCTTTAGCTCATATTTATCAAAATGACAGTTTGCTCTTTCCCCCCAAGTCAACTTCCTCACAGATATGCATATTGGATTCTTGCTGATTGTCCTCTTCTCTGTGGGAGTGATCCTGAAATGTTACAGTTTGCCTCAGTGGATAAGTATGAATGGCCCAGGAGGGATAAGTTTAAGTTATTACTGTTCATTTATTTATGTCCCCATGCTGTGACAACATAAGGATGCAGACTTTACTCTCAAGGTACACTAGAAGAGCTCACAGTCTAGTGGGAAAATCTCCTAGTGCACTGCCATCATTTTGTGTGCACATGTCTAAGTGCTATAAAAGAGATATAAATCATGAGTACAAAACACTTTGGAAGCACAAAGGAAATAGCAACTCACTTGATCCCCATGGATGAATCAATCACATTCTTCCCTAAACCAAATGTTCACAGAGGGAAGGGAAGGGAAATGGAAGATAAAAAATTCTAGAAGAATTACATGATTCAGAGATTGATTGGGTCAGTAACGTGGCACAGAGTTCAAGTTTATTTCAGAATGTAAGAGTTCAATGGTTTCTAACCTTGGTCTTGGTTAGGATAATAAATTTTATTTTTATTTTATTTATTGATTGTTTTAGGGAGAGAGGAAGGGACAGAGAGACATTTATTTGTTGTTCTATTTATTTATGCACTTATTGGTTTATATATTTTAATTGATTTTTTACAGAGATGAAAAGAGAGGGATAGAGTTAGAAACATCAATGAGAGAGTCACTGATCATCTGCCTCTTGCACACTCCCTACTGGGGATGTGCCCACAACCGAGGTACATGCCCTTGACCAGAATTGAACCTGGGACCTTTCAGTCCTCAGACTGACGCTTTATCCACTAAGCCAAATCGGTTTCGGCTATTTGTTGATTTTTATATGTGCCCTGACCAGAGAGCAAATTCACTATATGGCATATTAGAATGAAATTCTAACCAACTGAGCTACCAGGCTAGGGCATGAATATTATTGATATATCTGAGTAAAGGAATTATAGTTGACTTGAACAACATGGATTTGAACTTCAGGGGTCTATTTATATGGAGATTTTTTTCAATAAATACAGTCAGCCTCCATATCTGTGTATTTCATATCTGTGAATTCAACTAACCTTGGACTGAAAATAGTATTTTCTCACAGTTGAGAATCCATGGATGTGGAGGGCCAACTATATGCATTGTTCTATGCCCTCCTATCTAATAAAAGGGTAATATTCAAATCAACCATTACTCCACTACACCCACAGGCCATGTCCACAAGCCACACCCACCAGCCAATCAGGAGCAAATATGCAAATAAACCAAACAAAGATGGCTAAAGCCACAGAGCAGGAAGAGGCTTGTGTTTCCCCGGCAATGGAGGAAGCCAAGCTTTCCACCTTCCCTTGCTGGCCTAGGCCTCCACTCAAGGCTACAAAGTTTCAATGATAGAAGATACATAAATCTAAACAGAAATGGCAGCAGCCATGGAGCTGGAATGAGCAGGAGGCTAGGGTTGTCCCCGGTGATAGAGGAAGCCAAGCTTTTTCACACCCTGGCCAACCCAGGACTCTGCTTAAAGCTACAAAGTTTCAATTATAGAAGGTAAACAAGTCCAAATAGAAATGGCTACTTCCACTGAACAAGCAGAAGGCTTGGCTCTGCTCCAGGCTACAAAGTTTCAGTTGTAGAAGATAAATAAACCCCAGATACCATAACCTCCCCATGGGTCACCAGGGGGTGTCCAGCCTGCAAACCACCACAGGCCCCTTGCCCAAGCCACCCCAAGTCCCAATGGAACACCCACCCTGATCCAGGACACCATCTAGGGCAAACCAGCTGGCCCCCACCTATGCACCAAGCCTCTATTCTATCTAATAAAAGAGTAATATGCAGATTGACCATCACTCCAACACACAAGATGGCTGCCCCCATGTGGTCAAAGATGGCTACCCCATGTGGACACAAGATGGCCACCACAAGATAGCAAGCAGGGGATGGCAGTTGGGAGGGACCAGGCCTGCAAGGGAGGGCAGTTGGAGGTGATCAAGCCTGCAGGGGAGGGTAGTTAGGGGTGACCAAGCTGACAGGAGGGAAGTTGGAGGCCACCAGGCCGGCAGGGAAGGGCAGTTGGGAGGGACCCAGACCTGAGGGGAGAGCAGTTGGGGGGGACCAAGCCTGCAGGGGAGGGCAGTTAAGGGCAAACAGGTTGGCAGGGGAGCAGTTAGGCATCAATCAGGCTGGCAGGGGAATGATTAGGGGGTAATCAGGCTGGCAGACAGAAGTGGTTAGGAGCAATTAGGAAGGCAGGGAGGCAAGCAGTTAGGAGCCAGCAGTCCTGAATTGTGAGAGGGATGTCCGACAGCCCATTTAGGCCTGATCCTACCTCAATCGGGCCTAAATGGGCAGTTGACATCCCTCGAGGGATCCCAGATTGGAGAGGGTGCAGGCTGAGCTGAGGGACACCCCACCCCCATGTATGAATTTCATGCACTAGGCATCTAGTTTTATGTAAGGAACTTTAGCATCTGCAGATTTTTGTACCTTCTGGGGGTTCTGGAACCAATGCCTCTTAGATATCAAGGGCTGACTATAGTTAAGTTTGGGGGCAGTCAAAATTTATATGCAGATTTTCAACTGCACAGGGTCAGTGCCCCTAAACCTAATGTTGTTCAATAGTCAACTGTATACACTATCAGCTCATATCTAAGTAGAGGGATTTTAATTACCAAGAGGTCAGGGAGTTAGCATGAGTAGATGACTGAAAGCCTGAGCAGGGACCTTGGACAATAAGGGAGTTGCTCGAATAGTAAAAATTCAGTAGAACTGTGCTTGTATGAAGTATAACCACTATGAGTAAAATTTTTTACAAAAATTAGGTCCATTGTCTAGGACCATGGTCAGCAAACTGAGGCTCACAAGCCACATGCAGCTCTTTGGCCCCTAAAGTATGGCTCTTCCACAAAATACCACGGCCTGGGCGAGTCTATTTTCAAGAAGTGGTGTTAGAAGTTTAAAAAATGTGGCTCTCAAAAGAAATTTCAATCATTGTACTGTTGATATTTGGCTCTGTTGACTAATGAGTTTGCCTACCACTAGTCTAGGATATGCTCAGAATAGCAACGACCTAAGCTTTGGGAGAAAACACACCAACAAAAGATATGAATTAAAACAGCAGTGGACTGAACACTATGTGTAGTCTAAGATCACTTAAATCGTAAGTACAAATTTATGAGGTCTACAAATGATAGTGTTGGATAGTGTGATTTTTTTAACATTAAAAATTCTTTATTCAATTACTATGTTCGCTGACAATTATCCAAAACCCTCTTACTTACGATATCCCATATTACTTTGTGCTTTGATTTTGAGATACTAGGTACTTGGAAGGAGGAAACAAACAGATATTAGCTAAAGGGTGGCAAAGGCTTTTAGAAGAGCCTGCTGGTGTGGCTCAGTGGTTGAGTGTTGACCTATGAACCCAGGTCAGCGTTTGATTCCCAATCAGGGCATATACTCAGGTTGCAAGCTTGATCTCTAGTAAGGGTGTGCAGGAGGCAGCTGATTGATGTGTCTCTCTCTCACACACCCCCTTCCTCTCTATCTAAAAAATCAATAAAACATTTTTTAAAGGCTTTGAGAAGGAAAGTTGGGGTGCCTAGTATCTATCCTGAAAATACAGCTCAACAAATATATCTATGCACTTATTCTCTATGAAATTATCCGTAATAGCAAAAAGTTGAAAACAATTGAAATCCATCAAAAGGAGATTGGTTAGCCCTAGCCAGTTTGGCTCAGTGGATATAGCATTGTCCTGCAGATTGAAGGGTCCCATGTTCGATTCTAGCCAGGAGCACATACATGCCCAGGGTTGTGGGCTTGGTTCCCCTGTGGGGGGCGGGGCATGTCGAAGGGAGCTGATCAATGATTCTGTCTCATCGTTGATGCTTCCCTCTCTTTCTCCCTCTTCCTTCCTTTCTGAAATCAATAAAATATATTTTTTTTAAAAAAGGAGATTGGTTAAATAAACTATGGTACATCTACCCAGTGTAGTTTTATGCAACCTTAAAGAAATGAAGATCTCTAATTAATGAGTATAGGATTATTTCCAAGGTCATTTTTAAGAAAAAAAATCAAAAAAAAATGTAAATGGTATAATTAGTACATAAAGTAAATGTCCTTTTTCTGAAAGAAAAAAGTGGGGGGGGGGGGGAAGTATAGTATACCTCTTTTTATGAAAGAAAAGGGGACATATACATATTTTTCTTATTGTTTCAAAAAGAAGCAAAGTAAATATAAACCAAAACAAATGAAAATGACTGCCTCTCGGTGGCCAGGAGGTGTAATGTGGAATGGGGAGGTAGAGATGGGATTAAGGATTTTCCAAGAATAAATTTTATATTATTTTGACCTTTAAACTTTAGAAGTATTTTACATATTCAAAAGCTAAAGTTAAATCAAAAAGGGAAAAAATAATAATTTAATAATATTATTTCATTTATATTAATATTAAGTGGAACAAAACCAAATTTATCTAACTGGTTATGAAATTAACATCACAGTCTTATAACAGACTTTATTACTTTGAAAAACCTTTGAATATCTTACTCTGCACGTCTTCAATGGCTCTATCCTCTCTGTACAACTATATTCTGAGGATAAAAAGTCCTGCAAGAAAATATTAAACTTCATTTGATAAAGTGATGGCAATATTGTGATTATAATCACAAAACATTAGACTAAAGAGACATGAAACTATTTTATGCATATTATAAGATTAAAAAAAATAATTTATTCTGTAAACCAAGGTTTTTCAGAAAAAGAGCAGAGATACCTACATAAAAGAAGTGAAGGGAAAACTATATTTTTTTTCCTCCATGTAGAAAATCTACAGTTAGATTAGATTGGGAAATATCAACATTAACTTATATTCAGAAATATTTTTTCTAGCTCTGACCTCTGAAAGGCTCTAGAGAAACTCCAACAGTAATGTTTAATATACCTACCCAGCACCTGAATATTGGTCGGTTTTATTTTAACTGTGGTAAAATACACATAGCATGAAATTTACCATTCTAACCATTTTTGGGAGTAGAGTCCAGCAGAGTTAAGTCAGATCTTGGTTTTCAATACCATTCTCACATTGAAAGAAATCAGGGCTCTCTGAGAAATGGCTGGTTTCAGGTCCAGGGCAAGAGAAGAATAAGGGAGACATCAAGGTGAACCAGAACGCAAGGAGAGCACCCTAAGACCAGTCAGGTCAGATCAGGTCACGGAGCCAACCTGAGGCACCCCCACTGCCTAAATCTGGATAAGTTTAAGCATCAATAGCTACTGTAATTTATTATAACGTATTAAATAAATGAAATGCATGTGTCCACAGTGATCCCTGAAGAAAGAGAGAGAATAGGGGGGTAGGGTGGCCTCAGAGAAAAGCTCTTCTTTATAGAAGGTCAGATAATAATGAAGAAACATGTTTAGAAAATCACCACTCTGCAACATCCAAAATAATCAGTGAGTCAGGCGAGACTCATCAAAAGATGCTAAAGCCATTGGGTAAAATGCTGTTGGGAGCAGGAGATGCACAAGATGCCAAAGTATCACCCCTCAGATTGCAGGGGTGGCAATGTACCTCACAATTGCAAGATCTCTCAGGCACCACTTTAACCAAGTGATCATGCACAACATCACTACTAGGGGACAACCGGCTACTGTGTGTCTCTTGGTGTGGTGCAAAATGAGCACAGCATCACCAAATGAGCACCGTGACTTATTCTTGCAAAAATGTTTAACCCGAACCCAATCAAGCCTTGGTCCTAATTCCCATTTTACCAGAAGTGCAGGGAATAGAGGAACAGGTTTAAAACACCATGAAAAGACAAACAAATCTAAAATGTATTCTATAAAATACTTGAACTGGATTCCTGAAAATGTCATGTCATGACAAAAAGAGCATTTTTTTTCTTAAAAAATTTTCTTAATCCTCACCCAAGGATGTTTTTGTTGGTATGAGAGAGAGGAGAGAGGAGAGAGAGAGAGAGAGAGAGAGAGAGAGAGAGAGAGAGAGAGAATTAATGTTCACATTGATCAGTTGCCTCCCAACCTCCCAACCCCATGCCCTGACTAAGCATTGAACTCAAAACCTTTTTGGCACAAGGGACAATAAGGGACAATGCTCAACCAACTGAGCCACCTGGCCAGGTGGGTCTATTTTATATTAACCAGGACTAAAGAGACATAAAAACCAAAAGTAATGTTAACCTCGATTAAATGCTGGTTTTAAAATAATCACCCAAAGATGTCATTGGAATAAGCAGGGGGAAATATGTTTGTATAAAAAGTTTATTTATATATGTATGATGTATGTATGTGTGTATATATTAGGTGGGGCAAAGTAAGTTTACAGTTGTCTGTATAGAAAATAAAACAACTAAGAAACACCAATCAGAAAGGATATATGCATTCCTATGTTCACAGCAGCACAATTTACAATAGCTCAGATTTGGACACAGCCTAAGTGCCCATCAGCAGATGAGTGGATTAAAAAACTGTGGTACATCTACACAATGGAATACTATACCACTATAAAAAAATATAAAAAGAAGGAATTCTTACCATTTGCAACAGCATGGATTGAACTGGAGAGCATTATGCTAAACGAAGTAAGTCAGTCAGAGAAAGATAAATAGGACACAGATAAATAGCACATGATCTCACTCATTTGTGGAATATAATGAACAACATAAACTGATGAACAAAAAACAGATCCAGAGACAGAGAAGCATCAATCAGATGATCAAACCTCAGAGGGAAGGTAGGGGAAGGGGGAGAGATCAACCAAAGGACTTGTATGCATGCATATAAGCCTAACCAATGGACACAGACACTAGTGGGGGAGAGGAGAGGGAGGGCATGAGTGGGGGGGGGGCGTGAGCAGAAGTGAGGGGGCAATGGAGGGATAAGGACACATATGTATTGGTACTACCTTAATCAATAAAGAAAAAAAATACTCTGAAGAAACCATTTAAGTCTTTCTAAAAAGAGAAAATAATACAATAAATAGTAAATAATAATACAAGAATAAACTCTGTGTTTTGAATGCTCACAACTGTAAACCTATTTGCCCCACCCTGTATATCTACATGCACACATGTACACAAACACACACACACACACACACACACACACACACACACACAGAAAGAAAAAAATAATAATATAAAATGCATACACCGACTACTTGGACTGATCTCTCCAACCAATCCACAGGCACCTGAGAGGTGGCGGAGGGATGAGATGATACGCCAGAGAGTGGTGAGCCGGTGTAGCCTGAACTCACATGATCATTGTTCCAGAATTGGGTCCCCCTTTTAACAGAAGCTTGGAGGAAGTCCCATCCTTTCTCAACTGCCCTTCTCATAAAATTAAAATTAGAATCGCCAGCCTCACTCCAGAGCTCTGGGGCTTCACCAGTTAGCATCTGTAAATAGTGCGAGGCTGAGAAGCATTATGAAAGTCAGATGTGCAGATGCACACATGCCTGAGGTATGCAGAGAAGCCAGGACGGGTGTTCCCCACGTCAGGCAGTGGGTGTTCAAAGGACCTAACATGAGTGGTGGCTCTTGTGAATTCTCTTTGGAACTTGCCCTTCTGAGGGTATGACTGGGGAGGGAGCCTCCTGCCAGAGGCACAATATTTTTCCCTTAAAGACAGGCCACGTGATGTGGGAAGGAGCCTCGAATTACAGAGTCAGAAGATCTGGATGGACATTCTAACTCTGCCACAGTTATGGCCTGGAGCCTTCGAACGGGTATCTGAAATAGTAACCCATTCTCCCTGTGTCAGATTCAAAGTCGTTTTGTTTTATCACAAGTCTTGGCTGGGCATTAACCAAAGCTGCATAGTTTAATGAAATATATATATATATTAGAAAATGTGGTTACAATTAACCAGTTCATCTTTCTAGTTTTTCAAAGACCTGTGTTTGCCTCAGCCAACTCCTGACTTCAGCCCTGGTACATTACTATTACTATTATTTACTAACTATAGAACCAGAAACTAGTATAAAGGATTTCTATTTTTTCAAGACATTTTTATAATCATCATCTCAGTTGATCATCCCAATAGGCAGAGCAGAAAAAAATAAATGAATTTTGCAAGTACATAAACAGAAGCTCAGCCTATCCTGGCCAAGGCCACATAACTAGAACATTACAAAGATGGAAACAGAATTCAGTCCATCAGGCTAAGTGCCACCATGGTCATGGGCTTCACAGTGCCTTCCTTCCTTCCTGCATCACATGTGGTGCTGACCCCTAAGCCAAGCCCACGCTGTGCACCATCAACAGCCTGCCACCAGCTCCCCTCACAACCCAGTCTGTCCTGGGAAGCTTTAAAACTTCCAAAGATAGGCAAGGGCACATGCAGGCAAAAAATAACAATAATAATAAAAATTGCCAAAACCGCTTTGGCTCAGTGGATAGAGCGTCGGCCCGCAGACTCAAGGGTCCCAGGTTCGATTCTGGTCAAGGGCATGTACATTGGTTGCGGGCACATCCCTGGTGGGTGTGTGCAGGAGGCAGCTGGTCAATGTATCTCTCTCATCGATGTTTTTAGCTCTCTATCTCTCTCCCTTCCTCTCTGTGAAAAATCAATAAAATATATTTTTTTAAATAAAAATAAATGGAGCCAACATCAGTGTGTGATGGAGATGACAAGATTCTATCGCCCATTTTCTTCCAAGCTCCAGCCTCCCTGTTGAAGGATGGGGGGTTAAAACCTTTTGCTAGATCAAGCAGAAAGCTTAGAGATTATTTAATCTAGTGGTTCCCAAAATTGGCTTCCCATTGGAATCTGCTGAAAAGTTTGTTAAAAATAAACATATCTGTGCACCACTTAGAGAGATTTTGGTTCAGCAGTATTGCAAGCCAGCCTGAAAAATCTATTTTTGTCTAGTGTCCTTGGACCCCAGCTGGAGGGGATGCACTAAGAGCAGCTGGGGGCCACTGTCAGAAGGTATCAGGGGATTCTCCAGGACAGGAGACTGATCCCCAAAGACAACAGAGACTTGCCCAGGGTCACACAGCTAGACAGTGATGTATAGCTTTCTAACCCAAATCACACACATTATACCACACTGGGTCCTCTTACAGTCCTACCAGATGAGTGAGAAACTGCATGTTCTACTCTTCCTGGGAGAGAAAGAAAGGCCTTTTGTGCTAGTTTGCTAGAGTAGACAGAGTGCCACAAACTGGACAGCTTAAACAGAGAAATGTATTCTCTCCTAGTCATGCAGGCTAGAAGATGAAGGAGTTGGCAAGGCCAGCTTTCAATGAGATCTCTCTCCTTGGCTTTAAAATGACCACTTCTTGCTGCATCCTCCTCTGTGTGTGGCTGTGTCCTATTCTCCTCTTCTTGGAAGAACACCCACCAGTCATATTGGACCTCATTTTAACTTAATTTAACTTAATTACTACTTTAAAGACACAATTTCCAAGTCTCATCTAAAGCAGTAGGGATTAGGATTTCAGCATGTGAATTTGGGGGGGAGACAAAATTCAGTCCACTCTAAGGCACTGAATTGCTACTTGAATTGGACTAAAATCAAGGTAATTAGGAAATAAAATCTAAGCCCTCACATTTAATATTAATTATTTTTAATGCTTTTTAAAGTCCAAAATATCCCCTGTGTTTTAAATGCAATAAAGTTTCTAAGAAATGCTATTTTTAAACCCAAGGGCTTAATCTGTGTTGAAATTTATTATCAAAGAATGCTATAATTCACAAATAATTAACATTGCCTGTCTTTATAAAAATCTGATGAGTTTTGATTTTAAAAAGAAAACTTCTGAAAATATATATAGGAAAGGGAATAAAATAACACATTTTGAAGCAGCTGAGTTGATGGGATAACAACCAGCTTAATTTTTCATTGAACAAAATAACCTTTGACCTTGCTTTGTGTCTAGTGAAGGCAGGATTCTGGAGGTCAAAGGTTAATTAGCCTGAGCATGATAATATATTTATCAGCAAAATAAACTGAGAAATAATGTGTGAGTAAAGGCCAATCTATTCTGTCTCAAATTCCTAGGAAGACACAATGAAATTGACAATCTGTATAGTCTTTGCACACACACACACACACACACAAAAAGACATTTTTCCTTCTTTTGTGGACTGAAGATGACTGTGCCAATATAAACTTCTGCTTTTCATCTTCTGAGCAGTCAAGGGCAGCAGTGCTATCTCTGACCCAGGGGCATGTTTTTAGAAGCACTGGATCCTCTTCACACAAAGTTAATTAGTGGTGTATTTTCAAATCGGCCCTGTGTCCCCCTCCTTGATGCTCCCAATCCTACTCCCACCGCAGCTTGCTAAATTAAGGGGTTTCTACAAGTTTGGGCTGTGCTAGGACACTGTGAGGATCCGGTCCATTGGGAGTCCGCAAAGATGAGTTCTAATTTCAGCTTTACCTCCTTCTCTGTGACTTGGGGTAAGTTCATTCAACTCTCTGGGCCTGTTTTCCCACTTACAAAACCACAGAGTGAGACTCAATGACCTCTTAAGTGTTCCCAATTATTTATATTTTTTTAAAGGAAAGGATGTGAGTTCTTGAAAAATGTGTTCAAGTCTTATCTATCTGACATAAGAAGAATGAAGAGATGAAGGAGGAGGAAGAGGGAGGAGAAACCCAGCAGGAAATGAATGAACTTTCCTTTATGCAAGCCTTCAGTGGCTGGAGCACCCTAGGAGGGGAGCATTGGACAATGGGGGTCCCTGCAAAAACACACATCAACCACAAGAGGAGAGCATTCCAAGCTGAACTGAGACCAGAACTCAAATCACGATTTTGTCACTAGCTAGCTGTGTGACCTTTGCAAAGTCACAGAAGCACCTCTGGCCCCAGTTTCTTCATCTACAAAAGGAGGGAGTTTGATTAGATGGGTTCTCTCTTCTCTGGAATTGCATTAGTGAGACAGCTGGTATTGTTAATTGATAAGGAAGCAGTTCAAAGAGGATCCATCTGTTTTTAATTAAATTCCATTTGCGACATCTTTATAAATGCTCTGGGTCTAGGAGATAACATATTAGGAGACACTGAGAACATACATATTGAAGCCATATGGCAATATATAACGGACAGACCCAATTAAATAGAATTAAACCAGTGACGGGTGAGAACCGGGAAGCCTATGCTTTCAGAGATTTGGGGAGCGAGTTAGAGTTCATTGGGCATCAAAACAGTAAGAGAGCATTTTCGATGGAAATTGGATGTTGGCAGAAACACATCATTATAGAAAATTGATATCCCATGGTCTCTAACATAGTAAAAGAAAGTTAAGAAAATTAAGGAAACAGAAGCCAGAGGTGAAATAGGAGAAATGGCTGGGAATGTCATCCACGGGGATGTGGAGTGGAAGGAAGAGGCACAAACCCCGAAGCAAATGACGGTTTCTATCCACAACTCACATTTACCCAAGGGTTTTGTTTTTTTATTTTTGTTTTTTAAATCAATAAACTTTCTTATTTTATAGTAGTTTTAGGCTCATAGCAAAAGTGAACAGAAAATACAGAGTTCCTCCCTGTCCTCTGTCCCCACACAAGCACAACCTCCTATCTGGTACATCTGTACCAGAACGATGAATTTGTTACAAATAATGAACCTGTATTGACCCATCATTATTACCGAAAGTCCATAGATGACATTGGTTTTTCATTCCTGGTGTTGTACAATGGAAGTCCTAAAAATCCTCTGTGCTCTGCCTAACCTCTCTGCCCATCCCTAACCTCCCACTCACACGGGGCAACCACCGATCTTTTTACTGTTTCCATAGTTTAACTTTTCCAGAATGTCACATAGTTGGAATCATATAGTATGCAGCCTTTTCATAAGGGTGTTGGGTGTGTTTTTTTCCACTTATTAATGGGCATTTAAGTTTTCTCAATGTCTTTTCATGGCTCGATAGCTCATTTCTTTTTAGCTCTGAATATTATTCCATTGTCTGGATGTAGCACAGTTTACTTATCCACTGGCTTACTAAGGGACATCTTAGTTGCTTCCAAATTTTGGCAATGATGAATAAAGCTGCTGTAAATATCCATCTGCAGGTTTTTGTACAAATGTAAGTTTTTCAGTTCACTTGGGTAAATATCAAGGAGTGTGATTGCTGGATCATATGGCTACGGTGTGCTCAGTTTGGTAGGAAACTCCTAAACTGTCTTCAGAGGTGGCCCTATCATTTTGCATTCCCACCAGCAAGGAGTGAGAATTCTGTTGCTCCATATCCTCACCAGCATTTGGTGTTGTCCGTGTTTGGATTTGGGCCATTCTTAGAGACATAATGGTATCTCATTTTAATTCACAATTCCCTAATGATATATGCTGCTGAACATCTTTTCGTAGGCTCACTGGCCATCTGTATGTCTTCTTTCCAGACTTATCTATTCAGATCTTTTGCCCGTTTTCTTACTGTGGAGTTTTAAGAGTTCTTTGTGTATTTTGGATAACAGTCCTTTATCAGATGTGTATTTTGCAAATATTTTCTCCCCAATCTGTCTTCTTGTTCTCTTGACCATATTTTAAAAATAGTCAACATCTGGTTAAAATGAACGAGGGCCACTTTGAAGAGGAAAATAAATCACAAAGCATACCCCCTGAAGGGAGCACACTGAAAGGGTGGCCAGTAGGAGGAGAAGGGAAGAGTAAAGTATAGAACAGTCCTGTCTCAGTATAAAAGTTCTAGTATATATATACCCAAGGGGAGGGTAAGAGTATTAAGAGAGCTTTCTCTCACCATATAGGAAAACTCATTTTACAGAGTATACAAAAGTTACAGATGGCTGGCTGGTACCATTTGCATTCCTTTTCCTCCTCTTCTTGATCTTTTAATAATTCATCTAAAACAGTTTTGCAGGAGGAAAGGAGGAGACCTTATTACACTATGCTTAAATGTTGCTTCTTTCAGGAAGCTTTATCTAGCCTTCCAGGTACTGATTTGATGCCCTGTTCTTGTGAACTCTGTACTGTGCTAATCAGAGACTTCTCACACTTCATTCTGATGGCCTGGACACTTGTCATAGCCCTCAAAAGAGCATAGGTTCCATGAGGCAGAAACCACCTGTTTTATTTTCAGCTACATTCCAAAATCTAGTACAGTACCTGGACCATGATCAGCTCTCAACAAATATTTGTTGCATGAATAAACTAAGTGAGTACTGGGAAAGGAGACAAAGATTTATAGTACTAGTCTGCTATGGCTGCCATAGCAAAGTATCACAAAACTGGAATTGGGAGGCTTACACAGCAGAAATTTATTGTTTGAAAGTTTTGGAAGCTAGAAGTCTGATATCAAGGTGTCAGCAGGACCATGCTCCCATTAAAGATGCTAGAGAAAAAATTGTTCCAAGACTCTCCTAGCTCCTAATAGTTCCTTGGCTTGTGGCAACATAATTCCAATCTTCACTTGGCAGTGAGTGTGTGTGTGTATGTGTGTGTCCCCAATACCCCCTTTTATAAGGGCACAAGTCAGACTGGATTAGAGCTACCCCAATGACCTCATTTTAACTTGATTACCTTTGTAAAGACCTCATCTCCAAATAATGCCCCATTCTGAGGTACTGGGGGTTAGAATTCCAAAGTATGGTTTTTTTTGTTTTTGTTTTTTTAATATATTTTATTGATATTTTACAGAAAGGAAGAGAGAGAGATAGAGAGCTAGAAACGTCGATGAGAGAGAAACATCGACCAGCTGCCTCTTGCACACCCCCTACCGGGGATATGCCCGCAACCAATGTACATGCCCTTGACCGGAATTGAACCCGGGACCTTTCAGTCCGCAGACCAACGCTCTACCACTGAGCCAAACCGGTTTCGGCCCAAAGTATGTTTTTTGAGAGATGGGCCGCAACTCAACCCATAACACTCATCTAGGGATTTTGAAATTTATCCTGTAGGGATATAGGCCCTTTAAAGAGTGTGACACAATCAATTTGCATTTTGGAGAGTTGGAAGAGGTGTAAAAGATGAGATAGAAGATTAAGGAAGGAAGCTGAAGTAGGTCCTGGGGAGAGAGGTAATGAGCCCCAAACAAAGGCAATAGTGGTGGAAATGGAGAATAATTTCAGAGGAGGCAGGGAGGCGGGCAACATGATTGGCCCTGATTACTGGCCAGGCCTAGAGACCCTACCTGTGCATAAATTTTGTACAGTGGGCCTCTAGTGAATGAATAAATAAAGATTAACATTAGAAGGGGAAGTACAGTAACATTCAGCAAATTACTGAGTTATCTCATTTCATATCATTACAACCTATGAAGCCAGCAATTTAATTGTCACTGATTTCATTCAAGAAAATTAAGGGTATTGAGTTTTTGCCTATTGAAACATGCTGGATAAGACAAGAAAGAAGAAAAAAAGACAAATATTGGAAGATAGGTAGAGCTTAGACTACAGGAAACACTCTCAGAAGCCAGGAGTGTGGGATGAAGGGTCCACTTTCCTCAGGGAAACATCTCACCTGGCAGGACATATTGGCATATCAGAGAACACTTGGTTTTTAACACCTACAAAACTGTCCACCCTCTTCAATTCCATTAAATTCTGAAGCAATGGTTCTGACAGATTGCTCATTTTTAAAAGACATGCTATCAGTTGCAGCTGTACCATGCCAATTAAAAGTAAGAAATATTTGTCTTAAGGGCTTCTACCTGCTGTTTTCCCTTTTCCGGTCCTTCCCCTTTCTACCTATTTGAGGTCATCCTACCAAAGCCAACTACTTCAGACCTCTCCCTTCTTCCTCTGCCTAGTCCAGGCTCACCTGGCCTTTGTCCTGTTCTTCCTGACCCTGCCTGGTGACTGACTAATCTGCTAGCTACTAAGGGACAGTGGAGGAATGTAATTCCTCTGCAGTTTTTGCATAATATAGGGCCCATGTCTTGTCCTGGACAAGCTCTTAGCAAAAATTTGAATGTGTGATGACATCCCAGATAAGCATCCACTTCTCCCTATCCCTGCCCTTTCCTAGGAACTCTAGGTAACCTGGGGAACCCTAATGAAACCCTCTGGGAGCCCTCTTGAGCTATGCCCCAACTATTTTCTTCCACAGTTCTCCATAGAAAGAAAACTCGTCCATATCCTATAGTAACCTCAAAGGCCCTCCAGGCTTCTAAGAAAAAGAGAGATTCAGTCTTGGCTAACACATTCATGAATATAAATATTACTCCGGAGAAGAAATTTGCATCTCATCAATGCAATGGCTTCCTGGTTAAGAAGTCTGAGATCAAAGAAGCAAATCTAATAGTGGAAATGTATTTTTGGTAAGAGAGCCTTGGGTTGTTTCTTTAGTTACACAGTGATTTTTATTTTCTTTTATCACTATTACTCAATGGCCCTTCCTTAAATGACAGAGTAGCAACCCTACTGGTTAAATGAAGGGAGTCACATTTTCAAGGTTAAAACAGAGCTTAATAGGGACATTATGCAAGTCTTACATTTTAAAAAAACTAAAAAACATACTACAAACAATATGGAGATTACATGGTTCAGCATCACCCGGCAGGGAAGGTGTGAGGGGTTCCAAGGGTGAGTTGAGCATGCAGTGCTTTATACAAAGCAGGGTTCAACGACATGTGTGGATGGATGGTTTAGAAAGCAGAGAGAGTTCTAAAATACGCAGCAGAGTTCTGAGTCTGTGGCCACTGATGGAAACTCAAAAAGCATCCTTCCATCTTCTCTTTTATTTTTCAGGAGTGTCTTCTTCACTTCATTCATTCCTTTTGATTCTTTTCCAGCCCTGAGATGTCCAACTCCTCCCCTCTCTATAAAAAAGTCTCAGTAGTCAAATGTCAAGAAAGTAATTTTACTACCCAGAAAGCAAAGATCTAGTCAGCATTATTCATTCCTTCAACAATGCTAGTTTTCAGAGGAAAGAAAAGTCTTAAATTATAATATAGGCAGCCTTAATTCCCATTTTGCCAATGCCCTGAATGCAGATTACTATAAAGATACCATAGTGATTACTCTGGCGTGATTGATCGATATTTGTATTTCATAAGAAAACTGGGCAGGACCTGCAATGGATTTGAAAGGACCTCCTGAGAGAGTTGTGAAGTCTTCATCCCTAAAGGTCACGAAGATAGTTTAAATAGTGCCCTAGACTAAGAAGGACACTTGAAACAGATACTTGTCAGGCCCTTCCAGCTCTAGAAAGAAGCATACAATTTTAAGGAAAACTGTTTTTCTTTTTGACTTGTCAAAACTCACATTGAGCCGAAACCGGTTTGGCTCAATGGATAGAGCATCGGCCTGAGGACTGAAAGGTCCCTGGTTCGATTCCGGTCAAGGGCATGTACCTTGGTTGCAGGCACATCTCCAGTAGGAAGATGGAAGGAACAGATGCTGTCGACTCAGGTATGTTAATAATGCTATCTCAAAATGCAATAAAGACTTACAAGCTCCTGCAATAGAAGTTCTTTTTAAATTACCAACAAATGCACACCAGTAGGGGGTGTGCAAGAGGCAGCTGATCGATTATGCTCTCTCATCGATGTTTCTAACTCTCTATCCCTCTCTCTTCCTCTCTGTAAAAAATCAATAATATATATATATATATTTTTTAATTTAATTAAAAAAAAACCCTCACATTGAATCAGGCTCCACAGAGATATGGAAGCTTAGTCATCCATCCCAAATAGTGATGGAGTGATGGCATGTCCCCACCAAATGCCTTCTTATTCTCCCAGCCATGACTAGTTACCTAACGTGGGAGGCCCAGTGCAAAATGAAAATGTGGACTCCCATTCAAAACTTAAGCATTTCAAGATGACAACAGCAGAACATTAAGCCAAGCATGGGGTCCTTGTAAGTGCAGAGCCCCGTGCAACTGCACAGGCCTCAGGCCCACAAAGCCAGCCTTGCTTCCAGCACTACGATTGTGCACTGTGCTGGTTAAGGGGGAACCCGAAATCTCCAAACCCTGTTATCACTAGCCACTTCAGTTATAAAAGGTCTGCAAATACTAGCCCAAACAATAAAGGCAAAGGACCCCTATTAATGACATTGTTCAATCTACTCTTTACCCCCACAATGAAAGAAACAAAAATATAGGCAAGGCAGTAAATGTGTCTCTCAATAGTTATCGAGAGCTGGCCTGCACAACAGAGGGTCAAAGGTTCCATTCCAGTTCAAGGGTATATACCTGGGTTGTGGGCTCTCTCTCTCTCTCTCTCTCTCTCTCTCTCTCTCTCTCTCTCTCTCTCTCTCTCTCCTCCCTTCCACTATTCTGAAAATTAATGAAAAAAATATCCTCTGGTGAAGGTTAACAAAAAAGAAAACTTTTAAAAATGCAGGCAAGAACAACTCTTTCATGAAGAAAGTGTTCAGTACAACTGTTAGGCATCTGTTCAGCCTGCTTCCTAACACTGAGACACATGTTGCTTTGGATGGTGGGCTTTAAATGGGAAGGAACAGATGCTGTCGACTCAGGTATGTTAATAATGCTATCTCAAAATGCAATAAAGACTTACAAGCTCCTGCAATAGAAGTTCTCTTTAAATTACCAACAAATGCATGAAAACAAAGAGATAGTTTAAAAATTTTAAGACTATTGTCCGTTATGCAAGTGCAACCAAGAAACAAGAAATAGAAACTAAGAAAATGGAACATGGATCTGATCAGCCCCTCTAGCCCTGCTTTAGAAGGAGACAACAACCAAAAGTAATGTTACTGGTAGATGAAATGGGGCTTGGTGAACAACATAACCAAGATGACGATTTAAGATGACTTTAATATGCCTAGCAGGCGTGGCTCAGTAGTTGAGAGGCGACCTGTGAACCTGGAGGTCACAGTTCAATTCCCGGTCAGGCGATGTGTGGGTTGTGGTCTCAATCCTCAGTGTGGGATGTGCAGAAGGCAGTCGATTAATGATGCTCTCTCATCATTGATGTTTCTATCTCTCCCTCTCTCTTCCTTTCTGAAATCAATAAAAATATTTTCTAAAAATAAATAAAATAAAATGTTTTTAGCATAAGTACATTTTTCAATTAAGTTCAAATCCTTATGAAAGACATGTGAGGAAGTAACTGAACACAAATAGAACAAAAAACTGCGGCCTGTTTGTAATGGGCAAAAAAGGATCTCTGGTCAAAAGTTGAAAATGATATAGTGAGCCGAAACCGGTTTGGCTCAGTGGTAGAGCGTCGGTCTGCGGACTGAAAGGTCCCGGGTTCGATTCCGGTCAAGGGCATGTACCTTGGTTGCGGGCACATCCCCAATAGGGGGTGTGCAAGAGGCAGCTGGTCGATGTTTCTCTCTCATTGACATTTCTAGCTCTCTATTTCTCTCTCTTCCTCTCTGTAAAATATCAATAAAATATATATATTTAAAAAAAAGAAAATGATATAGTGATACAGAATAAGACCCTGTATTGAAGAGCTCAGTTTGCTCTGATTAGAGAAAAATAGAGTTTAAAAGGAAAAGATTAAAGTCTAGTCTCTGATAATATTCAGCACAGATTAATGTTCTTATTGGAGTTCTGTACCTGGTTTTAAACACCACAGGATTCCAAAAACCATACAAAATGACTGAAGCTTTGAAAAAAAAAGATCCTACCATACAAGACAAAAGGAAGTGGTTTATTTACCTTGAAGAAGAAATAATAAAGGGGGCTGTGTGTAACATTGTAAGATTTTTATCACTATCTCTCTTTTCTATTAAAAGTCTTTTACTCCCGCCAAAACTGGTTTGGCTCAGTGGATAGAGCATTGGCCTGTGGGCTGAAAGGTTCCAGGTTCGTTTCAGGTCAAGGGCATTTGCCTTGGTTGCGGGCACATCCCCAGCGGGGGGTGTGCAGGAGGCAGCTGATCAATGAATTTCTTTCATCGATGTTTCTGACTCTCTCTCTCTCTCTCTTCCTCTATGTAAAAAAATCAATAAAAATATTTTTTAAAAGAAAAGAAAAAAAAGTCTTTTACTCCCAATCCTACCCAAGTAGATACCAAATTCTCATCACTCCATGTATATTCATCAAAGCTCTCCAGAGAAACAAAGCAGATAGATAGTCATAGACATAGACATATACTACACACACACACACACACACACACACACACACACCCATACCGTGTTTCCCCGAAAATCAGACATCCTCCGAAAATAAGACTTACTTCATGGAAAACTAATACATCCCCTGAAAATAAGACCTAGCGCATCTTTGGGAGCAAAAACTTATATAAGACACTGTCTTATTTTGGGGGAAACAGGGTATATATATGGAGAGACAGAGAGAGAGAGGTGAGAGGTAAGCTTCCATACATAGGTAGGCTTACAATTGTGAGTACATGAAACACAGAGTTTAGTCTTGTATTATTACTTATTAATTGTTGTATTATTTTCCATACAAACATAAGGTATTGACTCATACAATTATGGAGGTTGAGAAGTTCCAGGATCTGCTGTCTGCAAACTAGCAACCCAAGAAAGCTGGTGATATAGTTTGGAAGCCTAAGTGCCAGAGAGCACATGAGGCCCATTCCACTCTGAATCTGAAGCCTGCGAACCAGGAGTACTGAGAACAGAGCAAGATCAGTGTCCCAGCTCAACCAGTTAAGCAGAGAGAAAAATACCACCTTCTTCCAAGTTTTTGTCTTATTCAGGCTCTCAATGAATTGGATATTGCCCACTCACATTGAAGATGAAAATCTGCTTTACTCAGTCTACCAATTCCAAGGTTAATCTCCTCTAGACACACCCTATGAAGCATAATCATAAATAATGCCTAACTGGTTTTCTGGGCATCCGTTGGCCCCGTCAAGGTGACACAAAATTAATCATCACACCAGGTATACTCATCTTCCCTGGCCACAGGCTGAAACCTGCAATCATCTCTCCATCTGCTAAAATTCCTCTTCTGTTTCAAGCTTATGTATCTGCTATAACCTCTCTCCTTCCACCATCTTGCCCCCCAAAAGGATGTGAACTTTGATAAGGCTTAACCCATGTCTTATTCATCCTTTTATCCCCGGCTCTTTTGAGTAAGGGCTCAATAAATGTTTTTTGAATTAATTAATTTTAAAAGTACTTCTTCAGAAAGTTATCATAGAGTAATATCATTGATAATATGTAGGGTTCAAAGAAACTTGATACAAAATATTCTATTTTCAAAAAGGAGGAAAGAATAAATTTTTAAGACCATAGATCAGTAATTGTTGGGGAGCATAGGAGACTTGGTTGGAAAGTTTGTAAGGAGGACATTCTGATAAAAGGGAAGTGAGTGGAAGGCCGCCTGCCCTGTTTATTGGAATTCTGACTTAGGGGAGCGCTGAAGGCAGTGCCCCTAATTATTCCTTGACCTTTCCAAACAAGTCTGTGCACAAGCTGACCCCCAGCTATTTATTGGAATCCTCATGTTTATATCTTTGGGTGTCCTTTCTGAAAGGATGCTACAAACACATGTCCTCCCAATATTATTTACCTTACTGATTGTATCTTGTATGTGTGTCAGTAGCTAGTTCCTTTATATTGCTGAGTCATATTCCATTGTGTGGATGTACCACAATTTTTTAATTAAATTTATTGGGGTGACATTAGTTAATAGGATCATATAGGTTGGATATACCAAAGTTTGTTTATACATTTACATCTTAGTTGTTGCCAGGTTGAGCAATTATGAATTGCTATAATCATTCAGAAAAAAAAAGAAAAAAGAAAATAATCCCAAAGGGACATGAAAAAGAGTGCATGACTAAGTAGCATATGTGGTATTCAGAAGACTCAAAAGAAGGAAAGGTCTTGATAAGGTAGAGTTTGGTTACAAAGGATTTTTCTGCTTGTAGTACTTATCCCCATACTTTTATAAATTTGTTTTTGATGTTCTGCACTGCAAAGCTATCCTTCAGAAGTGAAGGACAAGTAAAGACTTTTCCAAATAAACAAAATCTAAGGGAGTTCAGCACTTCTAGACCTGATTTACAAGAAATGCTGAAAAGAGCTCTTCAGACCAAAATAAAAGAATGCTAATAGTAACCTGAAACCATACTAAAATATAAAACACACTAGTAACGTATATATGGTATGTAAATCACTTGACATGAGTATAAAGATTAATGGACTAAAGTATTAAAAATAACTATGGAAAAAAATAAAATAACTATGAGAGTTCTAACTGGCTTGGCTCAGTGGATAGAGCATTAGCCTGCGGACTGAAGGGTCCCAGGTTCTAATCCAGCTAAGGACACATGCCTGGGTTGCAGGCTCGATCCCCAGTAGGGGGTGTGCAGGAGGCAGCCAATCAATAATTCTCTCTCATCATTGATGTTTCTATCTTTCTCTTTCTTCCTTCCTCTCTGAAATCAATAAAGAAATATATTTTAAAATAAATAAAAAATAACTATGGGTACAGTAATTTGTTAATGGCTACACAAAATAGAGAGATAAAAATTATAACATCAATGGGGGAGGAGTAACAGGGTAGAGTGTTGTATAAGACCAAAGTTAAGTTGCTATCAACTTAAAATAGACTATTATAAGGTTATACAGGATTTTTCACTAGAATATATAAAGAACTCTTAAAACTCAGTAATAGGAAAACAGACACAAATAAAAAATTGGCAAAAGGTTTGGACACCTCACCAAAGATACATGGATGACAAATAAGTTCATGAAAAGATGTTCAAAATCATCAGTCATAGAAATATGAAAGGTAAAACTACAAGGATGACAGAGATACGGAACAAATGGAACTCTCATACGCTGATGATGGGAATGTAGAACTGCCAATCACTGTGGAAGTTTGGCAGTTTCCCAAAACATTAAAAATATACTTATCCTATGACCCATTCTATCCCAAGGTATTTACCCAAGAGAAATAAAAACATATGTCCATACAAAGACTTGTAGTTGAATGCCCAATAACAGCTTTATTTGTAACTAGTAGCCCGGTGCACAAATTCATGCTCATTAAAAGGAAACTAATTAGAAGAAATATTTTAATGTCACTAATTCACCCTTTGTAATAAAAGTGTCAACTAAATTCACGATCCACAATGACAAATGGAAACACATGTGTGTGATTGGTGCCAGCAAGAGCTTTATATGTATCGCTCATGAGTGAGTCAGCTTAGCCTTTTATAGATATTGAATAAACTGCTTAATTAGACCTGCTTTCTGATTTACCTAAACTTTTTCCAGCCCAGGCAAGTATCCTAACTTCTGTTTCAGGTAATTGTCAGCAACACAGCAGTAAATATCAGCACGAAGCAGATTGTAGATCACGCAGGGAGAACAAAAGGTAAAATATTTAACTGCAGCAGTGTTTGACTATATTCTGTACAGTGAGAATACCCAATGTCACTTTCAAGTTCCACCATTTCTTATTTCTTTTCAGTTGTGCCAAGTTTCTAAGCTTTCTAAATCTCTGTTTTCCAGCTAATGAGAAGAAAATAGGATTCCACCGAGCCTTCTGTCTTCCTATTCCAGGACTTCTTTGAGGATCAAATGAGATGAGGCAAGGGAAAATGCTTCACAGACATTTGGTTAAAGTGTAAAATGTTTGCACCTGGCTATAAAGCAAGTCATGTTCCTGGGCTGAAGAAACTTCAAGGAGGCTAGTCGTTGCTATAGAGAGGAAGCCAGGTGTTTCTACATGAAGACATTACCCAGACTGTGGGACACTTAGTATATTGGTGTCCCACAGTCTGGGTAATCCCAAACCCAAAGCAACTCAAATGTCTATCAACAAGTGAATGAATAAGCAAAGTGTGGAATACTCATACAGTGAAATATTATCCAGCAGCAAAAAGGAATGAATTCTTGATAACCACAGATGAATCTCAACATAGTCTGTGTGAAAGAAGCCAGACCGCCCCCCCCCACCCACCCAAAGTGCATCCCGTATGATTCATTTTTTTATATATAAAATTCACAGAAATGCAAACTAATGTATGGTGACAAAAACCAAATCAGTGCCTGAGGAAAGGGGCTGGGGAGGGTCAAGAAGGAGAGTTACAAAGGGGCGGGAGGAACCTTTTAAAAGTGGCAAATGTTCACTACCTTGATTGAAATGGTTTCACGGTTACAGACCTGTCAAAACGAAACAACTTTTCCAATTTAAATATGTTCAGTGTATTGTATGCTGTTTATACCCCCATAAAGCTGTTTTTAAAATTCAGCAAATGGGTATTTTAAACATTCATCAAGGGCAGAATCAGACAGAGGTGCTAGTAAGATGTACTAGCCAGACACGGCCAGGTAAAGGTAAGACAGTGTAGGGAAGCTGAGTTAGCTGCGGCTGCGGCGGCCACGGAGAGGGGAGAACCGCTTGCCCTCTCAGGTGGGCTGAGGGGTGCAGGCTCGGGGGTCTGAATGAAAACCTTTGGGGCAGGAGAACAACGTCTCATAGAAGTTGGAGAGGCTTGACTGTGACGCCTTGGCAGATTCTTCGTGTCCTCCTGTCCGCCCCGTGGTCACACGGATCCCCAGCAGCCGGCGGTTTCTAAATGCGAGCCCTTTGTTTTGTGTAGACGGAGTTGGGTGGGGTTCCACCTGCAAGCGGTGGCACTTGAACAGCTCAAACCACAGGGAAAGTAAACCCTTACGATCAGCAATTCTAAGAAAGTGCCCTGCCGAAATCGGGCCGGGAAATGACGCAACCTGGAAATCCCGAGCTCAAACTCCTGCAAAGTGTACTCCGGTCCGGCCCGCCACGCCCTCTGGCTCCGCCCCCTTTTCCCTTCCGGTCGGGCTCCTCGGGGCGGGGCGGGGGCGGGGCGGGGCGGGGGGCGGAGTCCGCCGGGGCCCCGCCCACAGGGCGCATCCCGGCACCGCCGCGCGCAGCCGCGGCCGAGTCGCTTTCTGGCCGGAGAGGAGGAGGGCGGGCCCCAGACTCGCGGAAGAGGGGCCAAGCCTGAGGGGGCGTGGAAAAGGTGGCCCTTTTTTACGACAGGCCGTAAGTGACGGCCCAGGCGGCGCGACAGCAGCTGGAGGGCGGAGGAGGCGGGTTTGTGTTTCCCCGGGCCGAACCGGGCTGCGGGGGGCGCGGGGCCGGAGCCGGGGGGCCGCGGCCCGAGGCCTGCGGGGGCAGCATGGGCGGAGGGGAGAGGGGCGGGGAGGGCCGCGGGCTGCTGAGGGCGAGGGCGGCGGGTGGTTCTGCGGGGCCGGCGGGCTGGCGGCTCGGGTCCAGGCCGGGGATCTGACCCGCGGTTGCTGTCCCCCCCCCCCCCCCCGGAACCCGCAGCGCGCGGCCGGCCCCGTCTTGTGCTCGCCATGAGGCCGCAGCAGGCGCCGGTGTTCGGGAAGGTGTTCATTCAGCGAGACTACAGCAGTGGCACACGCTGTCAGTTCCAGACCAAGTTCCCCGCGGAGCTGGAGAACCGGGTAGGCAGCCGGGCTCCCCGCACCAGGGAGGGGGACCCTGCCCAGGGCCGGGATCTCTGGGTTCGGGCTGTCCGGGAAGGGGCGTTGGCCGCAGGTGTACGAAGAAGAGGGTCCGTAGGCGGGACCTGGTGGCTGGGGGCAGGAGGACCAATGCCAGGCCCCCGGGGGTGATGATGACCTGGTAGGACTGACTCTGCGATGCCCGGCGCCCGAGAATCGGTACCCGGCCGTCTTCCTTCCTCCCTCGGGTGCCCGCCACCCCCACCCCTGCCCCGGGTTATTGACAGCAGTGATGAGGCACCAATCCGTCAGGCTCCGGGCCACCTAGCTAAACATGTTGGGAGCTATGTAGCCCTAACCTCGTCACGCAAGAGGAATCTTCATCCTCCTCCTCCTCCTCGTGACTGGCGTTTTGTGGCCACTGTGCTGGCCGAACTGTGCCTGCAGAAAAGGATTGATTATTAAGTGCTGTGCCAGGCAGTGCAGACAGGCCTTCTCGGGACCTGAAAAGGCATAGGGCGTTAGGTGGGCCTGGACAGGGAAATATTAAGATTACGAGGCCTTAAGCTTGCCACTCCCCAATCCTGATCACTGGGAGCCACCTGTGTTACGGTGGCTTGCATGTCAAAATTGTCACCGGGACGTCGGTCCTTGGGGGCAACCCTGCCTACAGAGGTGCAAGAATGGCATCTTATTCTAGAGGTATAATGAAGGAAGCCACCTGAATGTGTGTGTTTTCTTGTGCCCACATCTGTGCAGCCACCCAAAGAGAAACTCTTTTGGTCTTGAGCCATGTTGTTACCTTTTACATCAGTTCACCGTCCAGAAGTCAGTTTCTGGTTAGATGGGAGCAAGCTTTGTGGCTTTCCTCTTTTGACCAGAAGGGTGAGGGACTGGCAAGTGACTAGACAGGCTGTGGGTGTGGGGCTAAGAAATGCTGGTCAGGAAGTGAGTGGGTGTAGGTGAGTGTACTAGAGAACTGTGTAGAGCAGTCATTTAAAACCAGCTTGCAGCAAGGTAGGTGGTTTTACCTGATTGCCAAGGCTGGAAAATCAACAATAATCAAGCATAGTGTCCTTTAGTTTGATTTATAACCTGAAGCAGGTTAGTGGGCCAAGTATGTTTCTTTAAATACAAATTACAGATCAGACATGTCACGTAAAGATTTTGAGGCTAAGCTTATTTGTGAAATGCCCTGTGAATGCTGTACTTTACTGTCATCTCTGTTATGAGTTAACTCACCCTGACACTAGTAGTTTGAAAAGGTGGAAATGGAGCCAGTTGCCTACTGGCTAAAACTACTCAATGTTGTTCTTAAAATAATTTAACATTGCAGTTAGCATGTTTTACATGGAAGGACTTATGTGAAAAGGATCAAATGTTTTCTTTTTAAGCCTGTTTTGGAAACTCTGACTTGTACTTTCAAATCAGAATGTAAGCTATTTTTTTTTTCTTCACCACACTTTTAGATGTTACAAGATTCCTTTGTCAAACTTTGAACTCACAGTTGAGCCCCATATATTTATGCGCAATCAGACATTGGTCTTCCACTGTGTGTGTGGTAGAGCCTTTATTTTATAGTTGGAATACAGAATCATAATATAGTCACAGTATTCCACTGTTTCTTACAGGAAATTGATGTTTCTGAATTCTGGAGTCCATTTATTTCTTTCACTGCATACAACCCAGAACTGCTTGTGATTCTGAGTACTATATGGAATGTTACATGGTGCTATACAATTTTGTCCTTTTTTTTTTTCTTTTTTAATGTTTGGCTTAGAACGCTAGCTTATACTTTTTAAACTGCTTGAGAAAGCTTTGTTGTTGTTGTTGTTTTCCTGTGTTGAGGTTAAATTTAAATTACAGGTTTAAATTTTCCTTGCTTGTTTGGTGGAAAATTGAAAGGTTTCTCTCTTTGTTTCTCAACTTACCCTAGAAATTGTACTGATTGCTCTGCCACTGAGGCCAATTTTTCCTTTTGTGAGAACATCACACTTGGCAACTTAATAGAGGAAGAAACTAATGCACAAGTGTTTTGTGTTACTCTAAACATTAAAAACACACACATTTGTGCTCTTTAATTTGGGAGTGAGGACAAATTCTGTCTGCTAAAAAGTTTACTTTATTGCCTGTTCGAAGGTAATACTTTGATGCCTAAATGCTTTGTTGCCAGGACAGTTCTTTGAAGGAGGCTTTCTTATCACTTTACCCAAAATATAGACATCTTGGGCACCTTTGGTCTGGGTAAAAGAGAAATGAATGAACTATAAATGAAGTATTTGTTCCCCTAAATACCTTTAAAAATATGACTCTACATTTGACCAGTAGAAATTACCTGTGACTTGTGATTGCTTTAAGCTTCAGCACCATGCTTTTTACCACCTAGCTTAAGAAACAAAAATTCTGGGAAAATGATGAGCCTGATTCCTGCTTCCATTATGGCTTCCACTGTTTACTGATACAAATCTGTATTTGGTTCCAACTTCACATATCAGATATTGATATAACTTCTCTAGCAGTGTCCAGGTAACAGGGGAGACCACTGACAGCTTTTCATAGTGCCCGAAGAGGTGGACATGCCCACACTTGTTCTGCTGCGGCTTTGCATGTTAAGTGTGTCCTTTGCCTTTCCTGCTGCCTACCATGGTTTTTACCCCCCCCCCCTTTTTTTTAAATAACCTTCCAAAGAAATTCTTGCCTTTTTTAAAATCTTTTTTTCTTAATCTTTTTTAAAATCCTTCATATATATATTTTTTTAATGATCTATGATTTGCTTCCATCCTGCAAAAGCATTGCAATCTTGGAATAACTTTTAAGAGTTAGTGCTGCCGAAGCCAGTTTCGCTCAGTGGTAGAGCGTCGGTCTGCGGACTAAAAAGTCCCAGGTTCGATTCTGGTCAAGGGCATGTACCTTGGTTGCGGACACATCCCCAGTTGGGGGTGTGCAAGAGGCAGCTGGTCGATGTTTCTCTCTCATCGACGTTTCTAGCTCTCTATCTCTCTCCCTTTATCTCTGTAAAATATCAATAAAATATATTTTTTTTAAAAAGAGTTAGTGCTGCTGATATGATTAGTGATTCTGATCTGAAAGAGACATTTCTGGCTTGGATCCCACGCTTTTGAATTATATTATGTCCAAAGAAATGTAAATAATTCAAATGACTTTTTTATCCAATCATAACATTGTAGGTTAAGCACAGGTGATTGTTTGAAATTATTTAGACTTTTGCAGATTTACTGCTGGACAAAACTGGAGGCATTAACTTAGGCATAATTAGGGGAACAGTTTATCTTTAATACTTGTTCACTGAGCCATTCTCCCAAGTCTGTTTTCAGGGAATGAGAACTCTGGTGTGGGTTCTGATCGGTGTGGTGCACATGACCACTCTTGAAAAACCATGTCTTCAAGTAGTCTGGGCTCAGTGAAGGGTTACTGCTCTGGCTCTCAGTACCGTCACCACCCACCCAAACCTTGTCAGAAACTAATATTCTTGGAAAGTAAAAGTAGCTCCTTTTGAAAAACCATTTTAAAGTTTATATTATACTTTTTCATGCTTTTGGCTCATGGTTTCCCCACAGGTCAAAATAATGAATACAACTGCCTCTAACCTAAACAGTTTAATAACTTAAAGGTGATGATCATACTTTAAAAAATTAGGTTCTTGGGAATAACTTGTCTCAAACTATGATATTGAGGTTCTTTGACTTCTGTTAGTCTATTTTTATATAGACTTCATAAAAGAATTCATATGTAGGTAGTTATTAGTTTTAGGAATACAGAAGGCCTAACGTAAGGACAGGTTAATTGTACTTTTGTTACCAAGAATGATAGTATCAGATGAAATACTCTACTAATGGACCTTGAAAGTCCTAGCGTAAAGTATTAAGATTTAAAAATGTAGAAAGCACTGTTAGAAAAATAAAGTGATACTGGAAGAAGGAAGTAAAAGCAGATGATTAGAGTGGGAACTGAATGACAGTAGTATTGGTATAAATGTAAGATGATAGTGTCACTGAATAGAAGGAGGTGATAGGAATGACTTGGTGTGAGTTGTGCAGTAGTTTGAGATATTGCCTTGTTCATGATGATCTTTTAAAAATATATTATATTGATATTTTACAGAGAGGAAGGGAGAGAGATAGAAAGCTAGAAATGTCAATGAGAGAGAAACATCAACCAGCTGCCTCTTGCACACCCCCTAATGGGGATGTGCCCGCAACCAATGTACATGCCCTTGACCGGAATACAACCCGGGACCTTTCAGTCCGCAGACCGACACTGTACCACTGAGCCAAACTGGTTTCAGCCATGATGAGCTTTTAATACTAAATAGTTCCTTTAATATTGAGTAAACAAAAAACAGAACTTTGCATTCTTTGATTCTTTTGCTTAAAATGTCCTTCCCTGCCTGTGTTTAGCTATTGAATTTAAGATTATCTGCTCTTTCCAGATCAAGGGAAGGTCTCTTCCACCATACTTTATGCCTCTATTATAGTACTCTGCAATTTATTGCATTTTTATATTTATATATTTGTGATGCTCATTCAACTGTAAACTCCTTGAAGATTGAGTCTGTCTTATTAATATTTCTCTAAGGCCTGTCATAGTATGTAATGGTAGGTGCTCAGTAAAAGTGAATATAACTGAATGGAAAGATTGAAGAATTGTATAATTTAATTTACTTGAAATTCATTACAGGCAGTCCTCAGGTTAATAGGACTCGACGTATGTCGTTTCGTGGTTACGTCGCCATCTCCCACTTATAGTATTAATTTAAAAAGAAAAGTTCCATCATTTCAATGTATGTACATATGTGCTTTATGTTTTTATTATTTATTTACCACAAGTAAAGGTCAGGAATTATTATCTTTCTTTAAATTTTTCTTTTACTGTTTCACCTCATTACTGCTGTGTATGTGCTCCATGTGAGTGACATAGGTGCTCATGTAGGTGGGTTCCGATTTAGGGAAAATCGTGATACATCATTCAGGAATTGATCTCTGACTTAACCCAAGGACCTATTGTATATAGCAGTGTTTCCCAAAGTGTGGTACGCGTGCCCCCAGGGGTACAGGAAGAGTTTGGTGGGGGTACGCGTTGCACCGGAGTTTGGTGGGGATATGCACTGCACCGTGCTTAGCTGCGCCTAATTCTACGTTCTCATGAGTCAAGTCAAGACAGTCTTGTGAGGCGTGAGATGGTCCGGTGTGCAAATAAATGTTATTTATAATAGAACTTTTATTTATATTTTACTATGAATAATTTTATTTTTCATTTATTATTATTTTGTGTATGTGCCAAAAAAAGAAAAAAATAAATATATTTTGATTATTATTAAAATACATCCATTTTTTTTTTACGAGGGGTATTCAGCGTTATGAAAATTATAGAAGGGGTACACATATGTCAAAAGTTTGGGAAACACTGGTATAGAGAATAAAAAAACTGTATTGAGACTTGAAGATATCTAATGTTCATAATAGTGATAAAATTAATCAAATACTAAGCAATTTCAGTAACTTAGGTCCAGATTTAATCACCTAAAAATTGTATGTCAATTATTAGATAAGAATGTTGACAAAAAAAGCAAAATAAGTTAGTGATAGCAAGCATTAGTGAGTAGAAATTCTTTTTTTCTAAAACTTATTTCTAAATTCTTTTCTGTACAGATTGATAGGCAGCAGTTTGAAGAAACAGTTCGAACTTTAAATAACCTTTATGCAGAAGCAGAGAAGCTTGGGGGTCAGTCATATCTTGAAGGTTGTTTGGCTTGTTTAACAGCCTACACCATCTTCTTATGCATGGAAACTCATTATGAGAAGGTAAGGCCACCTTTACTCTTATTTCCCCAAATTTCTCTCTTAAGTTTTAGTGTTTTGTTTATTTGACCCTAGAATGCTACTTTTCCCCATGTTCAAATCTCACAAGTCTCTTAGGTCCCACTTTCATCTAAATTTTCCTTTGTCTTCTAATCAGTCTTTCTCTCCTTGGTATCCCTACAATATTTTGTGTCTGTTTCCTGGCACTTAATACTCTGCTTTGGAATGCAGAAGTTTACATTCTTATTTGCCCATTAAGTATGTATTTTTCTTGAGTTCAAAGTGCCTAAACCACTGTATATCCCTCTTCTTGCCTGACGCCCTGCCTTGGGTATATTAGACTCTCCCTGAATGTGTGCTAAATGGATGTATTTAAGTTCATCAGAGTAAGCCCCTATTCTTAAATCCTGATACCTACATTATATCCCACCTAGAGAAATGTCCCTGTGATTGTCTTGTACTCCGTGCAGTAGAGAGCAGATACAATTGTAGCTAAAATATTGAACTCGTGTTACAAAAAGGGTATCTATAATAATAAAAGTGTAATATGCTAATTAGACCAGCCAACCGGGTCCCGGGTGCCTGCAGGCGGCCGGAGGGAAGCCCGGGTCCCGGGTGCCAGAGAGAAGCCGGTGCTGGCAGCCGGCGGAAGGAAGGCCTACTCATACACATCTCATGCATCGGGCCTCTACTATTTAAATAATAACTTCATAGTTCATGTCCTTCTCCATATCATACAGAGAAGCAGCTTACTTTCATCCCTGGTTAACATTTAGAATCAGAAGTCATAAAGGATCTATGTCAGCTTTCAGTCTGTTTTGTCCTAGCAGCTTCTCTTTAATAATACATTTTCTGAGTGAAGAGGATAAATCCGATAAATACTTATGGAAAGTATACTATATGCTAACCAGTTTGCAGGGGTATAACTGAATAGGGCAAACATGGTTGCTGGCCTTGTGGAGTTTGTAATTTAGTGATAGCAACTGATATTAAGGAAACAAAATCAGCAAAATTGTAAAATATGGTAAGTTCCTTGAAGAAAGCAAACTCTCCTATGGTAGAAAATGATAGGAGAGACCTAATTAAAATTTAGTGGTCAGGAAAGGCCTCTGAGGAGGAAACGTTTAGTGCTGCTCCATGAGGGATGAAAGCCTGGAGACATTTAGGCAGAGAGACCAGTGCATGGGGAAGCTATTCAAAGGTTTTAAGCAGGAGAAGAATATGATCAGATTTTTATTATAAAGAGATCTCTCTGCTCTGAAAAAAAGTTGTGAAAGTAGGGTAACCAGTTAGAATGCTCTGTAGAAGTACAGGCAAGACATGATGATAGCTTGGACAAAGAGCAGAGCAATAGAGATGGAAGCGGATAAACAACCAAGACTTGATGAAGAGCTGAATGTAGAAGCGGGGGTTAGACTGAATTCACATGGATAAAAACTTGGTCATCCAGGATGGTCTTTTAAAGTATAGAATACTGCCAGTTTAAATTAGAAATGCATCCTCCAGATTATTTTATTCATGCTTTGTGGAACATTAGATGCTTGAGTTGTCATTTCACTCTAGCTTTTAAATGTAAGATTTTAATTAATTTATTTACCCATGTGCATTGGCTGAAATAGATACAGACAGCTCCTTCTGATGTCAGTTGTAAAAAGAAATTGGTAATTGGGTGACAGGCAAGTCATTTACTAATTATGGGATTATGGACAAGAGAGGTTATTCTCCAAGAGAGCTTTCTGTAAAATGGGGGTTAGCATTAATAAATGTCCTCACTTTTGGTAAATGCTTAGAAAGTGTTTAAATTTCAGAATTAAGTTAGAATATATGTATGTTTTAATCAGATACTTGTGAAGTGACATGATTTTTTAAATTTCAGGTACAAGTAATCTTTTTTCAGTTCTTAATTAAAATTATTTTGATTATTAATCTTGGAGGGCAGTTCTCAGTATCAAAAATAGAGTGGAAATTGATTGATCCTAATTATATGTTTTAATTTGGTTTCATAGGCACTATATAAGGTAGTACTTTATAAGTCTAATCAAGGTCTCTTTACAGAGTAACTATTATAAAGCAAGTAAAGACCAAATAAAATTAGTAAAGAAACCAAAAGTTTAAGGCATAGCCACATTTTTTTAAATAGGGATTTTAACCCTGGCTGATGTGGCTCAGTTGGTTGGAGCATCCCCATCCATCTGTGTACCAGAAGGTCACGGGATTGATTTCTGGTGAGAGCACATACCTAGGTTGTGGTTTCAGTCCCCAGTCAGGGCAGGTGCGGGAGGCAACCAATTGATGTCTCTCTCATATCAATGTTTCTCTCCCTCTCTAAAATCAATCAATCAATATAAATAGGTGATTTTACTGTAGAAACTGGACAAGAATAACTAGATCATGGAAAGTTAATAACTAAAATGCACATAATCTATATATAAAAGCCTAAGCAACTGGATAACCCACTGGTAGCTATGACATGCACTTACCACAGGGGGCAGATGCTCAACGCAGGAGCAGCCCCTTGGTGATCAGTGTGCCCCACAGCGGAGCACTGCTCAGCTGACACCGGGTGCCAGACGCCGGGCTCACAGCTGGCAAGCGCCACTGTGACGGTGCAAGCCTCTCCCTCCGATACTCCCCCTGCGTGCCCCAGCATGGCTGTGGCAGTAGGCGCAGCGGCGCCAGGATGAGCAGGACCAAGCACCCAGGCACCCAGCCCCGCTTGGGCCCCTCCCCTACTGCCTGCCACTTCCCGCACTGCTTTGTGCTGTGCTGTGCTGTGCTGTGCTGTGCTGTGCTGTGCTGTGCGGGATGGACGCAGGCAGCAGGCTGGAGCCCAGCAAGCTGGCGGCTAAGGCCGGGCTGTGGTGGCGGTCCACCGCCCCTGTAAGCCCGGCTGAGGGACCCCCCCACGGTGCACGGATTCGTGCCGTGGGCCTCCAGTGAAGATATAATGTGCCAATGCTTTAAAAGAAAACTTTTCATATGTATATTTGTATTTTTTATAAAATGATAAAAGTATGAAACCAACTACCCTCTCCCTCTCTAGTTTATCCCTTAGGAATTTTCATGCTATTATTTTCTACTTTATAAAAAGACAGGATTGAATCAATTAGTCTTTATTGTTTTAAACACTAAAATTTCTAATTTACAAACAGTAAGCCAAATATAATAGTGCTTACACTTTGTCATGTGGGTTAAATTTTTGAAATTATAAATAGGCCTTTGAAAACTTACAAGAATAACCATGCATTTTTCCTATAATGTGCTCTTTATGGGTTTAAAATGAAAATAAAGACTTCAGTGTTATTTCTCTATTGTTGCTGCCCATGATAATTAGGGAACAAATGGGATTGTAAAGCTTCCCTCAGTAGCTGTCTGTCTTATTCATCAACGATAAAACATCCCTTCTGCCTGTGTGCTGTGATTTGTAGAAGGAACGCAGTTAGAAGGGACTTAGATCTTTTCTGAAATAGCTGTGATCTTGGTGTTCTCTCTTAGTCTCACTTAAAGATATTTTTTCACAAGGATCTATGAGGCTTTCTCCAGTTGATTATTCTCCAGGAGTTTCTCCTGAGGTTTGATTGTGTTTAGCTTTGTAAATGTTATGCAAATTGAGGGTTGTTGAGGGTTTGAAGTTAACAGATATAAAATATGAATAAATGTCAACATAAGAGTCTTGGGGGTGAGAATGGTGCTTTGTTCGGAATGTGATGCAGTATGAGTTTACTCATATTAATGCTTTCCTATGCTAAAGAGATTCAAGAGTTTAAAAGCATCCTGTTTAGGATAGTGCTGCCTTCACCAAAATAGTTTAAGAGGATTTGGATCTTATACCAAAAAAAAAGACTGTTTTCTTTCTAAACTGATACCCAAGTGCTCATGAATGTTATTAAAGTTTAGACAAAAACCTGCATAACAAAGTTGTGCTTGAATCAAATAAAGAAATGCCATTTCTTTGCTACTAACCTGAGCCCAAGGAGAGAGGGAGGAAAGCTGTTCTGAAGGAATCCTTTCTTTGAAACCAGCCATGCAAGCATTCTTCTGAGTGTCCTCTCGGTATTAATGGGCCTTGGAGAGGGGAGACTGATTCTCCAATTTCCAGTCTGTCAGGTGAGCTGAGAGGGAAGTCGGAGAGAAGACTGGGAGTGCGGAGTTGGGTACCTTTAGGGGCTACTTCCTTCTATTCACTGTTTTAGCATGATTGACAAACTGATACAGAGATAGTGCCTAAGTTTTTTTTTTTTCCATAAAGACTGAACACTGCTCAAATTCTTTGAAGTTGAAAATAGGAGAATGATATATGTATTACTTCAGATAATTAAGTGAAAAAAATCTTTTCTTTAGAAATAGTATTTCTTAATTTACACCTCGTAAGGTTGCTCTTTTAGTATAATCATGCTCTTTTTAAAAAGCATAAAGCATTATATTATTTCTAAAAATGTAACCTGAATTCAAATTATTTTCCTGCAATGAGAAAATTAGTTATACAAACCACATAGAGTTTTAAATTCTAAATCAGTGAATACTAAAACCTAAATTGTAGCATCCTAACCTGTTGGTTTGACCTGTTACATTATAGACCCCACTTTTAATCATTTCTTAATTTCCAGCTTTATTTTCATACAGTTCCTTTTCTCTCTCTGTGACCAGATTTATCTGTGACTTTATCATATGCTGATAGTGTGAATTTAAGAAAATATATTATAATTAAAGAACTGGATCAAAGTCCCTTTGAACATTAGAGCCAGAAGAGGGTTCTGATGGCTTTGAATCTGAAATAAAACATGTAACGCTTTGATTTTGTATATAGCTATTAAGATTTATTTTCTTCTAGCTTATCTGTCTCAGAATTGCCCTTATTAAAGCTGGAGATTTGGCAATTTCCAGAAGTTCCTTTGTATCCTATCTGGTTTTTGTCTACATTTGCTTTGACTTTTACAACCTTAATACTAAACTTATAAATTGAGGTTCCCGTCCAGGACACAGGAGCAGCTACAGAGTAGCACTACATGCGGTCATGGGAATGATATAAGACACTTGTAGTCATCAGAAACTCCCTGGCAGCTAAGGCCCACATGTCTTCAAAGGACATAAAACCTTCCAGTTAAACTAGCTGGGTTACCTTTTGTTATAGGCCAACTTTGTATCAGTACTCAAAGTTGATGAAAATGTACAAAGAAGAAACAATTCTTAAGTGTTAAAGGAGAAAGCCAAGAAGTTACCCTTGATATTAGAAGATGTCACATTAACGACACTTTATGAGTAGGGAGAGAGAAAAGCATAACTAACCATTGTGTATGTAATTGTCTGTTTCTCTAAATCCAGGATTGAGGTGACTAGGAGGTAAGAGGGAAGGGGATTGGGTCTCCTGCTTTTGTATACATTTCTACTTAACACTACAGTGAAGATATTTGTGACTTGAAGAGGCCGTCATGCTGTGCTATATGTTGTATGCAACAGGTGTGAGCCAAGTAATCAGAGCTGTATCCTTCCATAGGAATATCCATGACTTGTTTTGAAAACAAATTCCACTGCCTGAAAATTTGGAGATTCAGCCGATACTTAAAGGGAAATCCAATGAAATTTGTAAAAAAAAAACAAAACAACAACAACAACAACTGCTGTTTCTTTCTGTCAGGTTCTGAAGAAAGTCTCCAAATACATTCAAGAGCAGAATGAGAAGATATATGCTCCCCAAGGCCTCCTCCTGACAGACCCCATTGAGAGGGGACTCCGAGTTGTATCTTTTTAGTCCAGATCTGAAAGTCTATAAAAAGAAAATGACAATGGTACTATTTGGCATTGGCCAAAGAGAATTTAACTCCTGAGTTGTCTTTGTGAATTGCATGCCTACCATAAGCCGCCTATCTCCGGCATTTTTCTTAAAGCATGCCTCTCCGGCCTTTGCACTGTTCAGATCTCTGAATTGTTTAGTATTCTGCTTACTGTCTTTTTTGGTGGTTCTGAGGGCATCTTGTACTAATAATGGGGGTGGTATGAGTAATTCATTTCATCTGCAGAAACTCTGAACCTAAAGCTCCTTTGAAATGCATAAACTCATAAATGTGGTGAGACTTGTCGTCCAAATGAATTGCAGTTCCGTGGGTTCATCTGACTAGTTGAAATCAGTTGCAGCTGCCAAATGTATAATTTCATTACCTTTGACATACTGTGCATATTTTTGGAGGCAGTAAGCTTTGAAAATCACTAAGTGAATTTGGGAAATAAAATTGCAAAAAAAAAACCTAATACAGCTTGATAACTGGAGTAATGGGTAAAATAATTTTTTCTAAACCTAGGTCAGATAATCCCAGGCCTTCCTGCTGATAATAAAGTCAGTTTTATTATAGTCTACAGCAGTGATTCTTAAACTTTTAGAGGTCATGAACCCTCACTCAAGAAAAAGTTTACATATGATTTCAGGGTATTTTGAACCCTTGAATTCACTACCTTTGTGGATTCTCAGTTAAAAAAAAAACAAAAAACAATTCTACAGTAAAGCATTCTTTTTCAGATTTTTTTTTTTTCTCAATAAATAACGTTTGGGGAGGAACTATATGTAGAATGCTACAAGCAATTATATTTCTTAAATTTTTCAACAAGGTGGAGAAAGCATCATATTTATATAGGAGAAAGTTTAAGTTAAAAATAAGCAAAGCAAATTAAAGTCTGTGCAGACCATACTTACCTTGCTGTAGCCCCCTTTACATGTTATGTTCTATAGTGTGTTTTCTTAACAGCCATGCTGTTTAGATTGAAATTACCATTTATGAAGACAGAGGGATGAGCAGTGGAAGATAAACCATGGAATTAAAGGTAAATATGGAATTATATGACTTATATGCGGTATTTGTAATTTTGTAGGGTGTATGAATTTTCTTCTCTGCATGGTAAATAAATTGCTATATGGTGGCATGTTTTCTGTTTTACTTCATATTTAAATGTGTACGTAACCCAAGGTCTGTTTGGTGATACAGAATTTAATCCTGATCCCTTTCTCCTCCCCCCCACACACCCCAGTATTGTTTTCAGACTAGTTTTTTTGTTACTTTGATTTTGGGGGTGGAAAGTAATTATGTATTATTTTAATATTTCAAACTGTTCTAGGCATTTAAATAGTTAGGTTTTGCATATAAGAATCAGGTTAGAGGTTCCCCTGCCTGTATGATAAATGGCTTTTAAAAATCAAAGAAACATTTCAGAGTGGAGTGGTGAAAGTATAACTATTTCATAGTCCCAAAGATGAGTATTTTATCTACCTGTAGTGGGTAGAACCATAAATTTAATTCTTTTGTTTCAAATGTTTATGTTCTTATATATCCTTAAAGTGACCTTGAATAAGTGAGAAACAGATTAGGTGATATTAATAGAAATCTATAAACAAAATCATGTGTAAGCCATAGTACATTAGCACAGTCTTCTAAGTGGCAGAAAATTGTACTTACACTGTTTGTGCCAATTTCAGTCTTTACTCTTTCTACAGATAGTATTCTGCTGCTGTGTTTTCCTAATTAACTTTGTTTGCCGGCATATATCACTTACAGGGCAGCATAAAAATAGAATCTATTAAAACAAACATATTCCTTCTCAGGACAATGATAATAGCTACCATTTTGAGATAACTCATATGTGCCAGATATTAAACAAATGGTATTTCTAATTCTCACAAGAATTCTGCCAAATATTTCCCCATTATACAAATGCATAGACCAAGGTACAAATAGATTAAATTATGTTCTCAAAGTTGCACTGATTGGCCATAAACCCATTTTTTTATACCATACTTCCTTTTTAAGTACTTATACTAGCAAAAATATGGAGAAAGGGAAGTTGATCAGATTGCTGTTAAGTCCATGATTGGCAAACTGCTGCTCTTGAGCCACATGCAGCTCTTTGGCCCCTTTTTACTCTCAAAAGAAATTTCATTCATTGTACTGTTGCTATTTGGTTCTGTTGACTAATGAGTTTGTCCACCACTGCTCTAAGTGTTTATTCCCTTTTCTTTTTCAGTACTTTTTGGAAGTACATTTTTTGTCTGCACTTATACCATTTATTGAATCCTACAGACCAACCAACATTCCAAAACTGCCTTCCTTTAGCACTAGGGAATGTGTCACCTGAATTTTTGAAAGTAAAAGGCCTAAATGATGTTACCATCTATGATACCTTTTATTTCTTTAAAATGGCTTTGTTTTAGAACACTTAGTGGTATTTGTTCTTACACTTTCTCATGAACAATTTCCAAACTGATATTTCTCAAACAAGCAGTCAGGAACCTTATGTGTGGTTTTTGTTACATGCCATTGGAATAAGTTTGTTTTATCAATTGCAGCTGCATTGACTTGGCACAATGCATTTGTCATGACTCATTTTGTAGCTATTATTGCTAAATATAATGTTTTTCTGAAGTGGTGTGGGGTTTTGAGCAATTACACACCAGAGACTAATCTATCAATATTCAAACAACTGTAAAATTTTGCAGTGGGTAAGATTTACATTAGGAACTTCTGGATAGTTTCATGAATGCAAATATTTTTGTTCAGCACAATTTAGTTTTTAGTTTTTAGTTTTAGAGTGTTTCTCAAGCACAGGAACCAGTGTAGGCTAAAGCTTTGGAGGAGGGGAAAACCTTTAAGAATGATTAATTCAATTCTATTTTTTTTAAGTTTAGAGGGTGTCTGCAGGTTGAAGCATTATATGGGAATTAATGACTTGACAAAAAGTACACAAATCTTTAAACAAAATATTTAGTTATTTTTAAGTTGAATTTTTAAAATATCTTTATTGCCGAAACCAGTTTGGCTCAGTGGATAGAGCGTCAGCCTGCAGACTGAAAGGTCCGGGTTCGATTCTGGTCAAGGGCATGTACCTTGGTTGCGGGCACATCCCCAGTAGGAGGTGTGCAAGAGGCAACTGATCGATGATTCTCATCGATGTTTCTAACTCTATCCCTCTCTCTTCCTCTCTGTAATGAATCCATAAAATATATATTAAAATATATATATATCTTTATTATCCTATCTAATAAAAGAGTAATATGCAAAATAACCATCACTCTGCTATACCCACAAGCCACACCCACCAGCCACACCCATCATCCAATCAGAGCAAATATGCAAATTAACCCCAACCAAGATGGCTGCAGCCACAGAAAGCAGGAGGAAGGCTTGGGTTTCCCTGGCAGTGGAGGAAGCCAAGCTTTCCACACACCCTGGTGGGCCCAGCCCTCCACTCAAGGGTACAAAGTTTCAATTATAGAAGGTAAAGAAATTCCAACAGAAATGGTGGAGCCACTGAGTTGGAAGAGCAGGAGGCTAGGTTTGTCCCAGGCAATGGAGGAAGCCAAGCTTCTGCAGCCCTGGCCAGCTCAGGCCTTCACTAAAGTCTACAGAGTTTCAATTATAGAAGATATATAAATTCCAACAGAAATGGCTGCCACCTCAAGGCTTAGTTCTGCTCCAGGCTACAAAGTTTCAATTGTAGAAGGTGAATAAATTCCAGATACCAGGGCCTTCACTTGGGTTTCCAGGGGGCGTGGCCGGCCTGCAAACCACCACAGGCCCCTCACCCAGGCTGCCCCACACCCCAAGGGAACTCCCACTCTGATCTGGGACACCCTTTAGGGCAAACCAGCTGGCCCTCACCCATGCACCGGGCCTCTATCCTATCTAATAAAAGAGTTATATGCAGATTGACCATCACTCCAACACACAATATGGCTGCCCCCATGTGGTCAAAGAAACCTACCACCATGTGGACAGGGGAAGGCAGTTGGGAGGCACCAGGCCTGCAAGGGAGGTCAGTTGGGGGGTGATCAACCCTGCAGAGGAGGAAAGTTAGGGGTGACCAGGCCAGCAGAGGAGGGAAATTGGGGGCAAACAGGCTGGTAGGGGAGCAGTTAGACATCACTCAGGTTGGCATGGGAGTGGTTAGGGGGTGATTAGGCTGGCAGGCAGAAGTGGTTAGGGGCAATCAGGAAGGCAGGCAGGTGAACAGTTGGGAGCCAGCAGTCCTCGATTGTGAGGGGGCAGTCAGACATTCCTCGAGGGGTCCCAGATTGGAGAGGTTGCAGGCTGGGCTGAAGGATACCCTCCTCACCCCACACCCACATGCACAAATTTTGTGCGCTGGACCTCTAGCCTATATAATAAAAGCCTAAGCAGCAGAGCCACCAGAACAAATGTTCTCTGTGATGCATACTGACCACCAGGGGGCAGATGCTCAATGGAGGAGCTGCCCCCTGGTGGCCAATGCGCTCCACAGGGGGGAGTGCTGCTCAGCCCGAAGCTGGGCTCGTGGCTGGCAAGCACAGCAGCCACGGTGGGAGCCTCTTCTGAATCAGTGGCAGCCACCAAGCAGCAGCAGCAGGTGCAGCAGGCCGGGGTGAGCATGAGTGGCGCGCGGCCCAATTCGGGCTCCTCCCTGGCCGCCTACCACTTGGTGCACTGCTACATTCCGAGAGGGATGTCCTGGACTGCGAAGAGAGGGTGCAGACCAGGCTGAGGGACCCTTCCCCTGCCTGTGCACGAATTTCATGCACCAGGCCTCTAGTTAAATATATTAATGGTGTTTTCTCTCTGGATTAATATTCTCTCTATTTTAAAAAATAGGACAAATCATTCTATCACAGTAAATTGATGATAATAAAAATCGCTAATATTTATTGGCTCTTACGTGCCTGCATTCTTTGTAAATGCTTAATTTTTATCATCACAATCCAGATACTGTTACCTGAATTTTTCAGATGAGGAAACTGAGGCACAAAGAGCATAAATTAGCTGTCCATGGTTAAAAACTAGTAGGTAGTGACCAAGGCAGCCTGGCCCCAGATTTGCCATTTAATCCTGTGCTATTCTACTCTCGTGACATGATTGGTCAGAGAATTGGTCAGAAAAATATACAGGGCTTAGCTTTCTACACTATTGAGCTCTGAACATAAGCACATAGTACAGATTCAATTAGGCACTCATATCAGTTGGTGTGTAGTAATGTTTCCCAAACTTCTCTCATGATGAGAATCACCTGGTAAAGTTGTTAAAATACAGATTCCTGAATCCCAACTAAGAAGTGCTAAACTAGAATTTTTGGAAACATATAGGTAAAGTTGTATACTTAACTAGTGCTTTAAGCTTTACAATTTTACCTATATGTTCCCAAAAATTCTAGTTTAGCACTTCTTAGTTGGGATTCAGGAATCTGTATTTTAACAACTCCACCAGGTGATTCTTCTCATCATGAGCGAAGTTTGGGAAACACTGGTGTAGAGAGATGTTTTAGAGGTTATTTTTAGCATCCTTTTCTAAAACCTTTACTTTTTCCCTCTGATTATAGATCCCAGCTCCAGCTGGGAACCTCATGTCTCCACTGGCTGATCGCAGAGCGTCCCCTACCTCCTCTACAGAGCGTCATTCCTTTGTATCTGCTGCCAGAGCCACGGTGCCATTTACTCCAAGGACTAACTTTCTAAAATTCCACACCTGGAGTGACCGCTAGTCGCTCAGCATCCACTTTTTGTCTCCAAATTGTGTAGGACTCTGTAATCTTTTCATTAGTTTCTGAGAAAACACAATGAAGCATTTCACTTTTTTTATTCAGAGCCATTAATGAAATATGCAGTTGGTTAGCCCAACGCAAAGTTTATTTATCTGCCACCGGTACCAATGGTTCTCTTCATTCCTTGGGCCAGCTTCCCAGGTGGCTGAAGACCTCAAAGTCGTGTCTTAGCCAGTGTTCAGTCTCATTCCCCCAAATTAACAAAATGCTTTTCTCCAGGATTTTAGTATAGGTTAGGCTGTGTCTGTGGTGTTGCTAATGCATCTCCCAGATTTCGAAGAACTGTCAGTTTTGCCATGACTCAAATCTTAAAGATCTATTTCTGTTAAGTTTCTCAAACTGAAGTTCATTGGAAAAATAATGTTCTTTGTTTTATTATAGCAATTATTTCTAATAAAGCAGTATTTAATACAGTTTCCAGTATTTTTCTTTGGAGAATTTTGTTATCATTACATTACCTTGAATGTTGGGAAGATATGGTATGTGTTGCTTGTTCCTTATATAAGTAAGCACAATACAGTGGATGCTAACCCATCAAACACATAAATGCTCCTGAAAGTGTAATAAGCAAGTGTAATAAATATTTTAATTATAGTTTTGTTATAAATATAACTTATGAGAAAAAAATTTGATAAGAATAATACTGTATATTGCTAATTTTTAACTATCCCCACTGGCAAATCTAATGACTCATAGTCTTTCCTTATATACAGTATTCATTGCACAGAAATGTTATGATAGGTTTAAGTACAGTAAGTTAAGTGATTTCCAACTAAAACTCAAGTCTGAGTCAGTATTTCTAATTCTTTTGGCTGTATGTTTTTAGTACTGGGCTTCTTATGGCTTTCATTCACCTTTGAGGTTTGAGAGCACCGAATTGGGAGAGAGTTAAATATATTAGGAGAGAATGAAATAGTAACAAGTTTTTATTTCAGAGATAATGTAGGTGCTAATACTGGATTTACTCTTTCAGATTTAATTTCTTTTATGGGTCTGATAGTTTCTCAATAAATCCTACAGGTCTGTGTGATATTTTAATTATATAAAACACCTTTGTTACTTTATAGGCTATATTAATGTTTGTCTGCCTTTTAAACCCGTTGCAATGCAATAACTTTGCTGAAATATTAACACATTAGTAAAACTTTTCTTAAACAAATTGTCTCTGTGTCATGCTTGGAGTGATTTGGTAATGTGATGAATGTTGTGGCATTAAATTTGGCAGATAGTACTGTAGTGCTAGAGTCACTGGTATAGTCTAGCTTTATGTTTTTTAAAAGACATCTTAACATTTATATAGTTTGTCACACTTCTCAGTTTTTGACATACCGGTACTTTATCTCATAAGAGCAGATATGTTAGATAAATAGATAAAAAACAAGAAATGGTACCTAACAGTAAAAAATGCATTCAAGTAAAAAATAAGAGTTTGGAATGTTTCATTAGGGAAAAAAAGTATCATAGTTATTGTTACTTTTTTGGATAATCTGATCACTTGATCATAATGTTCCTGTTCATGTATATATTCTCCTACCTCATTTTCACAGACCAGCTTATTGCCAGGAAATGAACATAATAGTTTGTGTTCAAAATGTTTTAGCAATTAATTGGGAACAACCAAGTGCCAGACAACATAACTGTAGAAGGTCAGACCCTGTGATTATACCAGGACTCAAACACAAAGGATGTAATGTAGCCTTTTCTCGCCAATTAAAGAATAGGTGTACACAACTTTTACACGTCTTTGTGCATCGCACACAAAGTACAAATGTTTTATTTAGTCCATTTCCTAATTTAGATGTTGGAAGGTTTATGTGCTTGAAAAAGCAACGTTAGTGTAGCTGTTGCTGTCTAATGTTAAAATGAAATGTGCTTCAGTTAAACGGGAAAGGAAAGGCCTAATAGCATGTTTGGGGCATTTTTAATGTTGCAGAAAGAGATCTGTACTTAATGTCTAATGATAGGGAGGGACTACTTCAGGATAGAAGTAGTCTGGTTACGTCATCAGTAGCCAGAATTCTCAACAGCAGCCATATTGACAACCGATATGGTCCCATTCTCCAGAGGGGGGTTTTGATTATAACAAAAGTGGACATTTTAATTGCTGAGTTGGGATTGTGTTTTGTGACTTAAAGTTTTTTTTATTTTTTCAACCAAAGAATGACAAAAGTAGTCATGGACCTTCCTCAGTTTTCATTCCAGTACAGGGAAAGAATTATACTCAGTAAGTCTTCAGGCCTATTCATCTAGTTGGTTTCATTTATTCTCATACAAAAAAAGGGTGGGGGAAGTCAAAAATGTGGACAAATGACTTTTCCTGCTTACAGGTATATGAGTAGACCTTTAAAATCCTATATAATAAAAGCCTAATGTGCTTAGTGTCCGGTCTTCTGGTTGGTCATTCAGCTAATCAAAGCATAATATACTAATGTTATGCTAAAGCTGTTCAACCACTCGCTATGATGTGTTCTGATCACCAGGGGGCAGACACTCTTACCAGTAGGTTAGCTTGCTGCTGGGGTTGACCATGAGAGAGATGGGCTGGACACACCCTGGAGCTCTGTGGTCCCTCCCCAGCTGGCAAACCTCTTGCAGCCCTCCCCACCCTGAATCGTGCACCAGCAAGGTCCCTCGGCCTGGCCTGCACCCTCTCACAATCTAGGCTGAGGGACCCCTCCCCCCCACCCCCCGCCACCAAAGTGCACAGATTTCGTGCACCAGGCCTCTAGTAAATGAATAAACTTCCAGCCTAGAAGCAGCCCATAACCAAGGGTAAAGTTCAGGGTCATTGAATTTCTCACTTCCAGTAAACATGTCTAAGATGGAACAAAGTGAGGATGGGTGGGAAACTCATGACCTCATTTCCCCACAAGCAGGGGAAAGTCCAAAGTAACTTCAGCCTTTTCAGAACTCCCTGGGTCACATCCAACTCTTACTGATTCCAGTGAGTTAGCAGCTCAGAATGACAGCTGCTCACAGCAAGATCAGCTATGACAGACAAAATGACCCCAGGCATTTGGTTCTTGGTCCAAAACTACTGACAACCCAATTTTGTGACTTGATTTTCAGTATTTTCATCTGAAATATTTCTATAACTGAACTGAATATAAACTGAAAAACCTAATAGTTTATCACTTTGGGATCCTCTAAAGATGGAATTATTATAAATAGTGAAATACCCAGGTAATGTCATGTGACTTGGAGCATAATTAATCATTCCCATTCTTTAGCCTTCTGCTAGAGGGTGAATATTAAAGTCAATATGTTTGGTTTCACCAGTGAGAAACCTGCAAGAGATGTTCGAATGAAGATACCTAAACAAAATGCCAGAAGTTCTTAAAGTGTCAAAAAGTTTTAAATTTCACATTTTTATATTAATCCAGGCCTCTTGTTATGTCAAATATTGATACCTCAAGGGTTGTATAATTTATAGATGCTTCATGTAGAAATAAAAATAAAATGGTAACAATTATAGTTTCAACTCTGTACTCTAGGGAGTTTTGAACTGAACATTTTATTTTTTAAATATATCTTTATTGACTTTAGAAAGGAAGAGAAATGGAGAGAGATAAAAACAGTGATGAGAGAGAATTATTGCTTGGCTGCCTCCTGTATGCCCCACACTGGGGATCGAGCCCACAACCCGGGCATGTGCCCTGACGGGTAATCGAACCGTGTGCTCCTGGTTCATAGGTCAATGCTCAACCACTGAGCTACACTCCTCGGGGGGAACTTAAAATTTTTAAATCTTACTGTGAATCAGCTCAAGGAAACCATGACCTATATACAGAAGAATCTCCATTGTATTCTAAGAGTTGTCCCTATGCAGAAAAATTACTTTAATAAACTGTAGTCTGAAGTGGAATGACTCGTTTTATTAGTTATGTTACATTCTCAAAGTGGTGCCATATTTATGATCATTAATACAGAGACAGGTAAGGCATTAAAATGAAACCAATGAGTAGAATTTTGATACAGACTCTTGAGCAAGGCTGACCTTTATCTTTTTCCTGTGACTATAATCAAACCTTTTCCTATAGCTGTATATTTAAAAACAAAAGCATGTAGAAATATTAGTTTGGCCTGGTTGGCTTGGACCTATAGATGCCTCCCTAGAGCAAATTACATGGACCCTAAAAAACATGAAGACCTGCCCAGACCTTAGACGTGTGCTTTTTATCAGATGCCCATGCAATAAAGGCACAGGAATTTCTTGATGGGTCACATTTTCTGTTATCCAGAAAAAGCATTTAAATTTTTTTTTTTTTACTTACGTGCTAAATGCTGTATTGGCCATGGGTTTTCAGAAGATAAATATAATTTAAAAAAAAAAAATCCTAGTCATATATTCTTCAATGAGCAAATGAGAGTACAGTTTTGTTTTGTTTTTTTATTTCCTCAATGTTTCTTCTGGAACTTATTCATTCTTCTTACAAACGAGGTCACATGTCACCTCCTCAGGGAGGCCCCTGTAGAATGAATACTAGTGTTCTTTAATTTCATTAAAATCCTAACCTCCTCCCAAGTTGATGGGATTGGGAGGTAGGGCCTTTGGGAGGTGATTAATTCTTGGGGACAGGCTGCCTTCATATAAAATGGCATTAGTGCCCTTATAGAAGTGGCCCAGAAAACTCCCTTGTCCCTTCCATCATGTGATGTTAAAGTGGAAAGATAGCCATCGGGGGCATGGGCCCACACCAGACACTGACTCTGTCAGCTCCATGACCTTGGACATCCCAGCCTCCAAAACAAAGAGGAATAAACTTCTGTTGTTTAGCCTGGCTGGCATGGCTCAGTGATTAGGCCTTCCTTTGAACCTGGAAGTCACAGTTCTACCGGTATTCCCAGTCAGGCAGGTCACATGTCCGGGAAGTAGGCTCGATCCCCAGTGGTGGGCATGCAGGAGGCAGCCAAGCAATGATTCTCTCTCATCATTGATGTTTCTTTCTCTCCCTCTCCCTTTTGCTCTATACTAAAAAAATTTTTTTCTGTTGTTTACAAGTCACCTAATCTATGGTACTTTGTTATAGCAGCCCAAAGGGACTAAGACAGATGCCTGCCCCAGCCATTTAAATGCCCTCAGCCTGCCGAAGCCGTTTTGGCTCAGTGGATGGAGCATCGGCCTGCGGACTGAGGGGTCCCGGGTTCGATTCCAGTCAAGGGCATGCACCTTGGTTGCGGGCACATCCCCAGTGGGGGGTGTGCAGGAGGCAGCTGATCAATGTTTCTCTCTCATCGATGTTTCTGACTCTCTATCCCTCTCTCTTCCTCTCTGTAAAAAATCAATAAAATATATTTTAAAAAAATAAAATAAAATAAATGCCCTCAGCCTCAACATTCTCTGTTATCCAGCTTTATTTTTTCACCACCTGACAAATAATTGGTTTTTGTTTATTGTCCACCTTCCACCACAAGGTCTGTGTGTCCTATTCACTGCTTTATCTTTAGCACGTACACAGGGTCTGGCGCTAGATACTCAACTATCACTAGATGCTCAAGAAGTGTTTGATGAATGAAGAAATCAATGTGTGCATGAGTGATAGGCACTCTGATAGATTTGGGGGACACCTCAGGAAACCCACAATCTAATAGGAGAGACAGACATGTTAAAACTGCCATATAGCATGATAAATGTTACATCAGAAGAGTATAGGTATACTGGTGACCTCAATAAGGGGCAGTATGTTAGGCATAGTTTCACAGAGGAAGCGTTACTTCGCTGAGTCTTAAAGGATGCATGGGAGGTCATCAGGTGGTTAAAGGGAAAGAGAGAAGCCTAAAAAGAGGAACAGCATCTGCAAAGAAAGGAGACAAAACACCTCATGTCCTTAAGCAGTTCAACACGACTGGAGCCGAGTGTAAGGGAGGGAGCCTTATACTACAAGGAGATCAGCAGCACTGTTTCAGTCCCTAACGTCACCCCTGCACCTGATGACCACCCTACTACCAGTAGTACTTCTCTCAGGGGAATCTACTCCATCCTCCAACAGCCTTCCCTTCATTGCAACTGTCCAGGCCGGAGGGCAATGAGGTGCCAGCCTACAGGTGTTCTGTGTACGCTCTGCCAAGGAAAATGTCCAAGAGTATGCCGGAGTGAGAAGATGTCATCTTTGCGTAAAGGAGGTGGCAGCCTTTGACGGGTATCGATGCCCCTGCGACCTTATTGGCAAAGTGAAGGCAAAGAGGAGAGAGGGCATCTCCAGGTCTTTGCCCGGGCTTGGGAAGCCTTTGTTAGAACGGAATTTAAGTACCCCATCATAGCAAACTGACTCTTTTTAGTTATTCCCAATACTGATTCTGTAGTCATGATAAAGGGAGGGGGGGAGTGCATCCTCCTATTAACCATGAGCAGATGAGACACAGGACAGAGGTGGAGGTAGGGTTTACGTGTCTGTGCCAGAAACTAGGAGCACATGAAGACCAAACTAAGGGAAGGAGAGTCATCCCAGGCTCCTTTAAGGAAGTGGGTAGGGGAAAAAAAAAAAAAAACCAACAGAACATAACATTAAAGTTTTGGACATGCTTTTTTCGAGTTAAAAAAATATTACGAATCCACATGATTCCCTTTTACCTGTTAACACTTGGAACTGTGATATCAAAACTTAGGTCTGAAAAGCGTGCATCTGCATTGGGGACATGTGTGGGTTAATAGAATGTGCTTGAAATCAAGATGGAATTTGAGAAAAGGATGAGGAGCTAAAGTTTGAGGGGGAAAAGGAAATAGGAATATCATGAATTGCCCAGATTTTACATTCGTCAGAGAGATCTAGTCTGTGCCAGGCCTGCCTGCTGAGTTTTTCAGCATCCGGCCCTACAACAAGTATCAGGTTTCACCACTGGTCAGAAAAACACTTGCAAATTCACCAGTCAATCGTCTTCCTTGTGAGGCTAAAATAAAATATTCTAAGAGTACTTGTCTGCCTTCTATAAAAATCCAAACTGCCCTCTGGCATTCCACTCTTTAGTCCAAATCTTCCTTTTATTCAGAACAACTGGGGGTTAAACTTTGCTTTAAATGTACAACCCCCTAAAACTTAATGCTTTGCTTTCAGGATAGTGAGACCAAAAATGTGATGAAATTCAAAGGAAGGGAACAGTGAGAAACAGCTGTTGACCAAATGAGCAAGGGCAGCGATGATATGAAAGCAATAATGATGATATTACCTTGTATTTCAAAAGCATCTTTCTTGCAAAAAAAAAAAAAAGCTCACAGTTTTGTACGGTTATGTCTAGTTTATCTTTTCTTCTTGGTGATGGAAAATAATTAGGTCCATTCTTAGTATATTTCCATAGCTACCCACAAGCATTTGGGCTGTTTCTGCTGTGTCTTTAACTGCAATTAACTTCTTCACTGAGCAGTATCTTCACATTTTACTTGTCTGAATGCATGTCAGCATGTTCGTTTTTGCTCTTTTCATCATCACAACTTGCCTGCAAATGCTGTCCTGCAGTTTCATTTAGCACCATCAAGCGTCACCATCCTGCTATCGTGGTGTATGTACTTCTCTTTTTTATGGGACTATTTCAATGCATGCTATTCCACTTACGTGGTTGTGTAATTATTTTTAAAATGTCTTGACAGTGGGTGCACATCAATCGGGTGTTCCTGATTTTCATCTTCATCCTAGATAATGTAACTTACAACCTGTGTCCCCCCCCCCACACACACACACCTTTCTGAACTTCACAGTGCCATTTGCCCAGCAAGTTCGTGCGGCTTCCCCAGATAGCTCGATGTATTCTTTCTGGATGTCTCCTCACCAGGATGAGTTCTCCCTCTTCACACAGCAGAACGCTTTCTCTGCAGACTCATTTTACTCTGAAGCGGTTGTGTCTGATGAGTGTTAGTTGAAATCAAAGATCTTAGAAGC